>JAVLUZ010000163.1:235134-450134 GCA_036768485.1 Mermis nigrescens | reverse complement strand
CCAACCAGCTAACCAACCAACTAAATGGCCAACCAACCAACTAAATGACCAACCAATCAACCAACTAACCAACCAACCAACCTACCAATCAACCAACCAATCAACAAACCAACCAACCAACCAACCAGCTAACCAACCAACTAAATGGCCAACCAACCAACCAACTAAATGGCCATTCCATCAACCAACTAACCAACCAGCCAACCAACCAACCAACCAACCAACCAACCAAACCAACCAACCATACCAACCAACCAACCAACCAACCAACCAACCAACCAACCAACCAATCAACCAACCAACCAACCAACCAACCAACCAACCAATCAACCAACCAATCAACCAACTAAATGGCCAACCAACCAACCAGCTAACCAACCAAGCAACCAACGAACCAACTAACAACCAACCAACCAACTAAGCAACCAACCAAGCCAACCAACCAACCAACCAACCAGCTAGACAACCAACTAAATGGCCAACCAACCAACCGAATATACAACCAACTGAATAGCCAACCAACCAACCAACCAACTAAGTCACCAACCAACCAACCAACCAACCAAACAACCAACTGAATGGCCAACCAACCAACCAACTAACCAACCAACCAAGCAACCAGCCAACCAACCAACCAACCAACCAACCTACCAATCAACCAACCTACCAATCAACCAACCAATCAACCAACTGAATGGCCAACCAACCAACCAGCTAACCAATCCAACCAAACCAACTAAAAACCAACCAACCAACCAACCAACGAATCAACCAACCTACCAATCAACCAACCTACCAATCAACCAACTAAATGGCCAACCAACCAACCAACCAACCAACCAATCAACCAACCAACCAACCAACCAACCAACCAACCAACCAACCAACCAACCAACCAACCAACCAACCAAACAACCAACCTACCAATCAACCAACCAATCAAGCAACCAACCAACCAGCTAACCAACCAACCAAATGGCCAACCAACCAACCAACTAACCAACCAACCATCCAACCAACCAGCCAACCAACCAACCCAACCAACCAACGAATCAGCCAACCAACCAACCAACCAACGAATCAACCAACCAACCAACTAACCAACCAACCAACCTACCTACCAATCAACAATATTCTTTTTTCTGGGACAAAATGGCGAATTTTTTTGCACTTGTGCGTAGAGCTGCATGTGGGTACCCGAACGGGTAGGTACCCGAGTACCTGGGTAGAAAATAATTTTACTACCCGGGCTCCCCTAATATAAAATGGAAAAATAGCACTGCAGTTATGCAATATGTGCTAAGAATTGAATTAGAAACCAAGAAACATATTGCTTCTAAAGTGCGATTGAATCACAATGTAAATGTGATTTGATATAATCAACCGTAAAATGTTGAATAAGTGAGTCTGTTAATATTATCTATTGTCACAATATATCGCGCATACGCTCTAGGCAAATTCCATTATTCAGCTCTTTAGTTACATTATTTCATTTGTGCCGAATTCTTCTTATTCTCTATAGTAAATTAATTTAAACAAGAAATTATCTGCTAGCAACGCTTTTTTCTAATGAATTTATGTACTTCTGTGACCATTATATAAATTTAAACTGCAACTTTTGTTCACATCGTGCGTACAACTGTTTTAGTTAGACCTGGTTCAAAGCCAATCGATGTTCCAAATTAAGTCAGCCACAGGCGTAGCCAGGAGGGGGTGGGCATTTGGGGCACCTGCCCCCCCCAAAATTTTTCAGAAACATTGTTGGTTTTTTTGTTGCAATAAAGTGTGTCCAGAAAACTGAGTTCAAAAAAGGCAAAAACGTCAAAATTTACCGGCGCTTCGCGCCAAGTCATTATTATTTATTGTTATATAGATCCAATTAATTTGAAAGCTTGAATCAGTCAAATAATCCAGCACTTCACATCACTTTAGTAATTTAATGCACTATTTGTTCGTTGAATGAAACTGCGCATGCTTGCTGTGTACCAGTTTGTCTATTCTCTGCTTTGTTTGTCTTTTGTGTACCACTTTGTCTATTTTTCGCTTTGTTTTTCTTTCTTTACATGGACACATAATCCTATTTTAAATGAAAGGAATGCCAAATTTTCTTATGTTTTTGCGCATTTCTTGTTCTCTGAAATGCATTTTGTTAATAAGAAGGCCACAAATGGGCCTGAAAACGGTGAGAACAAAATTTTCATTGATACATCTTTCTATATCTTAATAGCAGCGACCCGTTGCTGCGCTATGTAATTAACTGGGGTCGGAAAACGCATTTAAGCTCAGGAGTTTTGTGCAAAGTAGGACTTCATCAATTTTAAGTGTTTTTGGGCTTGCCTTAGAACCGAGATTTGGCCATGTTTTTTAAATTTCTGTGACTCTGCCCCCGACTCCGCTCGCCACCCCAGACATCCCGTCGCTGTAAAATCTCGTTGTACATGTGCAATGAGATTTTAGGGAGAACAACCCAGGTAAGAGGGTTAGGAATTTCTTAAAATTTCCGGCGTGTCGCGCCAGCATTAATTTGTCTGTTTTGTATGATTTAAGCGGTATAAATTGAGTTTAATGTGCAAAAACGTCGAAATTTTCAGGCGCATAGCGCCGCCAGTTACTGTTCTTTCTTTTTGTAAAGCTCCAGCATTGCGTTTAAAAGCCTGAGTCACTCAAAATATCTTCAGGCAAAGTTAGTAATTCGAAGTTTTCTTGTTAGAAGCTTGAACTGTTAAAACTGTTTTGTACAAATTTGATTAAATTTCTTGGCACTTTGCCCCACTTATGAATTCCGAACGGTTTGTCAATAGAAAGGCCGTAAATTCTATATTAAAACGGTAGAAATTCCAAAAATTTTCGGCACTTAACACCGCTTTACACTATTGATCGTCAGAGACCCATAAATTAGCTAGGCTACACTACTAAAGGTCGGAAAACTCAGTTTTACTATACATAACGTTACTGGCATTCAATGCAAAAGTAGTCTTACCCGAACCAAAATCCTGGCTATGCCTCTGCAGTCAGCTCCAGATGAACTTGTTTTTGAATAAATTTTCATTTCCTGTTGATTTGAAAATTACTTTCCATCAATGTGTTTTCCTGCTTCAAATGATTTAATGACGCTATGCAGATACAAAACCTGCTTCACAATTTTTTGCTTTGAATTATGAAAATGACTTAAATTTCATTAAATGCATACGGATTCTTCAGATTACAGCCTCGATTCTATTTAATGTTGCATTAATTTTTCAATAATTCAACTGCTTAGATATAACTTTGGCCTAGATTTCACTGTCAACTGTAAATGAACGATGTTCACTGCATTCTCTTCCATCTAAGGTCCTACCCGGGTATACCCGCATACCCAATAAATGAAATAGCCGGGTACCCGGGTAGTAAAATTTGCAAAGTGTGCAGTACTACTTGTGCGCAGGCCCGTATTGAGGGAGAATTTATCCTGAATTTTTCAAAATTTTATTTGTGAAACTTTTTTTCAGAATTTTATTTGTTTTGTACGTTGCTAGCAAAAAATACCCATTTTTCAACGCTCCGCGCCATCACTTAAATCTAAAAGCTATTTTCAGATAGCATAGGCATACAATTTTTTTTGAAATTCTTATCCTAAAAAAGATGCGATGCGAAATCGAAATGATAAAAAGATAAAGACGCCGAAATTTCCTGGCGCTTCGCGCCAGATATACTTTCTGCATCACTAAACTTTCAGAAAGATTCAAAGTTGTCCTTAGAATGATAAAAAATATCGTAATCTTCTGGCGCATCCTTGCCAGATTTATTTCTTCCGTTTCTGATCTCCAGAAAACAGCAAAATTGAGCCGAGCTTTGGATAATAATATCAAAATTTTCTGGCGCTTTGCGCTGAATATACGGCGTCTTTACATTGTGTGTATCCTAAAGGAGCTACATAATTGAGTAAAAGAGTAGAGATCCCAAAATTGTACTTTATCACCTCGAGCCACAGAAGTAATCCAGAAAAACGCAATAACTAGAAGCTACGGGGGTATCTGATTTTCCATGACTATCAAAGAAACAGGCGCGGATCTTGGGGAGGCGGGGGCGGCCGCCCCCCATAACCCTTTTTGAAAATTTTTTGAGCAGCAGATTTACGTTGGAATGCGCCCAAAATTGAGCTAATAACGCCAAAACGTCAAAATTTTCCGGCGCTTTGCGCCGATTCATCATTATTTTCCGTTTTAGCGTTCCAGCATTGTGTTTGAAGCAGTCAAAATATTCCAGTGCTTCACTGATTTGATGTACTATACTATTTATCGGCTGAAACTCATAACGCTGGTTGGACATCGTGTTGAAGGTGTGTGTCACTTACCGGCAATTTTTCGTTTTGTTTCGTTTTTCAGTTCAGAACGCATTTCAAAGCAAGAATTTGTAATGGTTTGTAAGTATGAAAAGGCTGGTTAACTGTTTTTAGGCTGAGTTCAGAACCATAATTGGGCCGATTTTGTGATAGTTTTAACGTTCATTTTAAAATTTTATTTCATAAAATTTTCCGGGGCTCCGCCTTGGGTCCTGCTGGGAGCGTTTGAGCTCGTCCCCCAGATCCTTCAGCTGTAAAAGCGAGGATATTTCTTGCATTTTTTGTGTCCAAGGCATAGTCGGGTAATGTAAATGTGTGATCGTTGGGCAAGACCACCCCATCTTCAAAATGGAAAAGAAATTTTGTTTCTACAAAGGGTCCCCGAAAGGGAAACATGGAAAATTAGTTAAACGCTTTTAAAACACCGCCAATATAGGTTTTTAGCGTCTTTTGAATTATGCAAACTTAACATTTTCCGGCGCTTCGCTTTGGATTTATGTATTGTTTATGTATGGCTGTGTCCTCTAAACGCTAAAAATCGCTCAAATCTGATTTAGACTTAGAGAGCATGTCAATTTCTTTCCAGCGCTGTGCGCTGGATTCTTTGTTCAGCTATATTTTTGCCTTTTAGCTCTCTCAAAACAGCTCAAAGTTAAGTTATAACATAAAAAACATGAAATTCTTTTCCGGCGCTTCGCGCCGGATTTATTGTTCATCTATGTTTCTTGTCTTATAGCCCGCTCAAAACCGCTCAAATTTGAGCTTGACTTGCAGAATATGTCAATTTTTCCGGCGCTTCGCGCCGAATGATTTATTATCTGTATAATCTTTCTCTGTATAGCACAATGATTAAATACAAAGACAGGAGATAAGAAATCACTCGTGAAGTGCATTATAAGCAATTGGTTGTTCAGATAGCTTAAATGATCAATTTCCTGCATGTCAATATTGAGTAAGGTTAAAAATTTTTGAAATTTTAGTTTTAAATTTGTCTTCACCATCGTTTAGAGCTACCGAGATACGCTCAAAATTGCCCTTATTTTCACTAATCTCCTAATGGTTCTCAAGATATCTGACTTCAAATTTTCGGACCGCCCCCGAGAAAATTTTTTCCAGGAATCCGCTAGTGAAAGAAAGTCATAATTTTAAATTGCTGGATAACAAGAGATACGGTAATTACTTTTTTCCTCTGGGCTTAGGACAAACAAAATCATGTGTTGTGTTCATTCAATGTTCATATTCTATGCACTGTTCGATCACGCTTTTAAGATTCGCTAAAAAATTTCGAAGGAATTTTGTCTGAAACATCGCTAAAACAGGTTTTTAGCGTACTTTCGAGCCAGTAAACGCAAAATTTTTCGGCGCTTAGCACGCTTCACATTTACTGCTTCGCTCATGCATAGTTTTGTCTTCTGAACCGATCAAAATCGCTAAAATTCGAGTTAGCCATGGATAGCATGTCAATTTTTTCCGGCGCGAAGTGCCGGATCACGAAATTTTTTTCCAGCGCTTCGCGTCGGATTTATTGCTTATCTAAATTTTCTGTCTTCGAGCCTACACAAGACCGTTCAAATTTGATATAGACATGTAAAAGATGTCTGATTTCTTTTGGCGCTTTGCGCCGAATTGTTTCTGTATTGTTTGCCTTTGTAAAGGACAAGAATTAAATACAAGATAGAAGCTGAGAAATTATTCGTCTATTGAATGATGAGAGATCACTCAATAAATTTGTTGTATAGGGATCAATATAAAATAAAGTTAGAATTATTTAAAAATTTTCTTCATCGTTATATTGAGCTTGCCGAGATACGCTCAAAACTGCCTTTATTTTCGTTTATCTCCTTTTGGTTCTCGAGATATCTGGATTCTAAATTTTCGGTTTCCTCTATATAAAATCATAAAATCATGGATATGGGCCTGCCCTTATGTCAACCTTCTCACAATATTTAAAGGAAAATTTTTCGGGTGGAGTTCGTAATAACTGAGTTTCGGAATCAGCGAACAGCAAGCGGCGAAGCAGTGAGAGGTGGATGATTTAAGGAAGAAGAGTAAAGACCGAGCTGAGGAAAAGAAACCGGAACGCCTGCTGCAAAGCTGATGGAAATATGACAGAGCGAAGGGGAAGCAGAACAACTGAACGAGTGAAGCGATCCTGAACCGATAAACAGATGTCGAAGCATCAGTTAGTCATGTGATAAGTTTATTTGGTATAATAAAGATATAGGCGAATGTGTTTGACCCCTTGTAACTCATTAAACTGTAGAATATGAAGAGAACCGCATTAGTGTAAAGGAGTTCAAATGGTAGGTACATAAACATTATGATAGGTACGTAAACATTAATATGGGACGTGTAAAGTTCAATGAAACAGACTATGTGAAACTCATGATACTGTAGAATATCACGTAACAGCTGCAAGATATGAAACAAACAAAATAAGCTAGTTTTTCATTGGTAGGTACATAAAACTTAATGTGGGACGTATAAAGTGCAATGAAACAGACTGTGTGTTACTCATTATACTGTAGAATATCACGTGACAGCTGCAAGACATGAAACAATCAAAATAAGTTAGTTTTTCATATTTCTGTTAATAGTGAAGCTTAGTTCTGTTGATTTGGTATAAGAAAGATATTGGCGGATGTGTTTGACCCCTTGTAACTCATTAAACTGTTATGAAGAGAACCGCATTAGTGTAAAGGAGTTCAAATGGTAGGTATGTAAACATTATGATAGGTACGTAAACATTAATATGGGACGTGTAAAGTTCAATGAAACAGACTATGTGAAACTCATTATACTGTAGAATATCAAGTAACAGCTGCAAGACATGAAACAAAAAAATAAGCTAGTTTTTCATTGGTAGGTACATAAACCTTATATGTGGGACGTGGGACGTATAAAATGTGGGACATATAAAAAATAAAATGTGTATAACATGTGGGACGTATAAAGTGCAATGAAACAGACTGTGTGTTACTCATTCTACTGTAGAATATCACGTGACGGCTGCAAGACATGAAACAATCAAAATAAGTTAGTTTTTCATATTTCTGTTGATAGTGAAGCTTATTTCTGTTGTTAGTTAAGCCCTACCAAAAATGATCAAGTACCTTCCTTTAAGAAAATAATCTATGATCAAAAATTACTGTATGGCAGAAATCGAAAGACTTGCTATTGTCTCTGTGGGCTACGGTCTGATTGGATAATAATGAAGAGGCGGTCATGGGATTGGTAGGGAAGAGCGCAAAACTTCGTTTTTTTTCTGACCTCTGCGAAATCCGTCACCAGCGAATCAAAATGTTTCGCGCCAAATTTTCTAGAAAAACAGGAAAAATTACCTATAAAAGGGGGATGCAGAGCCCAAGCGCGCAAAGTCACTTAGATCAAGTGAGCTGACGGGTGAATATGTTGGACATGGGAAAGGGTGGCATGATCAATGTGTCAAGAGCATGATGAATAATAGTTTGTTAAATCGCGATGTACATTTTGTTTGCACTTGAAATCAATTATAGAAATGAAGTGATGCGCTGCAGAAATAATTACCTACACAAATGTTTGTTATTCAGGGAACGATTATTATGAATCTATTAAAGATTGTTAAATTCTGCGAAGATCGAGATGTGTTGCCGGAGAAGTTGGCGGAGCTGGGATTGGTTCCACATGCAGGCGGATACGACTGTCCAACATGTGGCGGGAAGATGGTTCTGATAAAGGATGAATCATGGGTGGATGGTTGGATATGGACGTGCCGGGCGCATGTGGTGGTCAGGAAGCAGAAGGCACGGCCTTGCGGAGTATGAGTGGGCTTGCGCAAGCACACGTTTTTTGAGAATTCGAAGTTACCGATTTGGAAAGTCCTTGGATTTGTCAATTTCTGGGTCGGAGGTGCATCTTTGCGATTTACTGGCGAACAGCTTGAGATGGCGAAAGAAAGTCTGGTCAACTGGTCATCTTACTGCCAGGAGGTCGTAATTGATGCATTCTTCAGCAATCCAGAAAAACTCGGTGGGCCTGGTAAGGTCGTCGAGATTGATGAATCCAAATTCGGTAAGCGAAAATATCATAGGGGGCATTATGTGGAGGGCCAATGGGTCTTTGGCGGCTATGAACGGGGCTCCGGTCAGCGTGTTTAGTAGCCGTTGAGGCCCGGGGGTCTAACACATTGCTTCCCATAATCCGAGACTGGATTAACCCGGGTACGACGATTCTCTCTGACTTTTGGAAGGCATATGACCATACGTGGGCAGCAAGAAAATTCTGGGGGTGCAAGATTTTTTTGAAGGTCAAAAATGGCCTTAAAAATGGTGGTATGGCGATAAAAACACCATTTTTCGACGTTTCTCATCAAGCACTATCCATTGGCATCAAAAAATTGCGAAAAAGACGAAAAAATTTTTCAAAAATTGAATTCTGGGGGGGGGTATTTTGATTTCTGGGGGGGGTATTTTGGTTTCTGGGGGGTGCATACCCCCAA
Organism: Mermis nigrescens; assembly: GCA_036768485.1. Classification (NCBI taxonomy): domain Eukaryota; kingdom Metazoa; phylum Nematoda; class Enoplea; order Mermithida; family Mermithidae; genus Mermis; species Mermis nigrescens. The sequence goes on along the minus strand of JAVLUZ010000163.1, from coordinate 441,336 downwards.
ACCCCCACGCCCAGGTGTGCATATGACTGCTTGGGAGACCATGGCTACATTCACATGAAAGTAAACCATTCTCTTCATTTTAAAGATCCTGACACACAGACACATACTAACGCCATTGAGTCCTCCTGGCGAGCAGCCAAGTCTAGTTTTACATCATCAGGGAGAATCAAAGCGCATGTACCCGGTAATCTAGCTCGGTACATGTTCAACAAGCAGTGCAAGGAAAGGCAACTTGATCGCACAATCGAGTTTCTTCGCATGGCTGGACAGCTGTACAATCCATGTAACCCCAGTGCGCCAAGATCAGGGGATGACAGCGACAGCCAGGATGACAGCGCCAGCCAGGATGAGCTGGAGTATTAGTATAGTGAGTGGTGTAATTTTTTCTAATCATTTAGTTGAGCTTAGCTTTGGCTTAGGCTTAGGCTTAGTTATGTGCCTTCAAATTGGTGCCAGGGGATGATGTAAGCCTGGAGTCAGATGGGGCAAAAATTGCTTCGCTCGCTTTGCTCGCTCCGCAATTTTTGCCCCATCTTTGGCTTAGGCTTAGATCATCCCCTGGCACCAATCTGAAGCCTCAAACAGCGCTTTTTGGGCTTCTAATCATCAGGAGCAGCACTATGAACCCAAGACATGCCCTGAACCAAGTTTGAAATATGCAAATTTGCCTAATTTGCATACTATGCAAATCAGGCTGATTTGAATATGAAAACCTGGTTTCTGCGGCCAGTTTTGGGTTTCTGGCGATGCTCGCAAAGATTAGAAACACGAAAAATTGCTGTTTTTAAGAAATTGAAAAATCAGTAATTACGAAATTTTTCCGATTTTTCATATTTATAGACTTCAGGGGGTCTGGGCAGGCCCGGGCACGCCCAGACATGTTCAGACACATTTGCCAATAGCTGATAGCCTTATGAATAGTACTTCGATTCTTACTAACAAGCAGAATCACACAGTGGTTAAGCAGCTAGTCTTTAAACACGCAGGTTGGTGGTTCGATTCCAGGCTCGGTTAACTTTTTCTAATTCTATAAATATAAGCGGGTGTAGCCAAAGGCGGTCACCCGCACTTTCCTCTCCCTGGCCCTGGGCCCCTGGCCCTGGGCGGGCGCCCCTCCCCCAGCCTGGGTGACTAGTCCCACATAATTCCGGGCATGTCTGGCAATGTTCCCCATGCTACAACACAGCCTATGCTACAGCATTGCACCCTGAGCGAGCAAGCCACGCCCCTCCGCCTATGCTATAACACAGGCTATGTTATAGCATTGTAACCTAGGGAAACATGCCTTACTACTACCAAAAAGACATCAAAAATTCACCCGGAGAAATTTTCCACTATTGAATTTTCCCCCTGGAAAAATTTTCCCCCATGGAAAAAAGCGGAACCCCGAGAAGATGGCTTGTAGGCCGACCTGTAATGCTTAAGCATAGAGCGGAACCCCAAAAAGCGATTGCGACCCCCTCCATACTACTGACTGAGCCAATGGAAACAAATGTTTTCGATAGGTTTCCACTTGCGGCCGTGACCACCGCTTACGTTGGGTCGGCCCCTTTATGTCAAAACTTTGCTTTTTGTTTTGCAACCAGCACGTAGACAAAAGTCGCGTTTTGAGCCCCTAGAAGCTCTTCCAGCTTCAGTGGCGCCTTCTCAGCCTACCTACATGGCGCCTACGGATATTCAAAATATCATGGCTTCAATGACGTTGCCATTTGCCACCTAACCATTGCCATCGCAGCGTATTCCACGAATGTCGCAGCCAACACCAATGGAACAAGGCGTTCAAGCCCCGGTCCAGCAACCAATGCAAGTCCAGGACACAGAAGAACAATGGCGAACAACCACCTTTGCCAATTATTTTCAAGAAACCATGCAAGAGTTGCAAGAAACAAATCAACCTTGCTTGCCTATCCATAATTTCCACAATTTTCGCGAATGGCTTGGACAAGAGGCAGGCGTGGAGTTGTACCTGCGTGACGATATTCAAATGTGCTACAACGCGATGTATGCACGATATTTGCAATATTGCCGAATCGCCAATCCACCGGACAGGCCAATGATTTTGCCACGATTGCCCACTGAAGTGGAAGAGAACAAGGGCATTAGGAACCAGGTTGCGCAGCGTTTCATAACACAGCCTTCTGTTTTCCATTGCCAGTTCTATCCAGATCTGTTGTTTACGCAAAATTGCATGTTCATTACAACCAGCTAAATGGTATACGAAGTGAACATTCAAAATGTCGCAAATCATCCATTCCAGCCAACGCCGCCGCAATGGAATGTTTGAATTGGCGTCACAGTCCAGCCTGAATTTTTTCCGCACCATATTCAGCCTCAGCCTGATCATATGGCGCCATTGTGCTTGACAAATCAGCAAATGGTTGATATTTTTGAAGCGTTTTGCGAATTTGAGAGAGAATACGAAACCATTTTCAGCCGCAAACCAGTGTTCGCTACTGCACACGTGTTGCAAGCTACATCACTGTTGCACTATATGGATCAACGTTCCTACACGTTTGACACCTTGTATGGCGACCCTGGAATTGCTTGACGTATGTGTGAACAAATTTGCCGCATGCTTTGTGCTGCGTTCCTTGGCCCGACTTAGAAGCAATTTCCGAGGGAAGCGTTCCCAGAATTTCCTGAGCTAGCATAAGAAATCAAGGATCCAGTTGTGCTGCATCACGACATTCAACAAATTCGCAAAGCCACGGATCCAGATTTAACGGTGCCTGCCCAATTTGGTCATCACAAATCTCGACAGCACTCATCGTTCTATCTTCAGAAAAAGCTACCCAATGAGTTGGACAATATCTGCCAAAATCAGCAGAGATGCCAATTGCAGAAACGAGTTGCTGATTTGCAGGGCCCAAGTGGACCCCAAGCAAAAAAGAGACAAAACGTCTCTGATCTTTCTTTGCAGGCTCAGATCAAAATGCGCCGAGCGCGAATGATAATTGAAAAAGCTGAATGTAAAACCCAACCGATGCCGACATTGCCACGCGTCACTATTGCGCGTAAGCCAGGCTCCTTAGCCATGGCCTCCAAAATAAGGCGTGAGGATCAGAATGCATACATGGAACGCTTACGAGCCTATCACAAAGCTATTCCTTTTTTAGGGGCCAGCCGATACGTCCGGAACAAATACGAACATACGCAACGAGCTTATAGGGCCAATCAGAAACGGAAAGAACAGTGTGAGAGGCAAGCAATGATCTATCGCCAACTGGCGTTATTGTCAAAGCCATCGGATAGAGAACCTAGACCCTCTTCTTTGTCTCGTTTCAGGCAGAATCCGCCTCAATTGCCGGCAACGTTGACGCCGCGTGAGGAATCAGAGCAGCGGTTGCCGCAGCAGTCTAGCAGAGGTTTTGGGTGCTTCCCGTCTCCAACGCGTAGATCGCCACAGCTCACTGGCAGCTCCGCTCGTCCTCCGCAGCAGCATCAGCCGCGTTCAACCTCACCACTGCAATCAGCGCCGCGCCAAAGGTCACCGCAGCATCAGCGCGAAGGTGTTGGGCGTTGCCCATTCACCAACGCATTGGTCGTCGCGGTCGACTGACAACATCGGCGGTTATCAACATTGGCATCACGAAACATTGCAGCAGCGGTCACCGCAGCATCAACGTGAAGGTGTTGGGCTGTCGCCCATCACCAACGCGTTGGTCGCCACGGTCAGCCGCTAGCCTCAACCGGCAGCAGCAGCAGCGCCATTCAATCGTTGCGGTCAAACGAATTTTGTGGTCAAGAACAACTGCAACGGTCGCGCTCACCACCGCAATCGATTGGCAGTTTTGGGCGCTTCCCATCTCCACCGCACCACGATCTAAATTTTGAGGATTTTGCCATCCGGCTACACCTTCTAGTCAGCCGCAAGTCTATTACGGGTTCGGAGCACCATTGCCCGATGCTATTTCGTACGACAAACATTGCCGTCTGCGCGATTGGATGCAACCGCGCATCAATCTATTGGATGAGGATCGCCCTTCGCAGTGCCGCGATACGGACTCTAGCGACTCGTCGCATCGCTCGATTCGGTCATCCCGCTTCTTTCCAACGACAAAACCAGATTAAAAACGCCGCCAGTAGCCACATTTGGCTTTTACTCTATATTTGGACTCTGCGTTTGTGCCAATGGCCAGCAGCTTACCGTTTGTTGGATCAATGTCTTTTATTCGCGTTTTTGTTGTAAATTTTCTTGTCATAAAAACTACTAGTTCGCGTTTTATCATTCCATGTGCCTTTGATTCTTGTCTTTAAATTTTGCATAATCTCGTCATTTTAATCTTGTTGTTATAATCTCGTTGATTCCCGGCCTTGCTCAGAGCAAGTTGCGGCCTTATTTTATCTTAATTTTACCAAAAATCTACTTAAATTTTTCTTTTATTCAAATTTATTTTTCAGGTCTCTGCACTACTTGATAGAGGCTCAGTCATGGATTCAGCTGCCATACTTTTCAAATCAAAATTCTTTCCCATCCACAGGGGGCCCAACCACACATGGGCGTGGGGAGTTTGGGGGGTATGCACCCCCAGAAGTTGAAATACCCCCCCCAGAAATCAAAATACCCCCAGAAAAATTTTTTTTGCTTTTTTAGCAATTTTTTGATGCCATTGGATAGTGCTCAATGAGAACCGTCGAAAAATGGTGTTTTTTTCGCCATACGACCACTTTTAAGACCATTTTTTGACCTTTAAAAATTTTTTCACCCCTCCAGAAATTTTTTCACCCCCTCCAGAATTTTGGTGCTGCCCACCTATGGGCCCAACCTAAAAATTTCAAAAAATTACTCAAATTTTAAATTTGTTGGATCCCCAACAATTTTTCTCATATTTCAACAATTTTCATTCCAATTAAAAAATTCGGCTCGTGATCCGAATTTTTTGCCGGTGAGGGGAGAAGTGTAGATAGTGTATCTACACGTGCCGTTACACTTATGGCCATAAGGCATCTTAGTGTGTTTATTTCGACCATCCGGTCTTTTAGTTCCACTTTGGCGATCCAGCCTTAACGTTCCGATTACTTTACAGTCGGATAGTTTCCGACAGTTGGACATGCGGAGGCATTCCAGCCAAGCAGTGTCAATTGGTTAGACTTCTCATCGCCACGTGTTGCGAGGGACACGAAAACGCGATTTTACTGTGGAACCCCTATAAGTCCATTATCATTTCTTTACATTTAAAAACATAGGCGACATGACCGCTATTTCACGTTGAGCCTGTGCAGAGACCCGAAAAATCCATGTGCAAGTAGCACCCATTTCTGTTATACAAACATTTCTTTTTCTTTTCTTCTTATATTACTGTAGGCCTCCCTCCAGTTAGTATTAGTTTGGTGGCTGCGGCAGAATTGCCTTTTTGTTTCCCGGCGTGTCGTCTTCGACTATATCAGCGCCTAAGCCTGTACATTGGTTTGATTATGATAAAAGCAAGAAAAATAACTGTCTAGAGGTGCATTATACCGCAGGCAGTTAGGAATTGCGAATTAGGCCGGCCAGGACTTTGTTTCTTGCCGGATTCTTTTGGGGTAAAACCTTTTCGTTATACATTCTCATCAAAATTCATCAATCCTATTCCGAACCAAAAATCTATAAAAATTATTACATAATTTTTATAGTGGATGACAGCCCAGATAAGAGCTCTTTGTTGTTGTGATTTAGGTACAGAGTGCTATTAGAACCAAAATTCGTAATTAGTTTTGCCATAAGTAATCTGGTGCGAAACCCTTTCGATTCTTTTCGCGAATATTATTCTTTTGGTCTAAAAAGGTCCAAGGACCTAGGGCAAATACCGGGGTTATCTAATTACTCCTGTGTTAGGAACCGCGGTCGGATTTCCCTTCCCATAATCTCCGTAAGTACCAGGACAGATACGTCCGTGGAGATTTTAGGTTGTAAGTATTCAGGGTCAATTGGAAGAGTGCAGGTTTTAGGCCGCAGCTTCCTGACCAGCGCTAGTTGTAGCTTAGGTACTTAGATAAGCCCCGAAGGTACTTTGTGGGGTTCGTTGCTTTCATAGTTGTTGTGTGTTGGGTATCTTCCCCGACGGCGTGCTGTCGGTTTAGCTATCCGTACATACTTCAAGTACCTAATCAGCAAACTCGTTTGTGCATGCTAAGACACTCCAATAACTCAAAAGCAGGCGAAGCCTCCAAAGTTACACTTTACTCTATTTTTGATTTAATTTTTTTCATTTTTTATTAAGTTGCCTCGACAGAAACCACGTTGCCGCTGAGAGAAGTATTGCGGCAACTTTTGTCGCATGGTCTAACCGACTTTACACTACTGATCAATAGCTACCGTTTGAATGACGGAAGATTTTTGGACATTTTTGGCAATTTAGCACCATACGGCTTGTTTGGAGACGATCAAAATTCATGAAAGCGACGCATCCTTATCTATCTTGACTCACATGATCACGCGCGGTGTCCGAGTGTAAAGCGGTGTAAAGTGACCGATTTACACGAGGACATTAGTCCCATAGAATTCGTCACATCGATTCGATCTTCTTTACACCACGAATTTGAACATTCGCATTGAGCAATTAGCTGGACTATTTTGATAGACTTTAATACTAAGATCGCTAGTAGTTTGCGTGATTAACGCTGTTTACACCTGGTTGACGTTTATGTGCGTTGCATTGATCGCTTTCAGCGCTTTCGCATGCGTATGTATTAAAACACTTTCTAATTCACACTTCCAATCAGTTATGGCATCTGCAGTCTGTTTCAAACAACTTCAGTCATAAATTTTAGAACTATCTCCGACAATAAGCTGACAGATTGCGATTTTAGCATTGATCTTATTAATAATTACCATAATCCTCGGCTTACTGTCGTTGAAAATTCTCGTAATTTATGCACGAAGTTATGTGAAACAGACAATAATCCTATTGTGCCTACGTATTATTACCGCCTTGTTTTCTTAAAATTGCCCAAATTGGCCAATGGTTTTGTAGTTTACATACAATCGACTGGCAATGCACTGTCTCAATTTTACAATTTGATTAAACTTATTGAACCGCTGTGCAAGTAAGTATGTATTTTGTTTGTAGTTCTGCAAACAATGTTTACGGATTCTGTGTCATTTTTGGATTGAATAACTTCTTTAAACTTTAGTTTTCGCTAATTTGTTTTTCTATAAAAAATCTATACGGTAGGCACGTTTACTAAGCGTGCACGAGTGAACGCTTTGCAACATGGACGACTTGTTTTATATTTCTCAAATGTAAGTACGTGAGTGCGCGAAGTTGAGCTACGTGATGTCACGATATGTATACCATGCATAAGTTTTTTAAGAATGCATGAAAAGCATTTCGTGCTTAAACGTTTTTCACTGTAATTACAATTTTTCACAGCTCGATAAAAATAATCCGCGCGTTCACTGCCCTGTTGCTGCAATGTGCAAATAAGGTATCACAGCAATCAGGCATGCTGATCGCTGGAGCTTCATAAATACAGGATAAGTTAGGTTTTCATAATAAATTGCAGACTAGAATTTATGCAGGAATCGTTGTGTGACTCAATCAGATAAGGCAGAATACCATGTTTACTGTAGAAAACTTCAGGCAACTGTCAGCGTTCATTTAGAATTCATTCGTTACATGATTTGACATTATGAAAATGGCTGCTTACCTGGCTGTGTCAATGATGGATCAAAGCAGCTTGGCGGCCTACAACGCCACGGGTGCATCGGCTGGCATGTCCAGTGTGCCAGTTGGATATACGCCTACTGTTTCCAATCCTCCGGTTCCGTAGCAGGTAAAATGAAATAGTCGGATGAAGGTCTCCTTGTTATAATAATAATATTTTATTAGCAATTACTGCCGTAGAAAATGCAATATAAATTACATGAAAAAGGATATAATAAAAGATAATGTCGAAAGAACGAAAGAAAGTTTATCAGCAAAGTACAGGCGGATCGCGCTCACGTACGCCCCTTTAGAAACTCATCTAAACAAAGTTTAGAAATCAAACCCTTAAACCGTTTAAAACATTTACAATCAACAATATTTTGGGGCAGAGTATTCCAGATTCTAGCCGTCCTGTTTGCAAAGTCGTTTTTCCTACAGTCCAAATGAAATTTGTGGATATAAAGCTTTATATCACTTACCGATCTGGTACCCCTTTCAGGTGCGAGTTCGAAAAAGTGTTCAAAGGAAAGTAACTGTCTCTTGATTATTCTGAAAGCAAAAGTGAGATCAAAATGAATACGCCGAGTTTCGAGTCTTTCAAGATTTAACAAACCCAACCGCTCATTGTAAGACAAGTCACCTTGTCGCCATAGTATTCTTTTTGTAAATTTACGCTGAACTTTTTCAATACAGTTAATATCTTTAATCAAATAAGGGTTCCAAACCACAGAGCTATACTCCAAAATGGGTCTTACATAGACTTTAAAAGCTTTTACCATTAATTCAATATTTTTCGAGACGAAGCGTTTCTGGATCAGTGATGCAACTCGAGAAGCTTAAGACGCAGTGTTCACACAATGAATGCTAGAAGATAGGTCATCACTAATATACACTCCTAAATCCTTAATAGATCCTTCAGAAACAATTAAATCTTGAAAACCTAGTTTGTAGTTGTTTCTAGGATTCCCATACCCCAAATACAACGTTGCACATTTACCATAACTTATTTGCAACTGCCATTTTTTGGTCCATGCGTGTAATGAATTCAGATCCGATTGCAAGAGATCAGCATTACATGAAACATTAAAAATTTTTGCATCATCAGCAAACAACATAATATCACTATGTTCAATACAATCAACTAAATCATTTATAAACACTAAAAACAATGTAGGCCCTAACACACTGCCTTGAGGGACACCGCTAAATACCGGTTGTGGGTTTGAGAAACAACGATTTATCTTCACCTTTGTGACCTTCCCGCTAAAAATGATGTAATCCAGCTTAACAGTGTACCCGAAACTCCCAAGGATTTAAGTTTTAACAAAAGTTTTGAATGGACAACAGAGTCGAAGGCTTTACAGAAATCAATATAAATAATGTCCATCGGAACGTGATTGTCTAAACTTTTAGTCCACATGTTTTTACACTTTAGCAGCTGAGATGAACAAGACTTGTTCTTTAAAAACCCAAATTGTTGTTGACTTATCAGACCAGTTCTGTCAAAATAGTCCATGATGGTATTATTAATTATTGACTCTAGTGATCGACCGGGGCCCCGGCCCCGGCCCTGGCCCTGGCAATCCCCAGCCATTTTTGAGCATCCCTGCCTCGGCCGGGGCAAGGTCAAAATATGGCCGGGGCCGGGGAAAAATTTAGTGTAATTCTTATTTTGTACAGGCTGTGATACTGGCACTTATTTATCAATGAGCAAGTGTTAATTTTGAGAACTGTACTGATTAGACCGTATGTATACTTACTTAGTCCTTGTTATAACTTTGCTACTGTGTATAAATAAGCTTTTACTGAATAAATGTTTAGAAAAATCTGCATGTTTTCGATTCCTCCACTTAACTTATTCGAACTAAATGCTACTTTAAACTCATTCATTCATGGCTATGGCTAAAAGATTTAGAGTTGACAAATGCGTTCTATTTCTAGTTGGAAATGGTACGTTTTGAACAAATTATTTTTACAAAAAACACTTTTACATTTAATTGAATGAGAACCGCGTGCTTTAAAACGCGTGTCTTGTGTAATAGTTATTAGGATGGTGGTTAATTATAGGCGAATGTAAACTACGCTGCAGAATTGCGTCCGATCCGATAAACTAAATATATCTCAAATAGTTTCCTAAGGTCCAGAGTTGAGGGAGGGGTAAAATCCCAAATTGGAGGACCAGAAAACTAAGTGGTGGACTATTATTAGCCGACTCTGTTTTGTTGTATGAGCTTCTTGTGCTTGTACAAAGATCTCAGAAAAGGTCTTTGTTTGAGCTAACAAATTTTTGTAGCTATTTTATATAAATATATTTTTAAACATACACATTTCCGCATACTATCAGTATGTGACAGTTTTTTTGTGCAATGTACCTTTGTATATACATGAACAAAGATGATACCCAAAAGTCTTTGTACATTTTGTACACACAAATTTTTGGTTACTATAATATGGTACAGTAGCGATTTTTGTGTGGTAAAACAGGGTCTTTTGACTTTTGATTGTATATTTTAGCTAATTTCTGGGCTTCTAACGCAAAAAGTTACTAAAATTGTCTTAAAACGGCGCGAAGCGCCTAAAAATCTGACATTTTTCCATTCTAAATACAAATTTTTCCATTTTAAACATATATATATATAGGACAGACAATTTTTCATATCATTTCACACCTTTTTACAGTTTTTATCTTCCCAAAAATCTTTGTACATGTACAAAGATAGTCCTGTAAAGTCTTTACATCGGGGAAAATGTTTGGCAAATACAAAAAACACTGTTTTGTACATGCAAATTTTTGTATACTTTAATATGGTACAGTAAGGATTTCAGTAAGGTAAAACATACTTTTTCGACCAGTATCAGTGTATTTGGCTGATTTTTGGGTTTCTGAATATTTGACATTTTTCCATTCTAAGCGCAGTGTTGCTTATTACAAGATTTAAATCGCATATTACAATTTTTGTAATATTTCTGATTTTGTAGTGCAAGTTGTTTTAGCTTCCTCAGTCGAGTTTTATGTGTGAAATCCATCAGAAGCTCATAAAAAGTTCGGCACTTCGCGTCGAACTAATATTATCAACTAAATTTAGGCCGAATTATCACATTTAGAAGCACGGTCTTTTTGTATACGGCGAAGATTTTGGTGATGTACAAAGACATTTCAGGACCGTCTTTGTACATGCACAAAGATTTTTGAAAAACAAAAACTGTAAAAAGGTGTAGAAGTCCCTATTGTAAATTCTACTATTTTTAAGATATCCAGGGGGTAAGCGGCTACAAAAATGTAGCCGCTTACCCCCTTCCCCTGAAAATGGCCGAGAAATATACATGTGACAGGGGGTTTGGGCCATCCCCCATCCACGCTTTGAAGCCCCGAACTTCCTTGAAATTCAGAAAATATTTGACCACCCTTCCCCATTTTTTGGCGAAAACCTGCGCTTTTTTGGCTATTTTTATGTGTTTTTACCATTTTTGATCTAGTCGCTAACCCCCTCCTTCTAAACATGGCGAGGGACCCCTACCCTAATTTCCAGCCGTTACATCTACACTGAGGAACCCTCATAAAATTTTAAGCGATTACATGCATGTTTTATAGTGATAGTTTATCTGTTCACTCTAGCTCACATTCTAAAATCATGTATCACTTCATGAAATTCTTATAGTTAGGTACACTTTAGCCATACTAAAAAATTAAGTTCAAAAAATTCAAAAGGTTTTCACCAAAAATCGTGTGACAGTGACTTGTGTCTTGGACCCTGAGGGGGTCCCTCCCCCTTATGGGAATGTATGATGTCTCATTTATTACATCCAATACCTATTGCATCCAATTGCTACAGCAGCAGTAGCAGTAGCGAAGATTCAAATGATATAGAGTGTGCTAATAGCAGCGACATAGACTTTATTGATGATTCAGACAATAAAACACTGGACTAAATTTGTTTATTGTGACATAAATAGTAATAAAACTTGATATGAAAAGGCGCACCTAACTTTGCTCTTGCCATTCACTTGAATGGAGCAGTCGCTCATTATTTCTTTTTCTATGCCCACCCCAAGTATGTGTCATGCAATAATATTTTCCTTGTCCGACCCCGGCCAGCCCGGCCCCGGCCCCGGCCAAAAAAGTCGCCCCGGTCGATCACTTTGACTCCATAACTTTACATAAAACGCAACAAAGAGATATAGGCCTATAATTTTCGACTGAGTGGCGGTCCCCTTTTTTAAAAATGGGTGTAACCAGTGCTTCTAACGATAAACGTGGGAGCCTGCCAGTCCGATATGAAACTTCAAAAATGCTTGAAAGTGGTTCAATTAGGACAATTTTAATCTGTTTCAAAAAGTAAGCTGAAAGCCCATTGGGACCAACTGAGTGAGTTGGCTTCAGCTTATTTAAAGCCGAGGCTATAATGCCGAGCTCAAACGTAACCAAAGGAGGGCGATCATTTGCCTTTACAGGTTCCATATTTAGTGGTTGAATGTTGTTATCTAAAGTGAAAACAAAACCAAAAAAATTGTTAAAAACGTTGGCTTTTTCAGTTTCATCAGAAATAAGTTGCCCATCGAACTCAAGATCAGGTATGGAACGTTTCAGTTTTAACCTGGTGTTAACAAAATTATAAAAGTTTTTCAGTGATGAACCCTTTTTAATGAGTTCATTCTCTTCACTGGCATAAAAATCCGAAATCGCATTATCAACATTTTTACAACCAATTTTATAGTCATCCGACAAACTTGTACCCTTCTTTAATTTTCGCCAAAGTCTGCGTTTCTTTCCTTGTAAATTTAAAATGTATTTCGGAAATTTGCGTTTTTTCGAAAGTAATTTTTTCAAAGGAACGTGGCATTTGATTGTCGAATTTAAAATATCTAAAAATACAGAATAAAAATCATCAACACTGACACACGTTGAAAAAATATCAGGCCAGCTAACATGTGATAGATCATGTATAATAGAAACGTAATCACCTTTTCTAAAATCATAGTTTTCTTCAGGAGAATCAACTTCTAATTTTTTGGGAATAAGAAGATCAAAAGTTAGGGCATCATGGTCACTAGTTGAAAAAGGCTCAATGTTTTTGACGTTAAAAACGCATGATTTGTATGAAAAGAAAATCAGATCCAATATATTATTACCTAGAGTAGGGTGTCGTGTAAACTGATGTAACCCTATTTCGTTTGTAAGCTCAAAAAATTGTGAAGAAATACTATTTTCAGGGAGAGAAGATCGTTTATCCCATTTAATTTCTGGAAAATTGAAATCACCTACAGCTATAATTATCCTAGAGGTATCAGTGGCCCATTCTAAGAATCTTAAAAACTGCTGATCAAATTCATTTTATTTGGGAGGCCTGTAACATAGAATAACTCTGTATTTTCAGTCAAAAACAGTCATGTCACATGCAGTAACTTCAAGTAAAGAAAACTCATCCGGGATGTTTACTTTTTTAGCTGTAAAAATGATTTGAATACTATGGCGACACCTCCTCCTGTCCGATTTTTTCTGTCACAACAAATAATACTGTACCCAGAGTTTAAGAGTAGTAAAGAATCGGCGTGTAATTCATTTAACCATGTTTCTGTAATAAAAATTATGTCATACGTTGATAGGTCTAAGAGGTAGTGAAAATGTTCAAGTTTATTACATATGCTTCTGGCATTGAATAAAACACACTTCAACGCTCTACAAATAGGAAGGCTGGAATGGGAATCTGAGTGGATCTGAGAATGACCAAAAAATCTGTTTTTACACTGTTTTTTTGCTGGTTTTATACTGTGTTTAGACTTCTGAGCTTTTATCAGGGGCGCACGTTCCTACGCTGACATAATAGATGTTTAAAAAACAATTTCGCAGTCACTTTTACGTATAATGACGCCTCTACGATAATCAATAAAATGATCGGAAATGCCTATATTTCATAATTTTCACGCAATTTTCGTCCAACCTGACGTTGCCTGTAGGTCAGGTCTTGGCGGGCCCTCAATGCAATGTACTTATTATCCGCCTGTTTGACTACCTTGTTTATGTAGAATATAAAGTTTTGTTTTACCCTTGTCGTCGTGCAAACAATTTTAAGGAGCTGGGGTCGCGTGCCTTCCGGATCAATCAGCCCGTCACAGAACACGTACTGAATGTCCGATGGTCGGATGTTCTCAAATTCATCGTTTCCTTCATTAGCGACCAACAGCTCGCAGACAGCGGCCAAATCGTCCTTGGTGTCTGGCAAGCCAAACAAAACAGCATTGCGCTGTTTCAGGCGCGCTTCAATTACGTCCTCAACGGCATCAGTGAAATTTTTGGTACCCAAAGCAGGAAGTGGATTTGCATATGATTGGGCCGGTTGGCGTAAATGGGGCGGGAACAGATTCACCAGCAGTGGAAAGACTGAATCCGACTTCTGTGACTGTTCCAATTTCGATTCTAAAACAACGAATCAACGCTCTAGCAACGCCAATTTACCCAGAAGCTCTTCTAATTGCGTAAAAACAGGTTTGCAGTTCGCGCATATCAAAGGCAAGTCGAATTTTGCGCTGCTGATAAAATCGGGGCTATTAAAGAATTGTACGACGGCTGGGGGAATGCTGAGGCAGTCGCTGTGGGACCATTCTTTGCACATTTCGCAACTTAGTGTCGTTTTGTCCTTGTTAGTTACTGCTTTTTGGCAAACAGTGCATGGCTGATGTTGTTTCTGGTCGCCTTTGCTCGACTGGCTATTCTTGCCCATCGTATGAATAAATTAAATTAAATTAGTCAAATTCGACGTATCATTCTCTTGCAACCCTTAATAACGAACATGCTTGGGAGTATGTTAAGAATATGGTACTTTCAGGATACTATAAAATAATCTTCAGAAGAGCTGATTTTTTTGCTCATTACTTAGAACATGTTGAAAGAAAGCGCGGAAAAAAATATTCATCCGTCTATTATCAATATTACAAAAGCTATGGGGGCATTGGTGTAGCTGGTTCACATATGTATTAAGATAGCCACGTTATAGGTACGTATACAGCAAGTAGTATCCGGTGAAAGCTGCCACCTAACTGGTTTGATTTGAGTCAAGTCGAAAACAAATAAGGCAGTCGTCAGATTTTTCCAGTAGATTCATGTGACTGACCAAAATGTTGGTGCCAGCATTTAAAATAAGCCTAAGTAATGGGATGCAACTCGCGTCGCTTGCTTCGCTCGCTCCGCTCGTTGCATCCCATTACTCAGGCTTATTTTAAACGCTGGCACCAACATTTTGGTCAGTCCATGATATTAAGCCTAAGCCTAATCAGCTGGTAAACCAGCAAAACATTACAAATACCTTGCAATCTTTATCAAAATTAACCAGCGTTAGTCGATTGGTTATGGTTCTGGACTTTAGAGCAAGGGGTTCACGTTTCGAATCCAATTGCCAGCAACTTTCTCTTGTTTCCTCAGATGCTATCGACCGCACACATACGCCCTTGTAATATGACTATGTTAATACATATGTGAACCAGCTACACGAATGCCGCTATGGGTTTCGTTAATTAGCCTCTTCTCGACCTATGCAAGCAATAACTCGACGTAAGTATTTGAAGATTCAAACAGCTGAATGCAGAATCACACGTTGATACCCAATTTCCGTCGATATAAGATTCTATACATTGACCTAAGCATCTATACATGCAATCACACATCGACCTAAGCATCTACACATCGTTGACCTAAGCATCTATACATCGACCTAAGCATCTACACATCGACCTAAGCATCTATACATTGACCTGAGTGGGAGCGACCTCGACCTAAGCAGCTTGAAACACCTTTTCAGATATTCTAAGCCTAAGCCTAAGTATATTAGAAGCAAAAACTTAGATTTTCCTATATCTCATCAAGTAGGTCAAATCGAAAAAAAACATGCAAAAAATGAAAATCTTTTTAAAAGTATTTTTAATATTTCAAACAGCTTTCCGCGCCTTTTTTCTTGTTTCTCCTTCATTGCTATGCTTCCTTCCATAATTTCAGCCCATATTATTTATTTCTGACAAATGAGTAAGTCTTTGGATCGAGCTGTTTAATCGTCACACCCAACACTCAAATCGACAGTTGCCTGCAACTTTGCAAGTATGACTCAGATTTTCACCAATTTTTTTCCACGCTCCAATTTATCATGTTCTACCACTTTGGCACAAAAATTTTGGCATTCCAAATCAGGGTTGGAAAAAACCGAAGTTTGAAAATTTCCGATATTTTGGTTTTTTGTTTTTTTTATGGTTTTTTAATGGTTAAATTTTGGTTTTTATATCTTAGTCGTGAGTATAAGTGTTTAAATGCTTGATTATGATTAAAAACCACTAAATTAAAGATCAGGCATGAGTTGCCTAACCAATTATTCAGGAAAAATAACACAAGTGAACAATTTCAAATTTATTCAGTAGAGTAAACTGCAACATGAAGAATCATTTTCTTTTTGTTCATTTTCATCGCTAGAAATATCTAGGGTCGTTCCTTCGAGTTGGCTGATATTGCTTTTCACACATACCAGCTTTTTGACAATGTTGGGTGCCAGCTGATTACGCAAACAAAGTTGGCAACAGACGGCAATAGTACACAATTCACTTCTCACTTCACTTCACTTTACGAATGATACAACAATAACAAACGAATGAAACAAACGACACGATACACACAAACAAATATGTACATAATCATCATCAGGCACGTTGCTGTGGGGGGATTGGGGGGACATGTCCCCCCAAAATTTTGAAAAACTGGGAAAAATTTCAATTTTTGTAATGCTTTTTGGCCGTTTTTGGCCTTTTTGGCATTTGGTCCCCCTAAAAATAAGTTGTTCCCCCCAAAATTAAGTTGGTGCCCCCAAAATTGGAGGGTCAGCTACGTGCCTGGATCATCATTACGTTATACGATTATAATTACGTCTCTCTTACAGAAAAAAGTTCAACCTAAATGAAAATAAACTACCTATTTCATGCCGTTTATTCCCTAAATAATTAGTGTACTCTATGCTAGAGTAAAGAGTACTATTTGCACATGTTTACAAATAATGAAATATGAATCTTGCGACATTTTTTAACATCAACGTAAAAAAAACCAAGAAAAACTAAAAACCAGGCCGATTTTCAAACCATAAAAAACCAAAAACACCAAAAACCAAAAAAACCATGCCCAGCCAACCCTGTTCCGTATTTGTTTTGTTCCTTTTCTAAAAGTACAATATTCTTAACTTTGGCCGCATGGGTGTGAGTTGACTAGAAATTCGGGGTGTGGGGTTCCTGGCAAGTTTTAGACGGGCATATGGGATAGGTACAAGATAAGCGACCTCAAATGCTTAGACAAAAACGGCCAAAGAACAAAAAAATTGTTAAAAAAACTTTACTGTTTCCTCAAAATTGCGGGAAGGGTGTAGTGATCGACCGGGGCCCCAGCAATCCCCGGCTATTTTCAGCATCCCCGGCCCCGGCCGGGGAAAGGTCAAAAAATGGCCGGACTGGGGAAAAATTCAGTGCAATTCGAGTTTTTTACAGGCTGCGATACTGGTACTTATTTATCAATGAGCAAGTGTTAATTTTTGAGAACTGTACTGATTAGACCATATTTATACTTACTTAGTCCTTGTTATAAGTTTGCTACTGTGTATAAATGAGCTTTTACTGAATAAATGTTCAGGAAAATCTGCATGTTTTCGATTCCTCCACTTAACTTATATTTAAACTAAATGCTACTTTTAACTCATTCATTCATAGCTATGGCTAAAAGATTTAGAGCTGACAAATACGTTCTATTTCTAGTTGGAAATTGTATATACGTTTTCAACAAAGTATTTAAAAAAACACTTTTTATTTAATTGAATGGGAACCGCGTGCTTTAAAACGCGTTTCTTGTGTTATAGTCATTAGGACGGAGGTTAATTATAGGCGAATGTAAACTACGCTGCAGAATGGCGTCCGGTCCGATAAACTAAATATGTCTCAAATAGTTTCCTAAGGTATAGATTTGAGGGAGGGGTGAAATCCTAAATTGGAGGACCAGAAAATTAAGTGCTGGACTATTATTAGCCTACTCTATTTTGTTGTACGAGCTTCTTGTGCTTGTACAAAGATCTCTGAAAAGGTCTTTGTATGAGCTAACAAATTTTCGTAGCTATATTATATAAATATATTCTTAAACATACACATTTTCGCAGACTATCAGTATGTGGCAGTGTTTTTTTGTACAATGTACCTCCGTATATACATGAACAAAGATGGTACCCAAAAGTCTTTGTACATTCTGTGCCAGTGTTTTTGTACATTATCCGTTTTTGTATGTACAAAGATGGTCCCCAAAAGTCTTTGTACATTTTGTACACGCAAATTTTTGGTTACTATAATATGGTACAGTAGCGATTTTAGTGTGGTAAAACAGGGTCTTTTGACTTTTGATTTTATATTTTAGCTAAGTACTGGGTTTCTAACGCCATAAAATTACTAAAATTGTATCAAAAGGCGCAGAAGCGCCCTAAAAATTTGACTTTTTCCCATTCTAAATACAAATTTGGCCATTTTAAAGATATATAGTACAGACAGTTTTTCATATCGGAGCGAAGCGCCGAAAATTTTTGGAATTTTACACCTTCTTACAGTTTTTCTTCCCTAAAATCTTTGTACATGTACAAAGAGAGTCCTGAAAAGTCTTTGTACATCGGGAAAAATCTTTTGCGAATACAAAAAAACACTGTGTTGTACATGCAAATTTTTGTATACTTTAATATGGTATAGTAACGTCTTCAGTGTGGTAGAACATAGTTTTTCGACCTTCAGTAGTGTATTTGGCTAATTTTTGGGTTTCTGAATATTTGACATTTTTCCATTTTTCCATTCTAAGCGCGGTGTTGCTTATTACAAGATCTAATTCGCATATTACAATTTTTGTAATATTTCTGATTTTGGAGTACAAGCTGTTTTAGCTTTCTCAGTCGAGTTTTATGTGTGAATTCCATCAAAAGCTCATAAAAATTTCGGCACTTCGCGCCCAACTAATATTATGAACTAAATTCAGGCCGAATTATCACATTTAGAAGCATAGTCTTTTTGCATTCGGCGAAGATTTTTGTTGGTGTGCATAGACGTTTCAGGACCGTCTTTGTATATGTACAAAGATTTTGAAGAACAAAAAGTGTAAAAAGGTGTAGAGTTCCTTATTGCAAATTCTACCATTTTAAAGATTTTCAGGGGGTGAGCGGCTGCAAAAATGGAGCCGCTTACCCCGCTTTCCCTGCCATCCCCCATCCACGCTTTGAAGCCCCGAACTTCCTTGAAATTCAGAAAATATCTGACCACCCTCCCCATTTTTTGGCGAAAACCTGCGCTTTTTTGGCTATTTTTATGTGTTTTTACCATTTTTGATCTAGTCGCTAACCCCCTCTTTTCTACAAATGGCGAGGGACCCCTACCCTAGATTTCCAGCCGTCACATGTATACTGAGGTACCCTGATAAATTTTAAGCGATTACATGGATGCTTTATAGTGATAGTTTACCTATTTACCCTACCTCACATTCTAAATTAATGTACCACTTCGTGAAATTCTAATAGTTAGGTACAATTTTGCCATACTAAAAAATGGAGTTCAAAAAATTGTCAAAAGGTCTTCACCAAAAATCGTCTGACAGTGACTTGTGTCTTGGACCCTGAGAATGGTAATACCTCTCCCCCTTATGGTAATGTGTGATGTCTCATGTATTACATGCAATACCTATTGCATCCAATTCCTACAGCAGCAGTAGCAGTAGCGAAGATTCAAATGATATAGAGTGTGCTAATAGCAGCAACATAGACTTTATTGATGATTCAGACAATGAAACACTGGACTAAATTTGTTTCTTGTGACATAAATAGTAATAAAACTTGATATGAAAAGGCGCGCCTAACTTTGCGCTTGCTATTTACTACTGAATGGAGCAGTCGCTCATTATTTCTTTTTCTATGCCCACCCCAAGTATGTGTCATGCAATAATATTTTCATTGTCTGACCCCGGCTAGGCCCGGCCCGGCCGGGGATTTTTTTCAGCCCCGGTACCGCCCCGGCCCCAGCATGGGAAAGGTCAAAATCCTTCTGGCTTTGAGGAAATGAGTTGACGACCACGTATACATAGGGGTGAGCGGGTACGGTGACCTATGTTATAATGTGTACCTGAACAACCGTCAGCAAAACTTAATGGCTTTAAAACGTGTAACACGATTGCCTTAATATAGCACACAATGTAACATTATTTGCAGTCAGGAACCATTGGCATAGACTGCAAATAAGTTCAGACACAGTCTAATATTATTTGCAGTCGACACCAGCGGCTTAGACTGGAAATAATATTGAGAACTGTGTAATTTTATTTGCTGTCAAAAAGCAGCGTCCTAGACTGCAAATAACATTGCGCATAGTGTAATATTATTTCCAGTCAAAAAACAACGGCCCATAGTGCAAATAATATTGCGCACAGTGTTTTACTATTTGCAGTCAAATGGCCTAGACTGCAACTAAGATCGGACACAGCGTAATATTATTTGCAGTCAAGGTATTTGGTTTTTGACTGGAAATAATATTTAACTGTGTTGCAGTCTATGTCACTGAAATTTGTCAACAGCAAATAATGTTGCATTGTGTCCGAACTTATTTGCAGTCTAGGACGCACATTTTTGACTGCAAATAATATTTTACTGTATGCTAAATTGTGTGCAGCTGACTGCAAATAATCACTGCCTATTGACATGTAAACATGCTTACCGTAGCAAGCCCCGCCTCCGCAGCAACAATATTCGGCGGCAACTGCGGCAGCCATAGCTCACGCAGCGGCGGCTGTGGCGAATTTTCAGTATCAGCAGCAGCAAGTGGCGGCGGCCGCGGCTGCAGTCGCAGCAGCTGGCAGTGACAGTGTCGGCGTCGCGGTTCAGTCTCTAATGACAGGCGGCGCCGGCACTGGGTTGATGAACTTTGACCCCAAATGTAATTTGATCGTCAACTATTTGCCACAGTCGTCTGATGACAGGCGGCGCCGGTGCTGGGTCGATGAACTTTGACCTCAAATGTAATTTGATCATCAACTATTTGCTACAGTCGATGAGCCAGGACGAGCTGAAGGCGTTGTCTGTGTCGATGGCCGATGCGAACTCGTGCAAATTGGTCAAAGATAAATTGACAGGTGATTGGTTTAATTTGGCTGCTTGACTTTACACTTTATCAAGAAAAAGTAATTGTTATTTATTTTGAAATTATTTATTATTATCGCTATAGTTTATTTATTAGACTGCATTCCTTTTTCTTCGGTTTTTTGATGCGCTTTTGCGTATTTAGCTTGTTCTTTTCAGCTTTATCGACCTATCGGTCGGTTTACAATCATTTTCTTTCGCACTATTGATTGATTGCTTAATTTTTTGTTTGTTTCGTTGAGTTCGATGAGTTGTTTAATGGCCAAAGCTTAGGCTACGGCTTTGTTAATTTTACTCGTCAAGAAGACGCACAAAAAGCCGTGAACAGTCTGAATGGAATGCGTTTACAAAATAAGTCGATTAAGGTATCATTTTTCGTTCGCCGTCTTCTTCGGCCACACGTATTACTAGGATTTTTCAGAAAAAATTAGTGAATTTACGTCAGTTCTCTAAAATTTTCATACAAACGGCGACTTTTTTTATGAATCACGAAGGCGATGTTTTGTTTGTTAATGTAGTGTAATCTTAGGAGCAAAAATCTCAACCGTCCTAATGTAAACTGTATAAATTTAGAAAATCCTGAATAATTATTCGATCTGTCTGATCGATGTTTCGTAATTTTTGAGCGAATTCCTGGGTAGTTGCATGGCGCTCTAAACAAAAAACAATTTATTCCAGCTTTGAACATTTACACTCCGTGCCGTAGTGTCTACCAAAACTGTATTTTAATCGATTCTTCTGTTTAAATCAAAGCGTGTATAGATTTGTTGAACTTTTCAATTTACAATAACGCTCTTTTTTTAATTTTCTAAGTCATTTTTTACAGATTCGAACACATTTTTTAATTTTGATTCAATCTTTGATTTACAAAAGCGAATGTGTTATAGAAATGACTAGTTCTTTCTTATGAAGACTTGAATCTTCATTCTCGATTTTACACATGTGGCTTTTTCTTTTCTTTTAACATTTTATTTGTTATGCTTTTTAGGCTATTTGCTTGGTTTCACCCCATTTTTCAAGGCATAACTTGACTGCAAAATCATTAAATTATTGTTTGTTTCGGTTTTTCAATATTTTTGAATATGTAATCTACTATATTTTCTAGTTGTTTTCGATACTTTTATCATTTTGCTCTTTTCCTTTAAATTTCCGTATTATCATAAAGATAACCTCTTGTTATCTAATGATCTTAATTGATCATTTTCTATTTTGCCATTAAATTTTATACATTAATGCATTATTTATTTATAATTAATTACATTTGCGATTAAATCCTTATGTAATAATCAATTTAGTTTTCGTGACGATCGCACGTGGACGTAGGGAACCCCATAATTAAATTTTATTTTTTATTGATGTTTTACCCATTTTTTGATGCTAATCAATAGTGCTCGATGAGAAACGTTGAAAATGGTGTTTTTTCACCATACTACCACTTTCTGATGTTTAAAAAATCTTGCTCTTCCTAGAGTTTTGGTGCTGCCCGGTTACGAATGTAAGATTGCTCATCTAACGAGCAATAATTCTTCTTATTGTACTTTTAATCTATAATTAATTTACAATTATTATTAAATCTTTTCTCATTTTTTATTGGTTGATTTCTTAGTTTTTTTGACCACTGACTTTATTTATCAAGATGTTTACAGCAAAATGGCATTGAATTTGATACAGAAATAAGATTCAAAAATTCAAAGACCAAAATGCACTTGGCAAGTTTAGTGTTTTAACGTTTGTTTTCACCATCTTTTAAAAAGTTTTTTTGGCGTCAAGATTTTTCTGACGTTTACTTTCGTCCATTTAGGCATAGTTGCGTAAGTGTTTTTCCATGTTTACTGAAGCTTGTACATAAATCTATTTTTGTGCTTAATATGCGATTGGTGAATTTGTTAAAAATTTGAATTATTAAATTTATGTTTTTAGCCGATCTCGTTCGTCTTTTCAGACGATAAAGTGAACTCATTTTTACAACAGTAGTGTAAACTACCTATCTAAAACATAGTGTTGGCTCTCAATTTAAAACGATAGTCTTCGATTTCATCTTTGTGAATTAGAAAATTTGTAGTAAATTTAAAGGATTGAAATTTAAGCCGTTATGTAGTACGCTATTGGTGTAAGGTGTAAACGGCGGACACATCGCGCTAATTTTGAAGAAAATTATGAAAAAGGAAACTGGGGAATTTAATTAAAATTTAAAAGAGTCAAGAATAAAACTCGAATCGGAATGAAATAGTTTTAAGAGTAAAAGGTAATTAAATCAGTAAAATAAAAATAAATCAAACTTAATTGACTTAAGTACGTTTTCAGCGATTTTTAGAATTAGGTTTTGGTTAAGAAAATATTGTGACTGGATTTGCAAATCAAGGGACTGTATAGAAAAATAGCAGTGTAAAGCGCAAAAATGTGACTATAGAGCGCTAAAAATCGAAATAATAAGCGTAAAAATGCGATAAGAATGCGAGAAAAAATGTAGAATAAAGCGTAAGAAATGCTAGTGTAAAGCGGAAAAAATGAAAGCGTAAGTTCAAGGAACGAGTATGGGAGAAAAATCAAAGAAATGCCTGTGTAAAGCGCGAAAAAGTAAACTGCAAATTATAAAAAACCGAAAAACATGGAAGTGTAAAGCATTAAAAATTGGTGTAAACTGAAATATCTATACAATTTGATGTATAAAACTATGTAGCAGAGCAGTTTAGTTTTTAATTAAGAAAAAGTTGCTGGATATAATTATAAGGTTTAAGCTCAAAGTTATAGTGGAGGAAAGAACAATAAAAATGACAAATAAATTAATAAAAATTTTAATTTGATTTTTTTTGTCATTTGACAGGTATCGTTCGCGAGGCCCTATTCGGAGAACATCAAAGGGGTGAATTTGTAAATCAGTGGTTTGTCCAAAAGAATGACTCAGCCCGAATTGGAGCAAATGTTCGTTTCATTCGGTCGAATCACCACTTCGCGAAATTTGATCGACACGGCGACCGGTAATTAGTACTTTAAAATTCGAAAATTTAATTTAGAAAAAATTTAATTGTAAAAACATGAAAAATTGCTGAAAATTTTCGATTTTTATCGAAACTTTAGGATCTTTGTCAAATTTTTTTTCATAAATTTGCAGGCATTCTTTCAATTTATTAATTGAAATAGCCTTTAAGCCCTAGCGCTTTTAAACAATGGACAAAATTTTCAAAAAAATGAAATTTATTTCAACGAGCAATCAAAAAAAATGTATTCTAAAAATTTACCAGAATTTTTTGAAAATAGACGCCCTAATAACATTATTCGAGCGCCCATGGACGCTCGTATCGGGTTTTCTAATATTTTAAAAGCTTAAAGGATTTTTCAGAGAAACATTATCATGTTCTGGAAATAAGCGAAAAAATTATTTCCACCATTGTTGTTAAAAATGGTAAAAATGGCTCAGTTGTACGTCGACTAATGCGCTTGTTATTGCCTCCTATGTGACATATATGTATAAGCGTTTCAGATCTTTTTGAAATTTAGTTTAATTTTGGAAAAATATAGAATATTTTTAGATTGACGAATTTTGGCATCTAGCCAATTTTTCGTTATTCTGAGATAGTGTTGTTACGTCGTAGTCTTACTGTAAAACATATAGGTACGAATACGATAATTTATAGGCGAATCGAAGGGCGTTGGGTTTGTACGTTTTGACAAAAAAACGAGGCCGAGGCTGCTATCGCCCAATTAAATGGCACTGTTCCGGCCGGGGGCACTGACCCTGTTACCGTCAAATTCGCCGATAGTCCGGCATCGGTTGTCAAAAAAATGGCCCTTCAAATGGCCCAGGTGAAAAAGTTCTATTAATTAGTTAAATGAATAATTTTCAAAAAATTTTATTCACATACTCGTTTTATAAAAGAATGATAATAATTAAATTGCAGAATTATGTACATCGAAAAAATTATACAAAATATTAAATAATTATTTGACGATAATTAAATATTAAATAATCAATCAGTGTCAATAGAATATCAAATAAATAAGGATTAAAGGTTGAATTAAATATTAGAAGTATTATCCAACTCAACAATTGGAATGAACGTAAATTTAATACGTGTCTTATGTATGTATGAATAATTTTAATAATTAAATTAAATGAATATGGACATTTTCGGCATGCAGTTTTGTGACGTCATTAGGTCAATTATGTAGATATCCAGATAATAATATAATTCGAAATTAAGTTCACTACTCGGCACAAATCTTTACGCTTTAATAAGCTTCAGAGGATGATAGAGCTTGTTAGTTACTATATCTTTAACACGTTGGTCCTATTTCCGCCCACACATGACCGACGTGTTAAACATATATCCCTTAACAAGCTCTATCATCCTATGGAGCATATTAAAACGTAAATAGTCGTGGCGAGCACTGTATAGTTAATGTCGGATTTGTAATTAATTCAATTTTAATGCATAATTAGTGTAATAATATACATAATTATTTCTTGTATTAAATAATTAAATTTCAACTCAATTGGGTTTGGGTATGCACCCCTTACCCTCGAAAAACCAAAATACTCCCTCCCCCAGAATCCAATTTTTGAAAATTTTTTGTTTTTGCACAATTTTTTGATGCCAATGGATAGTGGTCGGTGATAAACGTTGAAAATGGTGTTTTTCTCACCATACCGCCATTTTGAAGGCTATTTTTCGACCTTTGAAAAATCTTGCACAACCCTCCCAGAATTTTAATGCTGCCCGTGTATGCATGTAGGTCTCTCAAGCAATGGGAGTGATTTAGCTTGGACTATAAAGAGTCGAATGAAGGCATGTGTATAACAACGACTTCACTTTACAGTGCTCGCCACAAATGTTTACGTTTTAATATGCTCCATAGGATGATAGAGCTTGTTAAGGCTGATATGTCTAACACGTCGGTCGTGCGTGGGCGGAAATAGGACCGACGTGTTAAAGATATAAGCCTAACAAGCTCAAGAAGCTTATTAAAGCGTTAACATTCGTGGCAAGTAGTGTAGCTCTTTCCATACCTGGGCAATGGATTTTGGTTTTGAAGGTACCGGGATCCGTTTTGTTGAGGTTGCTTGGTTGGCTAGTTGATTGGTTGTTTGGCCGGTTGGTTGGTTGTTTGGTTGTCTAGTTGCTTGATTGGTTGGCCAGTCAGTTGGTTGGTTGGTTGGCTAGTTGGTTGGTTGGTTGTTTGGCCGGTTTGTTGGTTGGCCGGTTAGTTGGTTAATTGGTTGTTTGGTTGGTTGGCGATTGGTTGGTTGGCTAGTTGGTTGGTTGGAGCGGTTGGCTAGTTGCTTGGTTGCTTGTTTGTTTGTTTGGCAAATTGGTTAGTTGTTTGGTTGGGTAGGTGGTTGGTTGGTTGTTTGGTTGGCTAGTTGGCTGGTTATTTTACCGGTTAGTTGGTTGGTTGGTTGGCTACTTGGTTGGTTGGTTGTTTGGTTGACTAGCTGCTGGTTAGTTGGTTGGTTGGTTGTATCATTTTCTCACTTTTTTATTTTTGGGTCAAAAAATTCTACTTTCCCCAATCAAAAAGTGTTTTTTCTGGCGCCACTCAGCTGGGGTTCTGAAGGTACCGAAGTGCCTTCTGGCGCCACCCGGTGGCGCGGGTGGCGCGGCATTGCCCATATATGCCTCTTTCTATTGTAACTTAGCGGATTCTGCCTTTCACGATTCCTTTAAGTTTTGTATTCAACTCAAATCCGATCAATTCATGTGAGTTTTTGTTAATCAGGCAAACGAAATTGCTGAAAATTTGATTTTGTTATCGAGTAATCTCCGTTTGCATTTTGTCGAACATGTCTAGCCTAATCATGTACACGTTTTTCTTTATCAATTTTACTTATTAACCTTCACGTTTGTTTTGTCCGCTCAGCGAATGAAGTTGTTAGCATAGGTTAGCAGCGTCAAACCTCCGATGGGGGTGTGAAGGGCGAGGGTTGCAAGAGTTGTTAAAGATCAAAAAATGGTCTTAAAAATAGTGGTATAGTAAAAAATACTATTTTGAACGTTTTTCATTGAGCACTATCAATTGGCATCAAAAGAACGCGAAAAAACAAAAAATTTCAAACAATGAATTCTATGGGTATTCCGGTTTTTTTAGGGAAGTATTCGGCCTTTTGGGGGAATGCATACCCCCGCCCACGCGTGGTTGTAAGATCATACAAATTTTTAAAATTATTCAACTCGAGAAAATTCTGTTCACTACCTATGTCTTGGCTGTGATGCACGTAAAACGATCATGAATATGGTCTCTTGTCTTAGGATGAACTGGATCGGAAAATTTTGGTCCAGATGATTATAAAGTCTGGTCCGAATCTGAGAAAATTACGATTGTCTTAGATGAAGAAGGGGGATACCGACCTCCTTAAGGCACTGACTAAACAAGCCGTCAACTTGAAAAGCCTATCGCTGTGAGGTGGGTATAGATACATATCACTTGCAATGCTTCGAAATTGATGAACGATCATTGAAAAACTAAGACGAGTGACAGAAAGAAATAGTTATTCATTAGGGAAAGGGTGTTTACAAAAGAATTTTAAAAATTTACATTCCGTGAAAAAAGCAAAATATAGAATTATGGAGCTTATAAAACAGGAATGTGAATATAGCTTGTACCAAGAACAAATATTGCTGCGCAATATCGTGTTGCATGGCTGATTACGTGGAAAAATAAGACATTTTGTGGATGAAAGATAATGTTAAATATTTTTCGCAACACATGCGTGCTAGTGTTACGAAACTCGTTTTATTCATTCAGAAACGCATTAAAAGTAAACATTGACCATATGTATGTTTTTAAACGTAGAAATTTGCCGCTATCTCCACGAATCCACTTGTATTGTGAAAAAAGTCATTCTACATAACATACAACGTTTTTAGTCGACATCCTCGATTTTTTCGACATAAATCGTACCTAACTAAGGTTTCTTAATAGTCTCGATGTGAATTTTTACCAGCCAAACCAGATAGCATCACGACAGCATCATCAAGGTGATGCTGAGATTCTATGTGCTGAACAATCGGATGTTTAATGAATATTCAATTTTTAGAACTAAATCGCATATTTTACATTTAATTGGCGAACCATCAAATATCTTTTTTTGTTAAAAATGGTGGTATGATGAAAAAACACGATTTTTCAACGTTTCTCATTGAGCATTATCCATTGGCATTAAAAATTGGCGAAAAAACAAAAAAATGCTAAACATTGAATTCTATGGAGGGGGTATTTTGGTTTCTGGATGTGCATACCCCTAAACCCCCCACGCGCAGGTGTGGTAGCGACAGTTGTTCGCTACTAAAAAGATAACTTGTAAATCTTATTTGAGGTAGCTAAGAACTCAGTATTGCGCCAATAGTAAATAACGTTAAACATACCCATCAGTACATAAAGGCGCAAAGAATTGCCAACGCGTCCAGCTATTTTGTTAATAGTTACTTTTAGTAGATTGTATGATGGACTCTTTTTTTAAACAATGAGCTTCATCGATTTCAGTAAGTGATTCGTCTATTTATGTGTATATTTGTATACTACGAGCATAGTCATCGAGAATGATTGCAAATAATAGTGATTGCTATAAGTTGTAATTGAATTTGATTATCCTGTCCAATAATTAGCAGTGAATTAGTGCTCGCCATGAAACATGACACACTATAATCATCAGATTTATATTAGATGACGCGTCGGCGACTTGAGAGTGCCGCGTTTTGTCTATGATGCGCTATCATCCCTTTTTTATTATTATAGGATATTTATCTGTATCATGCCGTTAATTTGGCGATATTGACAGCGCAATTTTGCTATTAATAACGCCAACAAGAGGGAAGCGCGCACGTGAATGCCGGAAGCGTGTAATAAAATAAAAGTAAATTGGATAAAGTGAAAAAACAAAATGAAATATTTGTAATTTTGCAAACCAGGCATTTGTTAATTAGCTGCAAAAAATCCTTTATTGTAAAAACGTTCTTGCATATGTTTACGCGCTGAGCTTTCGTGCCATATGACTACTCGGCCAAATTCAGCCATCAATGAATGAAAAGGTATGCACTTGTTTCGTACAGAATTTTTAAGCCAATTTGCTATTAAAATTACGTAATCGAGTTCTTGCTGCACTAGTATGTATACATAAATACTATTTAAACAAATACACTGCACTATTTTTTTGCAGTTGTACCCATACGTGGGCAGCAAGAAAATTCTGGGGGGTGCAAGATTTTTTTGAAGGTCGAAAAATGGCCTTAAAAATGGTGGTATGGCGATAAAAACACCATTTTTCGACGTTTCTCATCAAGCACTATCCATTGGCATCAAAAAATTGCGAAAAAAACGAAAAAAATTTTCAAAAATTGAATTCTGGGGGGGGGGTATTTTGATTTCTGGGGGGGGGTATTTTGGTTTCTGGGGGGTGCATACCCCCAAACCCCCCCATGCCCAGGTGTGGTTGTACCTGATTTTTGTTAATTTCTTTCTGTAATCAAGCTCGGTACGTATTACACTTGCTGTATGATTGATAACTGTATTTTAAGTAACACGTTTTGGATTGTTTCTGTTATGCTGATGACGAATATACTGATCTTTTTCTATGAAATCTTGATTTCTCAGAATTATGTAAAGCCATGCAAATTTTTAAATTGAAACTTTTATCGAGGCCATATCGACCTAAGCAGGCTGAAATTCTAACTAATGTGAAAATAAATTTCGAGACCTGTATCAATACTGGTCCGGTTTTTCTAAAACTTTTCACCACGCTGTTTTAATCATTTAATATACATTTGAAAAAAATCTTGATTACCCAGAATAATTTTACCCGTTTTTAAAGTTATCCTACTTGAAAGTCAGGTGCTTGATATGTTTAGTATTATTCAGCATTTCTTTTTTGCAGAAAAACTGACAAATCCACATTTATTTCAGCTACGTTTTTATCAATCGTATTCATTACTTGCTTTGTCACTATGCGCCTAGGTAAGTGCTATCCATACTTATTGATATTTATATCGATAATTTGTGTTATTTTGTACTGAGCTGGATAGTGAGGTACACTATTTCCCCGAATGCATCAAACTGCTCAAAATTATCGGAATTGTGAATTTACTCTGAAAATTTATTGATTCAATTTCAATTACTTGTCGAGATTCTTCGTCTTTTTATTTTAATAATATATATCTGATTATTTTGAAATTTAATTATTTGCTTGCTGTTTAATTGATAATTTGCGTTACGCATTCGTTTCCGACTGTTTCTTTCCTTAGCATAAACGTTAGATTTTCAGACGAAGTTTAATATTTTACTTTTACTTTCACGGTAAATAGTGAACCGTTTTTGGAACAAGTGCAGAACGATCGTTGAATAAGTATTTGGATAGACTGCTGACTTTAAAAGAAGCAGAAGGCGTGGTCCGCCAGGAGTGTGTATTTTCGGCTATTCAATAATCTGCAAAAATCCAAAAAAATTGCGCAAAGTTGTTAAGTAGCTTGCGAAATTTATAAATAGTGCGGAAAATGCGCGCGATCTCACCCATGTTTTCTATTAAATTTAGTTCTAATTGTATTTTCAACTAGAATTTTACTGATATAATTGAATTAGGTTCGACGGCAATCCTTCGTTTGTATGTATTTATAGGATAACGGCAACGAATTAAGAATTTGTAATTTATTTGAGGATTAAATAAAAACATCCAAATTATTCAATAATTCGACCAGGCGGAAAAGAAGGCGTAACTGTGGGTTCAGATTGCGCTAGCTATGATTAGCTAAAGCGTCAGTGATTATGATCTTTTAATGCATGCAGGCTGACATCGGGACTTCAGGCTGGGACAAGGCAATGACCAGGCGCAAGACAAAGGTAGGAAGAGCCAAGGCATTGAGACGCGCCGCTTTTTTAGGAATTCCGGCGGGCGCACATGGTGTTGTTTTGGTGACTCATTTTTGGATATCTTTTGCTCACCTGTTCTCATGTTTGCATCTGTCTGCATACATGGGCGTTTTCCGTCAATTCATTCTTATGCTTTTGACCTCGAGTAACCTTTTCAATAAGTTACTCACATGACCCAAAAGTTAGTAGACAATGTCAGTTGTTTAGGTATATTTTGCGCGCAGTCTCGTGTTCTCTGATATTCTAAGTGTGGTAAGCTAAATTAATCTTAAGTTTCCATTCTTGTCTGACGTCTGTCTTCTCTGTCTGGTTCTTAAAACCGGTTTTAACTGATTTTGACCATGCTATTGCATAGAACCGCTTTGTTAGCCTTTGATTTTGCCTGTTAGCGTATTAACATAAACATGAGCGTTAATAGTATAATTACAATTTTGGGGAAAAATTCAAGACGTTATATGATGTGCGTTTTCGAAAACTTAGGGATTTAAATTACATTAGATTTTGCGAATATTATAATATGAGTAAAAATAAACATAATTTTCGCGATATTGTTTAAAGATCATTATTACATTAAGACATAATGCTTACATATTCTATTTGTACATATTAGATGCTTAAATTCGCTCGTGACAGTCCAACCGTGTATGATCCGCTGCTACTCCTTAGAATCTGATTCGGATTTTGTCTGTAAATTTTTCTTTTTTAAAGCTTAGACGTTGTCCTTTGTTATGAGTAACTTTCTAAGTCAGAAATCTTAAATTATTGACTAAAATGTTATTTGCTCCTCATTCTTTATAAAGTATACGCGTCTTGAATGTGTATGATAAGTACTCGAGTACCTATCTAACTTTATAGTATATTTGACTTTTATGCGGTGTCATTTGGTGTACGTACATATGTACATAGGTACCCACTCTTGTTATGTTTCAACATTTTAGCAATCGTGCTTTTTAAGCTGCCATTTTATTTATGTAATTATTCGACATTCTAATAAACAAGTTTTAAAAGTAAAATGTATGATTTTCACAATAAACAATGTCATACATCGCAAAAGCCTGAACGAAGGCTAACTGTATTTAAATTATTGCGTTTAGATGAAATAATTCTGCAAAATGCGACCCTAAAATTATTTGATGACGTAGATCGGATAATATTGCCCTAAAATTTGTTCGTTACAAAAATCATTGATTAAGCAACCGTAATTAAGTTGACTCAAAACGCTTTTGAATTATACTTGAAGATCCGCATCTATTAATCGGATAAAAGTATGAATCTTCCTAATTTACGTAGATTGAAGAAAATTTTATGCGACAAAAAATGTACAAAGGATTCATGAAAATTTTTTTGAGCATCAATTTAAAAATTGCAAAGAAATTAGGTAATTTACCAAAAATTATGACTTAATTTATCCTTGTGTGAAATCCTTTCAAGATGTTTATGTTACACAAATCCGCTAATACACATTCAAAAATATGAATTTGCGCAAACTTTGATAAAGCAAGTCTAACCGACCTGCTCTAACAAAGTTATTCTTGGGCGAAGAAATAGTTATCTACATAAGTATTGTTTTTACCCTTTTTAACTTATGTATCATTTAATTTTTATTCTCGTATATAATTTGTTCACTAGCTTTTCTACCGTGTTTTCATTTCACTTCCAAGTTTTTAAATAGCATTAAAATTTTCAATTTACAAACTATATGATGCCTTTGACTTCAATAAATAATGTCCTCATTCTGACTTTAACTTTCTTCTTCATGAGTTTCGACTTTTATTTTGTTCTTATTTTTATTTTTTGTATATATAATTTTTTATTACCATTTCCCTCCAATCATTTATTTTCAATATTATCCAAGTTCTTTTCGGGTAGTTGTTCCCTTAGTGTCAACTCATCGTGTAATGAAGTACCTATGTACAATATACTTTAAAGCGCTGCTTAAAACCTTGCGTTTTGCATTACCTACAAACATTCATAATATGACGTTTTGCCGAAATCGCTTCGCGATATCTATTCTTCTATTAAATTTTGTTTGGATCAAAAGTCTCATT
Source organism: Mermis nigrescens (assembly GCA_036768485.1). Classification (NCBI taxonomy): domain Eukaryota; kingdom Metazoa; phylum Nematoda; class Enoplea; order Mermithida; family Mermithidae; genus Mermis; species Mermis nigrescens. Next base: position 408,639 of record JAVLUZ010000163.1, on the reverse strand, counting down.
CCATGATTTACTAAAAAATTTTTAGGTCGCTTTCCAGCAAGACTTACTCATTTAAGCCACTTCCCTATCTAAAGGCTGGTTTTGACTTCAATAGTCTCATAAAGTTTCCCTAAATAATTCGATTTAGCATCAATTTTTCGATTATCAGTGTTTCATTTCGTCTTAGTGAAACAATACCCTCGACTTGGTATATCAAAGTGCATAATCAAATCACATGCTATGTAGTGGTATAGAATTATATTATATAGTATTGACAAGTAAGGAGTAAAGTTGTAAAGAGTGCGTCGTATTTTTATTGCAATATTTTCTCAAGTACGTTGTAGTTTGGTATGCCGTATCAAGGTTCGAACGACAGAATTTAAGTACGATGCCAAAAGGACCATCTATATTGCAGAAGAACCCGCAATTTTAATTTACAATCAGTTTGTACGCCATTTGCTTTCACTTGAGCACGAAGAGAAAGGCGTGAGACGTGCACTTTTTTGACTTTTAAAATTTTTGAAACCGTCAATGTATGAGAAATCAGAATTTAGATGCAGCCTATGTTATTGTATGTCCTACTGGGCAGCTTGAGTGCTGCCACCAGTAATCACTCGCTTGCGCGAGCCGAACCATCACTCAAGTAAAAGAGGAAATTGAGCCACTTCATCTAAATATGAAGCATCAAATCTACGGGTTTGAGCGCAAAAAGAAGAGCTAAAAATAGCTCGGAGCTCGATGAACGTGTAAGTGCCGTCTCACTTATATAAAGCATAGGTACATACGTTTTTTAAACTCCTTTTAAACCAACATAGTGTATGCATTCGCTTCGGCAAGACTATTTCCTTATACTATAATAGTCAATTCCTTTTAGCGACCTGTCAACTATGAAAAATTCGCAACTTTCGGTTGAGCACGGAGAGAATTGAATGCTATAGTAATAAGAAAATTAGTTTATTGAGCGAATTCAGGCGCTGGGTCAAGAAGAATTAGTCGCCTTTTCAGAAGCAAATTTTTTGTATTGACTTTCATCCATTTCGTGTTCTTTCACCGAAACTTGTCTCTTTGTAAGTTTTTGTGAAATATACGCTGCAGTGTAAGTCAATAGACCAAATATTAAAAGTATGCCATACTGTTAAATCTAAGTATACCGTACCTTGTTCTTTCTACACTCTTAGGTTTAAGATGCTACGTACATTAAATAAAATCAGAAAGGTTGGCCTCCTACAGAAATCAGAATAAAATTGCACTGCAATAGCAGCTAAGCCTAGCTACAAAGTATAATCAACAGATCTTGATTACTGTAATTGTTGTAACGGAAGCAACGAAGCGGCGGCCAAGCCAAAGGTTGCCATACGGCACGGCGTAACATAGGCGTAGCTAGTGATCGACCGGGGCGACTTTTTTGGCCGGGGCCGGGGCGGTACCGGGGCTGGAAAAATCCCCGGCCGGGGCCGGGGTGAGACAAGCAAAATATTATTGCATGACACATACTTGGGATGGGCATAGAAAAAGAAATAATAAGCAACTGCTCCATTCATGTATATGGCAAGCGCAAAGTTAAATGCGCCTTTTCATATCAAGTTTTATTACTATTTATGTCACAATAAACAAATTTAGTCAAGTGTTTTATTGTCTGAATCATCAATAAAGTCTATGTCGCTGCTATTAGCACACTCTATATCATTTGAATCTTCGCTACTGCTACTGCTGCTGTAGCGATTGGATGCAATAGGTATTAGATGTAATAAATGAGACATCACACATTCCCATAAGGGGGAGGGACCCCCCTCAGGGTCCAAGACACAAGTCACTGTCACACGATTTTTGGTGAAAACCTTTTGAATTTTTTGAACTTAATTCTTTAGTATGGCAAAAGTGTACCTAACTATTAGAATTTCACGAAGTGATACATGATTTTAGAATGTGAGCAAGAGTGAACAGATAAACTATCACTATAAAACATGCATGTAATCGCTTAAAATTTTATGAGGGTCCCTCAGTATACATGTAATGGCTGGAAATCTAGGGTAGGGGTCCATCGCCATGTTTAAAAGGAGGGTTTAGCGACTAGATCAAAAATGGTAAAAACACATAAAAATAGCCAAAAAAAGCGCAGGTTTTCGCCAAAAAATGGGGAAGGGTGGTCAAATATTTTCTGAATTTCAAGGAAGTTCGGGGCTTTAAAGCGTAGATGGGGGATGGCCCAGACCCCCTGTCACATGTATATTTCTCGGCCATTTTCGGGGGAAGGGGGTAAGCGGCCCCATTTTTGCAGCCGCTAACCCCCTGAAAATCTTTAAAATGGTAGAATTTACAATAGGGAATTCTACACCTTTTTACAGTTTTTGTTCTTCAAAAATCTTTGTACATGTACAAAGACGGTCCTGAAATGTCTTTGTACATCAGCAAAAATCTTCACCGAATTCAAAAAAGACCGTGCTTCTAAATGTGATAATTCGGCCTAAATTTAGTTGATAATATTAGTTCGACGCGAAGTGCCGAACTTTTTATGAGCTTCTGATGGATTTCACACATAAAACTCGACTGAGAAAGCTAAAACATTTTGTACTACAAAATCAGAAATATTACGCAACACTGCGCTCAGAATGGAAAAATGGATAAATGTCAAATATTCAGAAACCCAAAAATTAGCCAAATACACTGCTACAGGTCGAAAAAGTATGTTTTACCACACTGAAATCGTTACTGTACCATATTAAAGTATACAAAAATTTGCATGTACAAAACAGTGTTTTTTTGTATTTACCAAAGATTTTTCCCGATGTAAAGACTTTACAGGACTATCTTTGTACATGTACAAAGATTTTTGGGAAGATAAAAATTGTAAAAAGGTGTGAAATGATATGAAAAATTGTCTGTCCTATATATGTTTAAAATGGCAAAATTTGTATTTAGAATGGAAAAATGTCAGATTTTTAGGCGCTTCGCGCCGTTTTAAGACAATTTTAGTAATTTTTTGCGTTAGAAGCCCAGAAATTAGCTAAAATATACAATCGAAAGTCAAAAAGACCCTGTTTTACCACACAAAAATCGCTACTCTACCATATTATAGTAACCAAAAATTTGTGTGTACAAAATGTACAAAGACTTTTGGGTATCATCTTTGTTCATGTATATACAAAGGTACATTGCACAAAAAACACTATCACATACTGATAGTATGCGAAAATGTGTATGTTTAAAAATATATTTATATAATATAGCTACAAAAATTTGTTAGCTCATACAAAGACCTTTTCGGAGATCTTTGAACAAGCACAAGAAGCTCGTACAACAAAATAGAGTCGGCTAATAATAGTCCACCACTTAATTTTCTGGTCCTCCAATTTGGGATTTCACCCCTCCTCAACTCTGGACCTTAGGAAACTATTTGAGATATATTTAGTTTATCGGATCGGACGCAATTCTGCAGCGTAGTTTACATTCGCCTATAATTAACCACCGTTCTAATAACTATTACACAAGAAACGCGTTTAAAGCACGCGGTTCTCATTCAATAGAATGTAAAAGTGTTTTTTGTAAAAACAATTTGTTGAAAACGTACAATTTCCAACTAGAAATAGAACGCATTTATCAACTCTAAATCTTTTAGCCACAGCCATGAATGAATGAGTTTAAAGTAGCATTTAGTTCGAATAAGTTAAGTGGAGGAATCGAAAACATGCAGATTTTCCTGAACATTTATTCAGTAAAAGCTTATTTATACACAGTAGCAAAGTTATAACAAGGACTAAGTAAGTATACATATCGTCTAATCAGTGCAGTTCTCTAAATTAATACTTGCTCATTGATAAATAAGTGCCAGTATCACAGCCTGTACAAAATACGAATTACACTAAATTTTTCTCTGGCCCCGGCCATTTTTTGACCTTGCCCCGGCCGGGGCCGGGATGCTCGAAAATGGCCGGGGATTGCCGGGGCCGGGCCCCGGTCGATCACTAGGCGTAGCCAGGATTTTCACCAGGAAAGGGGAATCTAAAAAAGAATTTTTCCGCCTAAAAACTAATTAAAACGGACGGGAGCCTTTAAATAGTATGTTTTTGGGCTTTTCACATCTAATACTGATAGGTACTTTATTCGGAAAAAACACAAGGGTAAAACAAAGTCGCAAGGAGAATAAAATAGCATAATGTAAAATGCGAAATTTCCTGGACACACAGGCAAATAGATTGCACTCACGTGTGCCCCGTCAAAAAATTCCCAAAATCAACCTTCTTCAAATTCCTCTTAAATGTCTCAACAGTTGGAGAACTTCGGGCATTCGTGTAGCTGGTTCACATATGTATTAAGATAGTCATATTATAAGGGCGTATGCGTCCGGTCGATAGCATCTGAGGAAACAAGAGAAAGTTGCTGGCAGTCGGATTCGAAACGTGGACCCCTTGCTCTAAAGTCCAGAACCATAACCAATCGACTGACGCTGGTTAATTTCGATAAAGATTGCAAGGTATTTGTGATGTTTTCCTGGTTTACCAGCTGATTAGGCTTAGGTTTAGTATCATGGACTGACCAAAATGTTGGTGCCAGCGTTTAAAATAAGCCTGAGTAATGGGATGCGACGAGCGGAGCGAGCGAAGCGAGCGACGCGAGTTGCATCCCATTACTTTGGCTTATTTTAAACGCTGGCACCAACATTTTGGTCAGTCACATGAATCTACTGGAAAAATCTGATGACTGCCTTATTTGTTTTCGACTTGACTCAAATCAAACCAGTTAGGTGGCAGCTTTACCGGACACTACTTGCTGTATACGTACCTATAACGTGGCTATCTTAATACATATGTGAACCAGCTACACCAATGCCGAACTTCGTATATATTGTGCAAGATCCTTCCGAATTCTAGCTGATCTAGTAGCAAAACAATACTTTTTACAATCAAGTCGAAATTTTTCTAAATAGATCTGATTTGGAAATGCATTTCTAGTACGTGAATGACCATAAAACTTATAAAAATCTTCAGAAGGCAAGAGATTATTGTGAATAATATACGTAACAATTAAATCAAAATAAATTCTACGGAGTTCAAACTAGTGATCGATCAGGGCCCCGGCCCCGGCAATCCCCGGCCATTTTTGAGCATCCCCGGCCCCGGCCGGGGCAAAGTCAAAAAATGGCCGGGGCCGGGGAAAATTTTTTGTGTAATTCGTATTTTGTACAGGCTGTGATACTGCCACTTATTTATCAATGAGCAAGTGTTAATTTTGAGAACTGTACTTATTAGACCATATGTATACTTACTTAGACCTTGTTATAACTTTGCTAATCTCACTTTTGCTTTCAGAATAATCAAGAGACAGTTACTTTCCTTTGAAGACTTTTTCGAACTCGCACCTGAAAGGGGTACCAGATCGGTAAGTGATATAAAGCTTTATATCCACAAATTTCATTTGGACTGTAGGAAAAACGACTTTGCAAACAGGACGGCTAGAATCTGGAATACTCTGCCCCAAAATATTGTTGATTGTAAATGTTTTAAACGGTTTAAGGGTTTGATTTCTAAACTTTGTTTAGATGAGTTTCTTAAGGGGCGTACGTGAGCGCGATCCGCCTGTACGTCTCAGCCATTACTATGCCATGCTGATAAACTTTCTTTCGTTCTTTCGACATTATCTTTTATTATATCCTTTTTCATGTAATTTATATTGCATTTTCTACGGCAGTAATTGCTAATAAAATATTATTATTTTACTATTATAAATGAGCTCTTACTGAATAAATGTTTAGGAAAAATACGTTCTATTTCTAGTTGAAAATTGTACGTTTTCAACAAACTATTTTTACAAAAAACACTTACATTTAATTGAATGGGAACCCCGTGCTTTAAAAAGCGTTTCTTGTGTAATAGTTATTAGGACGGAGGTTAATTAGAGGGGATTGTAAACTACGCTGCAGAATTGCGTCCGATCCGATAAGCTAAATATGTCTCAAATAGTTTCCTAAGGTCCACAGTTGAGGGAGGGGTGAAATCCCAAATTGGAGGACCAGAAAATTAAGTGGTGGACTATTATTAGCCGACTCTATTTTGTTGTATGAGCTTCTTGTGCTTGTACAAAGATCTCCGAAAAAGTCTTTGTATGAGCTAACAAATTTTTGTAGCCATATTATATCAATATATTCTTAAACATGCACATTTTCGTATACTATCAGTATGTGACAGTGTTTTTTTGTACAATGTACCTTTGTATATACATGAACAAAGATGGTACCCAAAAGTCTTTGGACATTTTGTACACACTAATTTTTGGTTACTATAATATGGTACAGTAGCTGTTTTAGTGTGGTAAAACAGGGTCTTTTGACTTTTGATTGTATATTTTAGCTAATTTCTGGGTTTTTAAAACCAATTATCACTAATTGTCTCAAAACGGCACGAAGCGCCCAAAAAGTTTGACATTTTTCCATAAATACAAATTTTGCCATTTTAAAGATATATAGGACAGAGAATTTTTCATATCAGAGCGAAGCGCCGAAAATTTTTTGGAATTTTACACCTTTTTACAGTTTTTATCTTCCCAAAAATCTTTGTACATGTACAAAGATAGTCCTGAAAAGTCTTTGTACATCGGGAAAAATCTTTGGCTAATACAAAAAAACACTGTTTTGTACATGCAAATTTTTGTATACTTTAATATGGTGCAGTAACGATTTCAGTGTGGTAGAACATTGTTTTTCGGCCTTTAGCAGTGTATTTGGCTAATTTTTGGGTTTCTGAATATTTGACATTTTTCCATTCTAAGCGCAGTGTTGCTTATTACAAGATTTAATTCACATATTACAATTTTTGTAATTTTTCTGATTTTGTAGTACAAGTTGTTTTAGCTTTCTCAGTCGAGTTTTATGTGTGAATTCCATCAAAAGCTCATAAAAATTTCGGCACTTCGCGCCGAACTAATATTATCAACTAAATTCAGGCCGAATGATCACATTTAGAAGCATGGTCTTTTTAAATTCAGCGAATATGTTTGCTGATGTACAAAGACTTTTCAAGACCGTCTTTGTACATGTACAAAGATTTTTGAAGAACAAAAACTGTAAAAAGGTGTAGAATTCCTTATTACAAATTCTACCATTTTAAAGAATTTTAGGGGTGTAAGGGGCTGCAAAAATGGAGCCGCTTACCACCCTTCCCCTGAAAATGGCCGATAAATATACATGTGACAGGGGGTTTGGGCCATCCCCCATCCACGCTTTGAAAACCCGAACTTCCTTGAAAGTCAGAAAATATTTGACCACCCTCCTTGAAAGTCAGAAAATATTTGACCACCCTACCCCATTTTTAGGCGAAAACCTGCGCTTTTTTTGGCTATTTTTATGTGTTTTTACCATTTTTGATCTAGATGCTAACCCCTCCTTCTAAAAATGGCGAGGGACCCCTGCCCTAGATTTCCAGCCGTTACCTGTATACTGAGGGACCCTCATAAAATTTTAAGCGATTACATGCATGTTTTATAGTAAAAGTTTATTTATTTACTCTAGCTCACATTCTAAAATAATGTATCACTTCGTGAAATTCTAATAGTTAGGTACACTTTTGCCATACAAAAAAATTAAGTTCAAAAAATTCAAAAGGTTTTCACCAAAAATCGTCTGACAGTGACTTGTGTCTTGGACCCTTAGGGGGTAATACCCCTTACCCCTTATGGGAATGTGTGATGTCTCATTTATTAAATCAATTACCTATTGCATCCATACCTGGGCAATAGCCGAAGCTTCAGCCCGTCCAACTATGGGCTCTCAAAGATTGGTTGGTCCTTAGTTGGGCTGAAAATAGGTTAAAATGGCAATTTTCTTGGATTTTCCACTGTTTTATCGCATTTTTTCAAAATCAGCCCATCCAAATAGACCCTACAACCCGTCCAGCTATTGTGCCAGCCCGTTCCATGGATGGGCTGGGATGGGCTATTGCCCAGGTGTGATTGCATCCAATCGCTACAGCAGCAGTAGCAGTAGCGATGATTCAAATGATATAGAGTGTGCTAATAGCAGTGACATAGACTTTTTTGATGATTCAGACAATGAAACGCTGGACTAAATTTGTTTCTTGTGACATAAATAGTAATAAAACTTGATATGAAAAGGCACACCTAACTTTGCGCTTGCCATTTACTACTGAATGGAGCAGTCGCTCATTATTTCTTTTCCTATGCCCACCCCAAGTATGTGTCATGCAATAATATTTTCCTTTTCTGACCCCGGCCAGCCCCGGCCCCGGCCGGGGCCGGGATTTTTTTCCAGCCCCGGTACCGCCCCGGCCCCGGCCAAAAAGTTGCCCCGGTCGATCACTAGTTCAAACCTCTCTAAAAGCTAAACTTAAGAATATGGTACTTTCGGAAAAGGTGCAAAACGAATGCGGAATGCCAAAATTTTTTAGCCAAGATGGTAGAACATGATAAATTGAAGCGCGGAAAAAAATTTGGTGAAAATCTGAGCCATACTTGCAGAGTTGCAGGCTACTCTCGTTTCAAGTGTTGGCGTCGGACGATGAAATGGCTCGATCCAAGGACTTACACATTTGTCAGAAATAAATAATATGGGCTGAAATTACGGAAGGAAGCATAGCAATGAAGGAGAATAAAGAAAAAAGGCGCGGAAAGCCGTTTGAAATTTCGAAAAATTTAAAAAAAATTTTCACATTTTTTTGCATGTTTTTTTGGTTTTACTCGATAAGATATACGAAAATCTAAGTTTTTGCTTCTATTATACTCAGGCTTAGGCTTAGTATATCTGAAAAGGTGTTTCAAGCTGCTTAGGTCGAGGTCGCTCCCGCTCAGGTCAATGTATTGATGCTTAGATCGATGTATAGATGCTCAGATCGATGTATAGATGCTTAGATCGATGTATAGATGCTTAGGTCGATGTATAGATGCTTAGGTCGATGTATAGATGCTTAGGTCGATGTATAGATGCTTAGATCGATGCATAGATGCTTAGGTCGACGTTAATTGGGTATCTACATGTGATTCTGCATTCAGCTGTTTGAATCTTCAAATACTTAGGTCGAGGAGATGCTTGTTTAGGTCGAGAAGAGGCTAATTAAAGAAACCCATAGCATTTGTAATATTGATCATAGACGGATGAAATTTTTTTCCGCGCTTTCTTTCAACATGTTCTAAGTACTGAGCAAAAAAATCCGCTCTCCTGAAGTTTATTTGTTAGTATTCTGAAAGTACCATATTCTTAAGTTACTCCAAGTTCAAGACATTGTTTTGATCTATTAACGCAATGAAAAACTTATTTTTTCATTTAATTTTTTACGTTTTTCATGGAAAATGTTCATTATGCGCTGGAAGCAGTGATCGTATCGGGTCAGATTTTCACCCCTGATCGGGTTGGGGTCGGGATGAAAAATCCCGGTTTTCGGGTTGGGGTCGGGGTCGCGGTTGAAGATTAACAATTAGCATTGCATGATTACATACCAATTCGAAAAGGATAAAAACGGTTTCACTTGTTTGTAGAGCATACTAATAAAGCTGGTTATGTTCAACATTTTAGTTTCATTCCAAGTTCAAACATGGTTTTAGCAATTTAGCATTATTTTCAATTTTAATCACTAATTGCTCTCGCTTTTTCGTATTCTTCCACAGTTTTTTCATAACGGTTTTCTATGGCGCACTGATTGTAGAGGAGCCAATGGCGCGAAGCGCCGAAAATTTTCGAAATTTTTACCGTTTTCATGTAGAATTTACGCCTTCTTATTGACAAACAGTTCGGAAATCATAAGTGGCGCAAAGCATCAAGAAATTCAGTCATATTTTACCGCCCTAAGACAATAATCGGCGGTGCTAAGCGCAGGAAAATTTTGACGTTTTTACTCTTTAAACTCAATTTATACCGCTTAAATCATACAGAACAGATAAATTAATTGCGGCGCGAAGTGCCGAAAATTTTTTAAAATTCCTAATCCTTTTACCTATTCTGTCCTTCTAAAAATCTCTTTCAACATGTAGAACGAGATTGTATTCCTGGGGGTCTGGGGTGGCGCGCTCAAGCGCCCCAGCAAGGTCCAGAGCAGAACCCCCGAAATTTTGTGAAAAAAGCACTCTAAATTTAATTAGTAAAAGTTTAAATTTTCGCAAATTGGCAAAATCTCGGTTCTGAATTAAGTCCAAAACACTCAAAATTGATGAACACCTGCACTGCACAAAACTTCTGAGCTAAAATTCGTTTTTCGACCTCTGCTAAGTATGTAGCGCAGCAACGAGTTGCAACCAATAAGTCATTGAAAGATGTATCAATGAGAATTTTGTTCTGACCATTCTCAGGCCCATTTGTGGCTTTCTTATCAACTAGTTCAGAGAACAGAAAATGTGCAAAAACACAAGAAAATTTGGCCTTTCCTTTCATTTAAAATAGAATTATGTGTCCTTGTAAAGAAAGATAAACAAAGCAGAGAATAGACAAATTGGTAAGCAAACATTTTCGCACTTTCACTATTATGTTCAACAAGCATGTGCAGTTTCATTCAATGAACTAATAGTGCATTAAATCACTAAAGTGCTGCGAAGTGCTGGATTATTTTTACAGATTCAAGCTTTTTAAATTCATTGGATCTGTATAACAATAAATGATAATGACTCGGCGCGAAGCGCCGGAAAATTTTGACGCTAGTGCCTTTTTAAACTCAATGTTCTGGACCATTTGCGCCAGAAAAATCAACATAATTTCTGAAAAATCTCTGGGGGGCATGTGCCTTCATTCCCCCCCGGCTACACCTGTGATTCCGCAGTAATATCGGCGCACTTCATAATGGAAAATATGCGAACATGTATGTACGTCTTAACAACATGGTGACCAGGCGTACTTTTTATGAAATATCGCGAGTGTCGAGTTTAACATATTAATTTTGCTGGTGAATGAATCGTCCTTGTCCCGAATTTATTTGCTATTTATACAATTCTTCTATGTAGCAACAAATAAAATGTTATATTTCACCCCCAAAAAAGGTTCACCCCCGACTCGAAAAATCATGCCCCCGGTCGGGGGTCGGGGGTTTAGGCTGGGGTTTTTTGGGGTAGGGGTCGGGGTCCCCGTACGATCACTGGCTGGAAGCCGTGTTTTTTTACAAGGTCCGTTTGTTTATGTACTTAGATGGTCCCTAAAAGTTTTGTACATTTTGTACATGCAAATTTTTGTGTACTATAAATAGTAGCAATTTTAGTGTGGTAAAACAGGCTTTTCGATCTTTGGTAGTGTATTTCAGCTAATTTCTGGGTTTCTCACGCCAAAAATCAATAAAAATTGTCTAAAAAGGCGCAAAGCGCCGACAAATTTGACATTTTTCTATTCTAAATGCAAATTCTGCCATTTTAAATATATATATAAAACAAACAATTACTCATTTTCGCGCGAAGCGCCGAAAAGTTTTGGGAATTTTATACCTTTTTACAGTTTTTGTCTTCCCAAAAATCTTTGTACATTTCGGAGTAACTTGAGAATATGGTACTTTCAGAATACCAAAAAATGAACTTCAGAAGAGCGGATTTTTCGCTCAGTACTTAGAACATGTTGAAAGAAAGCGCGGAAAAAAATTTCATCCGTCTATGATCAATATTACAAAAGCTATGGGTTTCTTTAATTAGCCTCTTCTCAACCTAAGCAAGCATCTTCTCGACCTAAGTATTTGAAGATTCAAACAGCTAAATGCAGAATCACATGTAGATACCCAATTTACGTCGACCTAAGCTCTATACATCGACCTAAGCATCTATACATCGAGCTTAGCATCTATACATCGACCTAAGCATATATACATCGACCTAAGCATCTATCCATCGACCTGAGCATCTATACATCGACCTAAGCATCTATACATCAACCTGAGTGGGAGTGACCTCGACCTGAGCAGCTTGAAACACCTTTTCAGATATACTAAGCCTCAAGCCTGAGTATAATAGAAGCAGAAACTTAGATTTTCGTATATCTTATCGAGTAAAACCGAAAAAACATGCAAAAAAATATGGAAATTTTTTTAAGTTTTTCAAAATTTCAAACAGCTTTTCGCGCCTTTTTTCTTTTTCTCCTTCATTGCTATGCTTCCTTCCGTAATTTCAGCCCATATAATTTATTTCTGACAAATGTGTAAGTCCTTGGATCGAGCCGTTTAATCGTCCTACGCAACACTCAAATTGAGAGTTGCCTGCAACTTTGCAAGTATGGCTCAGATTTTCACCAAATTTTTTTTCCGCGCTCCAATTTATCTTGTTCTACCATTTTGGCAAAAAATTTTGGCATTCCGTATTCGTTTTGCACCGTTTCCAAAAGAACCATATTCTTAAGTTTAGCCGTTTATTTTGTACTCACAAATTTTCAGGTACTATTATATGGTAAAGTAGCGATTTTAGCGTGGTATAAACAGTTGTTTGACTTTTGGTAGCGTATTTTAGCTAATTTCTGGGTCTCTAGGGGCAAAAATAACTAAGAATTGTCTTAAAACGGCGCGAAGCGTAGAAAAATTAGACATTTTTCCTTTTGAAATGCAATTTCTGCCTTCATAAAGATATATACAGGGTGGGGCAAAAAAAATGGTACCATGTTCTCACTAACATGTTTAATGACAAAGACAAAAGAAACAATAAGAGGGCATAACAATTGGAAGATAATTCATTTCTGAACAAAATGCTCAATAAATCTAACAAAATGACTTTTTATCGGTTTCACACGAAATAATTTTCACAATGTCCTCCAGAAGCTAGAGTGACTAATTGCAACTGTACGCGAAACTCATCAATAGCAGCGTTGATGCTATCTTGTGATAGTTCGTTCCAACAACGTTTTATGCATCGTTTTAAGCTCTTAAGGTCCCTAATGGGCTTCTCATAAACCTTTTCCTGCAAAGCGCCCCAAACGTAAATCATCCATCACATTCAAATCAGGCGAACAGGGAGCCATCGCCAGGTTGCAGAAAATTTGCAAGATTTTCTCGCATCCAAGAAATGGTAGCGCCCAATGTATGTGCGGTCGCTCCATCCAGCTGTAGTATGTAATCCTTTTCGGGATACAGTTTTTCCAAATCTTTATGAGCGGACTTCAATATGGAAATTTTCGAATTTGAATCGATGAATTGAATGCAACATTTTCCGCGTTTTGAAACAGGTGCCCATACCATATTTTTTCGAAAATTGTTTCGTTTCTGTTATTAATCGATCGGGCGAAGAGTTACGTTTTAGAGTCTCAGTGGAGTAGACACGATTATTTTGCGTGCAGACAGGTGGTGTGTCGATCAAAAAGTCCTTTTCATCAGAAAAGACCATTTTGTCTAAATCACGTGCTCTAATGTTACGCAATAATCTAATCGTTTCGATCGACATAGGCTCTTCAATTTAGTCTTCGAATTAATTTCTTGTAAAGGAATGCGTCTAAAGACGTCAACCTTGTTCTCCTTCAAAATACGACCCACAGAACGTCGAGAAATGTTCAATTTCCTTCTGTTTTACCGTTGCGAAAGATGCAGGACCAACCGTATTTTCGGGACTGATGATTAATTTTTTAACTATGCGAATGTTCTTAAGTGTTCTTGCAGATCTGGGGCGACCGCTGCCCTTAACACGATCGGCCGAACCAGTTTTATGGATTTTTTTCACCAAGTTTCTAATAGCAGAATAAGTCCAAGAAGGATGTTTGAATCGTGTAAAAATTTGCTTCGCCTCATAGCCCTTGTTGACCAACTTCAAAAACAAAACCTCGCGAATTTGGCGATAACTTCCCCATAACTCAAGCAATGCTAATGAAATTTAGTATACAGACTTACGAACTGCTCAGCTACATGTTTTGTAAACAAGAAGTTAGGGAAATTGTTTAAAGTAAAACTATTGTGTAATTGTTTAGGTACCAGTTTTTTTGCCCCACCCTGTAGAACACACAATTACTCCTTTCGGCGCGAAGCGTCAAATATTTTGCGAATTATAGACCTTTTTTGCAATTTTTGTCTTCCCAAAAATCTTTGTACATCAGGAAAAATCTTTGCCGGGTACAAAAAACTGCCTGAAATACGTCTAAGTTCACTCAACTGTTTAAAAACGTCAACAAAGGAAAAAGAGATCGCATTAGTGATGTATTTTTCTCCCTAAAACGGCGTCCTGAAATACCATCAGTGAAAAAGACTGGCGCGCACACTATTAGATGAAGTTCGTACAAGGAACAATAGATGGATGGGCCTTAAAGAGGTCGTTCTTCGGCTGCTTCCAATCAGACGCGTCATATCCAGTGATAAAATTTGTGATGTTTTTTAGAAATAAATGACAATTCCCCAAATCTTAGCTTTTTTCCTTTACTCCCCCTTTGGTGTTTTCCAAAAATTTTTGGTCCCGGGGGAGCAGGCCCTCCTACCCCCTCCCTACAGGCCTGGTTACAGGTACAAGTACTAATTTTTCGAGCAGTAGACTGTCAAATTAATTCGTCCAGCCAATTTTTCATTATTTTGTATATGATTGATGTTGCAGGTCATTTAATCGCCCTTATCGTTACTGTTTTCATGCAAATTTAACCATAAATCTTCATGAAGAATGTAATAAAACGGATTAAGTATTAAAACTTGTCAAAATTTAACATTAAATAGGTAAAAAATGACTTCCCCGTCAAGGAAACCCGGTTTACCCCATCCCAGAACTTTTGACCGTGTGCGTCTATGTCAAGTATGGATTATTTGCTCAAAAGTGCCAAATTTTAGGCGCTTCGTGCCATTATATTCATGTTTTTGAGTATGTTTTGTTCAATTTGTTCGACGTTTTTATGATTTTCTTTCGAAATTCCCTTATGTTTTCATGCTCTAGAAAGATAGAGCATCGTCAGAAACGCATAAAAACGATGATTTTGACGCGTATCTACCATTTATGAGCCCTGAAAAAGGTGTTTCATAACCCCCCAGAATATCCACGTTGTATATGTATGGTTGCTGCATTTGCTTTTATCTATCAGGAATCGCCGTCTTTTAACATATCGTGCTTTTATAGACCAGCTGTTATTACTAACCAGGGCTGACGATCAGTTTAATTTCAAATTAGCTCCTCACTCACCATCGGATTAGCTTAGAAAGTAAATTTAAAACGATGAAACTGTTCGCGCTGATAATTTATTACAAACAAGCTGACAACGAAGCAAAATTACTGAAAGGCGCTTACGACTTGCAGTCGTTTGGCTTCTTTCAGCGCAGTAGCGTGCGCGAATTCATGGTTTTCACGGGCAAATTAATTGTTGAAAGGAGCGCGGTGCCCTCTCGATCTTCGACCAGGGAAAAAGAATACATTTGCCACGTTTACGTGCGCGCTGATAAATTGGCCGGAGCTGTGGTTTCCGATGCCGAATATCCGCAACGCGTCGCGCAAAACTTAATCGCAAGGGTAGCTTCGTTCTCATGCGCTTGCACATGACGGCTCCAAATTTTGGGGGGAGGTAACGGCATTCGAGATCTAAGGGCTTCACCCCTCACGCGTTGTTGAGGGGGATTCGACTTCCAAGAATGGCTACTGTACTGGCCCCGCAAAATGACTTCTGCGAACCTCCCAAAATGGTCGATTTATTGTGAAAATTCTGAAAAATGTGCTTTTTAAGCGTTTTTATATCATTTTTGGTTCAAATGTCTCATAGGACCTATATTTTGTTCGATTTGTTCGTTTCCTAGAAATTTTTTTCGAAGTTTCTTGTGTTTTCGTGCTTTACAAAGAACTTGCACTGTCTGCCGGAAATGTCTAAGAAGAGCGTTTTTGACGTGTACACGCCGTTTTTTAGTCAAAAAATACTTTGATAATTTTCTGGGCCTGAATCCCTAAAATATCCATGCTATATATATACATGTACGCTTTACCTTCGGGAAAAGTTCAAGTTTCACCCCTTTCCGAAAGTTTCCTCCCTAGAATTTTCGACTTTCCTAAAGATTCGTAGGATAGGTGTACTTTTTCACTGATTCTAAGCACACCCGGGCGTGGGGGTTCGGGGGTATGCACCCCCAGAAGCCAAATCCCCACCCAGAAAGCAAAATACCCCCCTTCCAAAATTCAATGTTGGAATTTTTTGTTTTTTCGCAATTTTTTGATGCCAATGGATAGTGCTCGATGAGAAACCTTGAAAAATGGTGTTTTTACGCCATAATACCATTTTCAAAACCATTTTATCACCATTGAAAAACCTTGCAACCCCAGAATTTTGGTGCCACCCACCTATTTGCGAGCCCAAAAAAGACCTTAAGATTTCAATTCCTCAGAAATCCTTTTCTGCGCATGTCAGGCCCTTCCCGGATAATTTTGAAGAGGTTATTTTTATCCTAATTGTTGGCCAAAAATGCCTTGAAAGCATAGTTTCCCAAGGTCAAAAGTTCATGGGGGTGGAATCCCAGAATTAAGGACCACTAAATTTGAGTCTAGCCCTTTTTGCAGGTCAAATATTACAATTGACTAAAACTTCCTATATAGCATGTTTTGATGTGAAGTACTGCATTTTTAAGTACTTTTCGTATCATTCTGACTAGTTTCGTAACTCTTGTAAGTAAAAAATATAAGAATTCATTGAAAATTTTGATTTTTCAGATCATTTCAAGTTAATTCTAAGTATTTAATGGGTAAACAAAACAGAAATGTATTAGTCGGCGCGAAGCGCCAAAAAATTTTAGTATCTTCGCTGGTTTTGTACCCAAAAATCATGCTGAAAATGTTCGATAGCTCAAAATCGTCCGACAGTGATCCAAGTCTCGGACCCGGAGGTAGGGGTAATACCCCCCTCACCCCTATGAGAATTAGTGCTTGAAAGTAACTAAAAATGGCCAAAAAAACTCAAGTTTTCGCCAAATATCGGATAATAATCCTGACTTCGGGAGATGGGGACGACCGACTATGGATGGAGATCCTTCCTCCTCATCCTCCGTTTTCTGTATGCACAAGCGTGAGGCATCGCCATTTAAAGGAGGTCTTTCCCATGTTTTTTCTGATTTTCCCCAATCAATTGAAATTTGTGGATTCTTTAAGGCGAAATAAATAGGCAAGGGTTCAAAAGTTTGGATGACATTGAAAGGCCCAAAGATGTGTATAAAATAAGTCAAAAAATCTTGGAAAATGCTGACCTTAAAATTTTTTTTGGGCATTTTAATCTTTTTATTTTTTAAATTTTTTGTGATTAAACTTGTTTTCTTAGTTAACAAAAGTGAATTTCTTCAGGGTACTCGACGAATTTTCCACCAAAATTCCTGCAATTCAATGGCCGACGGCCGACGAATCGAATGTGGTTTACGCCGGTTTGGACGAATTGTTGACTAAATATCAAAATCCGAATCAGGCTGACGCGATGACTCGAGTTCAAGAGGAACTGGACGAAACGAAGGTCATTTTACACGACACCATTCAAGCCGTTTTGGAGAGGGGCGAAAAATTGGACGATTTAGTCGGAAAATCTGAGGCTTTGAGCGCCCAATCGAAAGTTTTCTACACTTCGGCTCGAAAAATGAACAAATGTTGTACTTGGGTGTAAAGTTTGTAAATGTAAACTTGGCGAAAGCCGAGTCTTACTTAACCCGTAGCTTTTGTGTTTTACGCGTCGCGATTTTTCGCGAAAATTAGGCCGCGTGGGTGTTGCAAAATGTGACGGAAATTTGGCAAAGTTCGAAAATTCAGCCAAAAATTTACTCACGGGGAAATCGGGAGATAATTATAGGTATATAGGTAAGGATTAGAAATGTGTAAAGTGTTTGAAACACCTTTTTTCACTTGTTTGTCGCGATTAGGTAATTAGGTACCTTTTTATTTATTCATATAAAGTTTTACTTAGCTCGCGCTTATGTTGTCACTGTGTGATTAGCCATTAATCGATTGGTTACGACGCCTTTTTTCTGTTAATGTCGGTTTAAACTACTAACATCTTGTTTGAATTATTTTTCTGGATAAATGTTTCGGGAAAAGGGGGAAAACTCAACTCGAATCTGGTCGTCCTTCTATTTCTTCGATCCATACATTCCCATAGGGGGGTGAGGGGGGTATTACCCCCACCTCAGGGTCCGAGACTTGAATCACTGTCGGACGATTTTGAGCTATCAAACATTTTCTGCATGATTTTTGGGTATAAAAGCAGCGAAGATACTAAAATTTTTTCGGCGCTTCGCGCCGACTAATACATTTCTGTTTTGTTTACCCATAAAATACCTAGAATGAACTTAAAATGATCTGAAAAGTCTAAATTTTTGATGAATTCTTATATTTTTTACTTACAAAAGCAACGAAACTAGTCAGAATGGTACAAAAAGTAGTTAAAAATGCAGTTTTTTTACATTAAAACATGCTATATAGGACGTTTTAGCCATTTTTCATATTTGACCTGCAAAAAAGGCTAGACTCTTAATTTAGTGGCCCTAAATTTTGGGATTTCACCCCCCTGGACTTTCGACCTTGGGAAACTATGCTTCGATCCGAAGGCCGCGATTTTTAATCGTCTTACTGGTTTTTTGACAAAATTTTTTTTTAATGGGATTTTTTTTTGCCATTTTTGGCCAAAATTAGAAAAACGCTTACCCTCCTTTAAAAACTGGTGGAGACTCGTATCCTCCCCAGTGCTTTTTTTGTGCTCGGCAAAGATTTTTCCCGATGTACAAAGACTTTCCGGGACCGTCTTTGTACATGTACAAAGATTTTTGGGAAGACAAAAATTGCAAAAAGGTCTGAAATTCGCAAAAATCCGAAATGAGTAATTGCGTGTTCTATATATCTTTATAATGGCAGAAATTGCATTTCAGAAGGAAAAATGTCAAATTTTTCGGCGCTTCGCGCCGTTTTAAGACGATTCTTAGTGATTTTTGCCCTTAGAGACCCAGAAATTAGCTGAAACACTACCAAAAGTCGAACAACTTTGTTTACCACACTAAAATCGCTATTTTTACCATATTATAGTACCTAAAAATTTGTGTGTACAAAATTTACAAAGATTTTGGGAAGACAAAAACTTTAAAAAAGTGTGAAATTCCTATAAATTTTCGGCGCTTAGCGGCGGAATGAGTAATTGTTTGTCCTATATTTCTTTGAAATGGCTGAATTTGCATTTAAAATAGAAAAATGTCAAATTTTTTGGCGCTTCGCGCCGTTTCAGATTCAAGTTTTAGTTATTTTTGGCTTCAGAAACCCAGAAATTAACTAAAGTACACTACCAAAGATCGAAAACCCTGTTTTACCACACTAAAATTGTTACTGTACTATTATAGTACACAAAAATTTGCATGTACAAAATGTACAAAGACTTTTTGGGGACCATCTTTGTACATGTACAAACGGACCTTGTAAAAAAATACTGATCCTCCTAAATGTTGAGTCATCACAGGTGTGGCTTAAAACATCGACTATTTAATTTGTAACGAGCTTAGAACGGATGTAAAATGATGTCCAATAATTTGAATAGTTCTGAAAAATTCCTTTGTTAATTAAAGCATTTATTTTGCATAAATTAGTTTAAATCTTGTTAAAATAATTATAGCTCGATATTACTTGAAGATTATTATTATGTATATCAGAACTGCTGATTTTCATTAGCTCTAAATCATCCAGCCAATATTTATGAACTGCTAATTTTGCTGTAGTAAAGTATAAGTATATACAGCGTTATGAGCAGGCACGTAGCTGTGGTGGGGACTCGGGGGGGGGTCGGACCCTCCCCGAATTCGAAAAAAACCGGAAAAATAGGACTTTTTACACGTTATTTTGTGCTATTTTTGGCTTAGACCCGCAAAATTGGTGTTGGTCCCCCTAAATAGAAGGGCCAGCTACGTGTATGGTTATGAGCGTGTTATTCATCATTGTTTTCTGGAATTGGTTATTCCGACAAAATTCTGACAATTCGAAATTCACAAAGTAATAAAAAATTTGGGTACGCTTGGCCGTGAAAATTAATTTTATATCAAAGTTTTCCTTTTCCTATGATTAGTTGCTTAAATAAGCAGCGAATTTACTTAATTAAATTCTATAAATTTAAGATCTCCGAAATTTCAAGAAAACTGCGATTTTAAAATTACGCCGAAATTTTTAAATTTGTTTGATAATCATTATTTATTACTCGCAAAGTCTAACAATGCAAAAAAGTGGATTGACGAATTTGCAATAATCGATTCTTTACTATAAAATTAAGTTGAGCTATTTGTATCTGATTTCGATAATTTCAATTGATTTAAATTTACAAGATGACCCAAAAGGCTATAGCTCGATGTTTAATATCATAACCTACATATAGGTAATGTTATCATTGAATTTTAAGACTTAACGCATTAGATGGACAAGAATATGTTTGTTTAAACCGCGCATAAATTTTGGCCAGATGCCAGCGGTCCATGCGCTACCGGAACACCTAATAAGAAAGTACTGGCAACGTGCTAATAATTTTCTGACTAAACATTGTTGCAGAAAAGGATGCCTAAATACTCAAATACTCACATAATCATATACTCTTAATGCGTAATACAACGGGAAACCTCTGTGGTTTAAACAATATGGAAATGTGGTGCAAAGGAGTCTTTGCAACACATAGAAAGCCAACAGATGGTTTACATTTTTTGTAAATTTCAAACAATGACATTTTTATCTGTATTTATATTGCAACAGGTCTACACATTCTTTATTCGTATCAGCCGAAAATACGACGGTAACATCGGGGTGTAGTTTTTTTTGGGCCGCACTGTATAACGCCATTGACCCGCGATGAATTTTTACCTAAACATCTTCTAACGTTGTGCGCGTTCATTCCGTTTCGCTTAATTCGATGAAATAAAAGATTTTTGCATCTTTTCTCGCTTGTTTGGATGTAGCGTTAGGAACTTTACACTTCATATTAACGTTTGATGACTTTTTAACTATTCAAGTTGTAAACGGAAAATTCTAAGATTTATCGCCATGCGAATTAATTGGTAGTCGTCTTGATTGTAAACTGTTTCAATCTCGACAGCCTTTTAACTATCTGGGATTTTATTTCACGAGGTCTCTAAAACTTCAAAACGTATGCATCTTATGCGTTTAGACGCAATTTCACGTGATTAAAAATTTCGACGTGTTTTGCGTTTTTCCTCCACTTCTGCAACTTGTGGCAGTGAAAGATATGGAAATTACGCGATTTTGCAAAATATTTTATTTTTACTTTTGTAAACTTAATTTGTAGTCTGTGCAATGACACAATGCTGATACGTTTGCATACTTAAAATTAAGCTTTTTTTGACTTGTTCATCCCTTTAAAATCAATTTTTTGGTTGTCTGATAAACGCGAAATTATACACTGGTATGTGTCGCGAAGCTCCTTGAATTTTCGACATTTTTATCCCTTTGAATTGATTTTTTCTTTTTCTTTGTGAAGATGGAGGAATGCAGTAAATTTTAGTATGCGGTAAATTTTAACTAGAAAATTTAAAATAGGTATCAAAATTTGAACCATTTTTACGCCACGTCAAAAGCAAGTTGCTTAGCTTTAAATTTTTAAAAAGTTTCAGGTGGAATTTTAATAATAAATTTTAACTTCCTGGCGATGAATGGCCCATTCTTTGCAAAAATATCAAAAACGCAGGTTTTTGCCAAAAGTTTGACAGGGGTAGGGAGGGAAGTAATCAGCTTTTTGCGAAGAGGGCCGGGCTTTGGGTGGTGAATTTCCTCTCTTACGTACATGTATGAATGTAATGTAACCGTTAGTTGTTTGAAATTGCTTGCAAAAATCCAGAAGAGTTTTTCAATAAAAATAACCTTTCTCGTCTTTTTCCCGCACTCCATTTTTCTTCAAGAAGCTGATTATGCTGGTCAAGGAAATGAAAAAATTTTTAACCTTGTTTGCGGCCCTACATTTTTCCTAAATTATGCTTGCCTTGGATTAGTGGATTTAACAAACAGTAATCTTTTAATTCGATTCTCAATCCAAATAACTTTCCAAGCCTGAATCAGCGTTGGAATTTATACTGTTCCGACTAATAATTTCGTTTATTCTAATTAGTTAACTCGAAACTGTAAGCAGCATGTCGATATCTAACATTAATTTTCGACTTTGCTTTCAATCATACTCGCTTTTTGGGGATAATAATGTTCTGCAATGCTAAAAAGTGAGGATTATACATGAAAATTGGCATCATTTTATTGATTAATATTAAAATTTTCGGTAGCTTCGCGCCGTAACAATCACTTATTTTCGTTAATTTAGGCCAAATGCGCGGCCAAAAAACGATCATTTTTCATAGCTTATTAAAAAAATAAAATTTTTTTGAAAAGTTTGAATCTTTATGAGCTTAACTGGAGAGAGCATTGTTCGCATAACGTCATGCAAATGCACCTTTACTTTGGCGCCTCCGTCGAGACATATCCCTAAATATAGGGTCACAATATATTTGGACTGTCACCCCGCTTGAAAAATTGCTGCCTACGCCCCTGTTTTATTTATATATATATATATATATAATATATGATATGCATAGTACTATATATATTATATATACTATATATATATATATATATATATATATATATATATATAGGTATATATATATATCTATAGTTTCAATGTACGAATAAAATTTTTTGTATTCTTGTCAAAAATTTGGCACTTTCCAACCTTAAATCGGAAATGGTAGGATCCTATCAATTCTGAAGACGTGCGCATCACTTTACTAATTTTTTGTTTAAAATGCAGTAGCTGTGCGAAATTTTTCAATTGTCTCAGCCATACATGCATAGCATGAGAATGCTAAGGGGGAGGTGAAATTATAAAGTGCCATTTTTCGGGTCAAAATATGGTGGGTAGGCACGCGTCAAAAACATCGTTTTTAAGCGTTTCTGACGATGCTCCACCTCGAGCATAAAAACATAAAAAAATTGAATCGAAAAACGTCGGAACAAGTTGAACAAAATATAGCCAAATCATGAGTGTAATTGCGCGAAGCTTCGAAAATTTGTCAATTTTGAGCAAATAGATAGCTAAAAACGCCTGAAAACGCATCTTTCCTGCAAATTGTTCAGAAAATATTTGGAAAGTTCAAAAAAATTGCCAATTCTGCGGAGGAGGGGTGAAAAAATTTTTGCGGGGTTGAAGATTTGGAGGGGCGTGCAACCCCCAACCTCCCTCCGCCAAGATCATGTATGGTCTTTGCTTTGAGCATAGCACATCGTATCATACAGTAAGATCTTCTGCAAATTTGCAGCGTTCCATTTCGATCAAATCTTGAAGCATCCTTGAATTTCAGCAAATTTTTTCTTCTATTCGCATTGCTTTAAAGTGACTATGCACGAAGCGGAAAAGAAAACGCCGAATTTGTGTAGAAATAGGCCCGGAACAAAACGCGAGGTAAGAGCCTCCTTGTATGCTTGTATGTATCAGGTGTAAGAAAGCGTATTTCGAAATTCTAAAATTTGAATTTAAATTTAGATTGATTTAAAATTAATCTGAAATGTTAACTGGGGTGGGGTTATTTTAGGATTGGTGCAAATGGCCCGAGTTGCCTTTCGAGGAGATGGACAGCACCCTGAACATGCAACAATTTATTCAACAATTGATTAGAAAAGATGCTGAAAACATCGACGCTATTTTGACACCGCCCGAAATTCAAGACGAAGGCGTTTGGAAATACGAACATTTGAGGTGGATTGAATTTTTGCAGGCCCCGAAATTTGGTGATAGGCAGGAGTGCGGTCAAGCCTGACAAAATATGTACTCGCTAAACGTTTCAAAACTGTTGTTGTTCAACTTTACACCGCATACGGTTAAAATATATTGCTGGAGTCGGGCATTACCTACCGAATTTTTAAGCTTAAAAGCTTTAAACGATTAGGTGCTGGATTTTCGTCTCAGGACACATTGGCTGCATACGTGGGCAGCAAGAAAATTCTGGAGGGGGTGCAGATTTTTCAAAGGTCAAAAAATGGCCTTAAAAGTGGTGGTTTGGCGATAAAAACACCATTTTTCGACGTTTCTTATTGAGCACTATCTATTGGCGTAAAAAAACGAAAAAAATCTTAAAAAACTTGAATTCGTGGGGGGAGTATTTTGATTTCTGGGCGGGGTATTTTGGTTTCGCGGGGGATGCATACCCCAAACCCTCCCCACTCCCAGGTGTGATTAAGTGACATCGTAGGATTACTGTACTTGAGTCGTTTACTGTAGTCGTCGGATTAAAATAGTTTCATTCGGGTTTTTCCTCCTTTCAACACTTACATATTGTTTCGCCTGAATTATGCGATTTTTTCCCAAAATCGGATAAGTTGAAAATTCAGTTTTTCCATCGAATGATCCAAAATTAAGACTTGTTAGGTCGCGATATCGCTTCAGTAAACAAAACGTCCGGTTTATTTACTCGAATTGAATTATTGCGCGACTTTTTTCTAGTCCATTTCTATTTGCTTGGGTGAATTGATCGCGAAATTCGGGGAAGAAGGGTAAATTTATATATTAATATGTGTACTACAGGGTGTTCCATTGAAAACAATACATTTTATATTCAAAATATCTCAACTTTCAAACAAGCCATAGAGGCCTGCAATTTACATTGTTGTGTAGAATAACCGCTCTTCTAATAACGATTTAGAATTTGATTCAGATTTCGTATGAATTGAGCAATATATTGCCAAATTTCGACATGGTTTATCCTAAAGCTAGAGAAAATGACATTTTGTGCTTTAAATTTACGATAATTCTCCGCAATCGCTCTAGAATTATTTTGTCATCATAAATGCTCGAATTATTTATCGCTTAATTATTACACGTGATATGAAATAGTTAAAAAGGAATGTTCATTTATCAACTTGATATTTGATATTCTTAAATAAAATCAGAATTAAAATAAACGAATTTGAATCTATTTAAAATAAATAGTAAAATATCCCAATGTTTTACTTTTATCTAATTTTAAAAAAAATTTTATAATTGGAAATTATATGTGTAAATACACTTTAAAAAATATTTTACAAGAAAATTAAGTGCAGGGAGCGGCCGTCAAGTCGCAGGAAGTCAAATATTCATTTTATTGACTATAATCAAGAGTTGATAACGGCAAATATATCCAAATATCATGGAATTCACTCGAAAATTACTCATTAGAATTGTATGTGATTAAAATTTTTGTCTCATAACATTTCTGGGCCATTTCTCATGCTTCAGAATTTTCCGTTTCGTGGTTGAGAGAATATTGCCGATTTTTCTACTGAAAACTATGTAAGAGATGGTCATCATTTCACACGATCTCCCTTTGGTGCATTATTAAGTCTGCAATACGCTTCAGCAGAAAGTATTAGTTGACCAGCATGTTTTCAAGCATTGAATAAGATTTTGATGGAACCGAGGATAGAATAAATTTGACCCCACAAAATTTTGTCGCCAATTCACGCTCGTAATAAGACTTCAAGTTGACCTTGCAAAAACTTTTCCCAGCAGGGACGGATTTAGGAGGGGGCGGCCGCCCCCCCCCCATTGGCCAAAATATTGCCCAAAATTGAGGATTTTCGAGCGATTTTCGGGTTAAAACGGCTAATTTTTCCGCCCAGGTCAGGGTTCGCCCCCCTTCAGGGTACCGCCCCCCCCCTTGGAAAATCCTGGATCCGCCACTGTTTCCCAGCATGCAAGGTTTTAATTGTATGATCGCAAGTTATACTCTGTTCGGTGCACAATCAAATTTGCTTCCTTTTGACACATTTGTTCATGTTTCACATACGATATTTCATTATATATTTATCAAACACAAATGTATCGTTTTTTGTGGAACACTCTGCATGTGACGGGATTCGATATATGCATGCATGTAAGAGGGGGATGTGAAGATACCCCCAGAGTCAGAAAATTTTCGACCACCCCTATTTTGGAAAAAATAGAATTTTTTGATCGTTTTGGGCCAAAAATTGGAGGTACATCTACCTCCTCCCCTAAAAATGGCCGTGGACCCCCACCGAAAACTTCGAGCCGTTACATATGGATATATGGATAACGTAAGTATAATTTCAAATTTAAATATAATTTTAAAACTAAGCTTCTTCAAATAAGTTTTCTCTAATCCTTTGCACGTATGGCGATTTTTAAGTTTTTTGTGATTTATTAGATATTCTGTTTTGTCTTTGAAAGGGTTTATTCAACGAAACCTTCGATTTTATAATTTTTCTCGACGTTTTCAACCCAACATATCTTTTTTCGGCTAATCAAACTGCTGATTTGTTATATCTTCATATTTCTTTTACCATTGATTCTATAATGTTTATGTTACGCCACCATCATTAATCGATTTTTTTGAGGCAATTCTGCATGGAACTGAATGGCTTGGCAGTAAAACTACAAGTAATTAGTAAAAAGTATGTGAAGTATAAAATATATGTCGTATGAACATTTTTTAAACTATTTCATAACGAAGCGGTTTGAATTTAAAGTTTACAGCACGATCGTTTATGTGCCTCTGGGCTTTACAGTACGACTCAAAACGTTGATTCTGTGAGACGTTGTTCATGGTTTACATTTTCCTTTACGCAATATGATGTTAAATATATGAGATAGTCTGGAATAAAGAATACCAAGATTAGTAAAATAATTTTTTTTCATTTTTTTAATCATAAAATCTTAATATACGTTTGTTTAAAGTTCATTAAAATATGGTATCGTATATACGATTTGCTGTCATCCTATCCTCTTGTTACATATATGTACAGGATGGCCCAAAACAAGGCTACATTCCGGTTTGACAGGTCATAACTTCGGCTCACGTGAACTCCGAAGCTTCAAACTGGCTGCATTCGATAGATGAAAGTCTCTTCTTTCCAAATGTGTGAAAAATTTCGGTCAAGTCCCAGTGCTTCGGGCGCTAGGGCAATTTGTTTACACCCCACTTTAATATTGTTTAAAGGCCGATAGCGTCATTGGTCCTGCCATCAATTTGCACCCTCTTTTGACGATATCCTGAAATTTTTGCACTCGGTAGGACGCGCGTCTATTCTGGAGATTTAAAAATGTGCTTATAATTTTTTGTGACAGGATATATTGTAAAAATGTCAAAAAAGGATACCAACATACACATTTATGTAATACAATGCGGAAACCATAGGGTTTATACAGTGAGGTGTAAACAAATCGTCGTATTGCAGGTACCGCTGAAAGCTGGCCAAAATTTTTAAGGTTGATCAAATAAAGACATGTTTACTTATCTAATGCAGCTGGTCTTAAAATTTTAATCTAAGATCAGCCGATGTTATGACGTCTTAAGAAATGTAGCCTTTTTTATGGGCACCCTGTATATATATATATATATATATATATATATATATATATATATATATATATATATATATATATATATATATAACAAGAGGATAGGATGACAGCAAATCGTACGATACCATATTTTATTGAACTTTAAACAAGCGTACAATTTGTTGTTCTGCCAGTTTAGAATTATCAAGCTGCTACTGTTTCAGTTGTTTTTTTCAAATTTATAGAATGCATGCCCGAAAATCGGAAATGGATTCGCTCCCTTAATAGTCGTGACCGGACACGCACGTGGGGATTGGGGATCCGGACCGCCCCCTCAGAATAGAAAAATGGAAAATTTTGTGGGGGAAAATGAGGCGAAATGGAGGTCAAAACGGATGAAAATTGAAAATTTCTCTTTACCTGAAGCAAGATGACCTCAAAAACTGGTATAAGCGTTAAAATATCGCAGAAACACGTTATTACACAGTTTCTGGTCAATTTAAAACAGTTTTGACGAAAATTTTTAATTTTCATGCATTTTTGTTCTTTATTTTGCCTCATTTTCCCTGACAAATTTTCTATGTTTCCATTCATTGAGTCCTAGACCGTACATGTACAGCATGGGAATTGTGGAAGGGGGATCAGTCCATGAAATTTTTTAAAAAGTGCCTTTTTGGGATAAAAAACGATGGGTTCGCCGGCTTACCTGGGCAATGGATTTTGGTTCTGAAGGTACCGGGGTCCCTTTTGTTCAGATTATTGTTGGTTGGTTGGCTAGTGGTTGGTTGTTTGGCCGGTTGGTTGTTTGCTTGGCTAGTTGGCTGGGTTGGCCGGTCAGTTGGTTGGCTAGTTGGTTGGTTGTATCATTTTCTCACTTTTGTACTTTTGGGTCAAAAAATTCTACCCCTCAATCAAAAACTGTTTTTTCTGGCGCCACCCAGCTGGGGTTCTGAAGGTACCAAAGTGCCTTCTGGCGCCACCCGGTGGCGCGGGTGGCGCGGCATTGCCCACCTGAGGGTACGCGTCAAAAACACTGTATTTTTGACGTTTCAGACAATGCTCGCTCTTTCTAGAACATAAAAACGTAAAAGAAATCTCAAAAAAATTGAAAAAATTGAGTTAATTAAACAAATTGAACAAAATTTAGTCAAAAAGTGTGCATATGGCGCGAATGGCCGAAAATTTGAGACTTTTGAGCCAAAAATGAGCTAAAAACGTCTAATAAAACACATTTTTTACAACTTTTTCCAACTTTTACAAAGAAATCAACAATTCAGGGGGGTAGCAGCTATTTTTCGAAGGGTCAGTTGCCATTCTTATTGGCTCTATTTTAAGTCTACAGTGCAATTGGTCACTTGGCGCTTTATTCTTCATTTTTATCTTTTTCAATTTTATTTGTATTTTTTGCTCTAATTTTTGCTTAGGAACAGTGCAATCCCAGCACTTGCTCTCAAATGACAGCCACGGAACAATGGATTTTTCTTTGCGCCGCTCATAAAAACCCCAAAGAGGTAGGCGATTTACGGATAAATCATTGTAAACCAGTAAAATGCATCGTAGTGTAAATTAAAAAGTAAATAGTGTAAACTAAAAATAGTGTAAACTAAAAAAAGTGTGAAATGCGCACATTCCCGCTTTTAACCTACCTTTTTTGTATTTTTTGCCGAATCGTTCTTTGATTTTAAAAATTTTTAGTGATAAATCTTGCTGCGAATGCTGCATTGACCCGTCGTTTTTATAATTTCGCCCAATTTTCCTTTAATTTTAAAAACTTTCTAGTCATTAATCTCGCTGGAAGTACTGCATTGACCCGCCATTTTTGTATTTTGCCCAATTTTTTTATTTTAAAAATATTTTCAGTTGTTAAACCTTTCGCCGCATTGGCCCGCCTTTTCATAATTTGCCGAATTTTCCCTTTGTTTTTTTTGAATTTTTACCGATAAGTCTTGCCGGAAATTCCCAATTTATTATACGCGTAATGTATTTTAGTGCGCGGCCATTGATTATACGAGGCATACTTTGGATGGCGCCGCTTGCTTGTTAAATAGCAATAAATATTTTCCGAGCAGGTGAGGTTTTCGGTTTATTTATTTAGTTAGTTATTTTTGTTTATTTTTGTCTTTATTTTTTATTTATTTATTTTTTTGATAGTTGTATTTAATGGATAGGTGTTTTAAAATTATTTTATTTTTGTTTTTTTTTTGGTTTTTTCTCCTTAATTTTCATTACTTCCTACCGCGGTTTTTCGTATTCGCAAAGATTTTTCCCGATGTACAAAGACTTTTCAGGACCGTTTTTGTACATGTACAAAGATTTTAGGGAAGACAAAAACTGCAAAAAAGGTCTGAAATACGCAAAAATTTCAAAATGTCAAATTTTTCGGCGCTTCGCGCCGTTTTAAGACGACTCGTAATGATTTTGTTGCCCTCAGAAACCCAGAAATTAGCTAAAATACACTACCAAAGGTCGAACGACTCTGTTTTTATTTTTATTATTTTTGTTTTTATTATTTTTTTAATATTTTTATTTTTATTACATTATTATTGTTATTATTATTTTTATTACATTTATATTTTTTTATTATTTATTTTTATTTATTTTTCTTATTTTTATTACATTATTATTATTTTTATTATTTTTTATTACATTTATATTTTTTATCATTTATATTTTTATTACGCTACTGTACCATATTATAGTACCCGAAAATTTGTGTGTACAAAATGTACAAAGGCTCTTAGGGACCATTTTTGTACATGTACGAACGGACCTTGCACAAAACAAAGCACTGCTACTTATGTACAAATTTTCATCGGTTATTTTATAGAATTTTAATTCATTTTTTATTTTTCCGGTTTCTGCTGTTCTTTTACGTTTGTTTTATTTTATTTTTTACTATTTACAGGTGCTCTTTCATTATTGCTCGCTTTTATTGCTCATTTATTACTCTTATGTTTCCTTAGTTTTTGTATCTTTTATTTTATACCGTTCTCGTTATTTTCTTGATATTTTTTCGATTTTTTATTGGTCTTTGATTCGTTGTATTTATTGCATGATATGTATTTTAAATTTAATTTTCGCAGACTTTTCTCTTTTTTATTTCTGTTGAATCCGATTTTCGACCAATTTTTGCAGTTTTGTTTTCATTTTTGATTTTTTTTAATTTCAAATGTTTGTTTGGTTATGTATTTTATTCCATTTTCTAATTTTGTTATGAATCATCTTCATACACGTTCTTGGAGAGCGGTTTTTTACCCCCCCCCGCAGAGTGGCTGCGACCATACGTAGGCAGCAAGAAAATTTCTGCGGGGGGGTGTGCAAGATTTTTTGAAGGTCAAAAAATGGCCTTAAAAATGGTGGTATGGCGATAAAAACACCATTTTTCGACGTTTCTCATCAAGCACTTACCATTGGCATTAAAAAATTGCGAAAAAAACAAAGAAAATTTTAAAAATTGAATTCTGGGGGTATTTTGGTTTCGGAGGTGCATACCCCCAAACCCCCCACGCCCCAGGTGTGGCTGCGACCCTCCAGAATTGTTAATTTTGTGTAAAAACTGGAAAGTGAGTCTTTTTAAGCGTTTTTAGCTCATTTTTGGCTTAAAAGTCGTAAATTTCCGCGCTTCGCGCCATATACTCATTTGTTGACTATATTTTGTTCCATTTCCTCGATTTTTTCGTTTTTCTTAATTTTCCCATGTTTTTATGATTTAAAGAGAACGAGGATTGTTGAAATGTGTAAAAACAGTGTTTTTGACGTGTACTTGTCTTTTTTAGCTCAAAAAGGTACTTTTCTAAAAAAAATTTTTCCATTTAAACAAAAATTTTGAAATGTGTAAAAACAGTGTTTTTGACGCGTTTTTTTTTGTCTTTTTTTAGCTCAAAAAGGTACTTTTCAAAAAGAAATTTTTATATTAAACAAAAATT
Source organism: Mermis nigrescens (assembly GCA_036768485.1). NCBI lineage: Eukaryota > Metazoa > Nematoda > Enoplea > Mermithida > Mermithidae > Mermis > Mermis nigrescens. The sequence goes on along the minus strand of JAVLUZ010000163.1, from coordinate 377,571 downwards.
TTGAAATGTGTAAAAACAGTGTTTTTGACGTGTTTTTTGTCCTTTTTTAGCTCAAAAAGGTACTTTTCAAAATTTTTTTCTTGCCTTATTCCCAGAATTCCCATGCTGTACATGTATGGTCATCATCTTTCCCTGTTTTGTTCATTTTTATTTTTTAATTTTTTTTGAATTTTTCCATTTGTATGATTTTTATTTTTCAAATTTTTCTAATCGTCGATCTAAATTTCGATACGCAGAGTTAGCATCAAAGAATCATCGATTGCCAAATTGGGCTCCGTTTGTCGCCGAGTTTATCGCATTTTTTCGCACGCTTATTTTCATCACAGACCTCTATTCGACGAATTCGAAGTAAAATGTTCGGAAAGTTTTTTAAAATTTTAATGTAAAATTTTTACTCGAAAATTTCACGTTGAATTTGCTCTAAAATTCAAATTTGGAGTAAATTTGAATATAAATTCCGATAATTTTTGCGTAATGCATAAAATAAAAGCAACTCGAGTCCAAGTCATTTCCATTTCAAGATTACTCATTATTTATTATATTTATTATTTGTTTATTAATATTTATTATTATTTATTTATTATTAGTTTATTATTATTAAATATTTAAGATTATTTACAGTCTTTCAAAAATCAGTTTAATTGTGCTTTACGTTTTTGTGTTTGATGTACATAGGTATATACTGGGGAGAGTTTAATCTAAAATATCAATAAAGTTCGACCTGGGGTCATCGCATCAGCAGCGACAGCAAGGCCAGATAATCCGTTAATTCAATGTTTCAGCCGGGAAAAACTTTTTTGAAGTTACTCGTATTTTGAATTTTTTCAACTGTTATTTTTCGGGAATCAGGCCTTTTTTAGGCTTCATCCTTTTCTGGGCTTTGATCCTAATTGGCGTGGGGGCCTTTGAGCGCCTCTCCTGGAACTGGCGAATACTCACCAGACTCTTGCAACTATTTTTTTCTAAAAATTTCGTTTTTGCAATGTTTGGATGCAAACATCGGAGAAAGAACAATTTTATAAAAAACCAAATAAAAATAAATAAAATAAATTAAATAAAATAAATAAATAGAAATAAATAAATAAATAAAATAATTTAATTTAATCTAAAATAAATACTATTAGTTCTTGACTTTTTTACCTCATTAATTTTTGTCCGGTTCATCTGTGATGGTGATGTTTGGCCTGGTGGGTTGTTTTCTGAACATGCCTTTAATCTTTTTTATTTTTTTGTCATCCGATTATGATTTAAACAGCCACCTAATTATCCATATTTCTCTTGACTGTTTAATGTATAAATAAATAAAAATCACGGTCATTAAACATTAGTTCTTCCTTAATTGCTTCCGATTATTTTTAAATCGTTCAGTAAATTTTTAAAAAGTGTAAACTTCTTGTCGCTTCGTTTAATAAGGTCGAAATTTCTTGGTCTCTGAAAGGTCGAAAATTTAAGGAGTATCGATCGATAATTTGAGGCCAGTTTGCTATTTTTGAGACTTTAAAGTTTAATATTTTTGAAAGTGAAATTTTTTAAAATTCGAAATTTTCTAAATTTAGCAGTTATGGCGCGATTTTGACTTATTAAACTTATCTAATGTGAGTAGAATCATTGGAAAAAATTGAAAAAAGGTTTCCTAAAATGGTGTAAACTTATTTAAACTAGGACGAGACGCATTTGTGCCGTCGCTTTACGGCCTACGTCATCAAATATAATTTGATGGCGCAAGATCATTTGATTGTACCGATTGGCATTACTAGCGAAATCGTAAACGCGCAGCCCCCAAACTCCGACGCTTCCCCTAACAAAGATGCTGCCTAAATGATACTTTTAAATACAGTGTAAAGTGCGGACAACTCAAACCATCCGTAAAATACGACGTTTAAATTAATACAATTTTGCTATCTATGTACATTGATTCGTATTTTGCTTGGTTTTAAATTTTCGTTCGTCGTTGTTTTTACATAAGTGGAAATTCGGTTGTTTACACCGCGCGAAAAAAGGAAATTCGAATGATTATCGTCGTTTTCTATTTAAAACATTCATTTGCACAGCTTTAAACTAAAATCTGGATTAGTGTTTGTATGTGCGTGCGTCTGCCGTTCGTTTACGCAATTCGTTTAAACTCGAATGAGACGCTGTAAAGCTTGTCCGTTGCTTTATTGATACAGTTTAAATCGCTAAATATAGGCAGATGTTAGTTTGCAAGAAATGATCAAATTTGAATATTCTTTTTGCTAAAAGAAGTGGAGTGTAAACGCAGAATGAGAGGATAATTGAACATAGTTTTCGTAACTGCAGAATGCGAAATGTAAGGTTGATGTTGCAGAAGTGGACCACTGTATTGTAGGTACGTTCCAATGACTACGCGTAGCAAAGAATTGATGCATGTCGATATACGGCTTGTCTGTCGATTTGTATTAGAAAGCAACAGAAATTAGAAAATAAATTAATTATAAGTAAAGAAAAATAGAATAAGAAATCAAAATCAATTTGGATCGAATAGATACGTACTCATAATTCGGTTAGTATTTACTCGTACTATAAAAGTGAACTGAACGAATGCTGGGTTCGGTCGGACCGGCTATGTATTTTCCGAATTCAACTTAATTGTAAATAACTGCTGTACTTGAAATTAATCTATAACTACATAATGCATGTAAACCTAATTATTCTGATTTTGAATACCAACTACTAATTCACATCAGTCGTTCTTTTGCGCTTATAATTTTGTCAATAATCCCGAATTGTATACCTAATGTCGATTTGAATCTTATAAGCTAAATAAAACGTGATTATTATTGTCGGACATTCGCGTTTCCACTACGAAGCGAATTAAACAAATATCGATTTAGTTTTTTTGGACGGCCCACCTTAGGGAAATGCAACGTCAGCACGATACAACATCCATGCGTTGCATTGCATCATATGTACAATGTATGTAGGTATCGGAAATGCAAATTATCATCTGTCAAAATGTGCTTGTTTTATGGTCCGTTTCGTTAGCAGCTCGAGAGCTTTCTTACACAACTTAATCGACGTAAATTAGCTTACAAAAGTGGGTGATGCAGTTTTGCCGCTCAACAATGCGAAAGATCGTCGTGATCGGCATTGTTATCCATGCCATGCCCCTTTAAGTTTTTCCAGAACTGTCAAATTAATGAAACAGGCTGTACTTCTTTATTGCTGGTCACCTTGAAAATATACGGACATTCCTACCTCGATAAAGGTGGGAATGAAAAATTTCCAATGACCAAAAAGTTCGAAAAACTGATGTATGTATGTACGTACGTACATAGGACAATAACACCGTTTTGCTGAATCTAACTCAGATTGGCAAAAAAACGAAAAATTTTGAATGCTCTATTCATTGGTCTTTCGATTCAGGGGGATATTTTGGATTGCTGTGGTCTGTGAACTCCCACGTTTTATATTTAGATGCACAGCATAACCAACCTGGTGGGTCGGCCAGACAGTCAAAATGGAGTCAAAAGGTGCTAAAATAGCCAAAAAAAGTGTTAATCAATTGTTTCTGCTTATTCTGAGCACTGTAGCAAAATTTTTTCATTTTCATTAATTCATTTATTTTTGGTCGTCGTTTTCCCTGATTATCTCCGCAAAGTTTCCCATTTATTCATTTTTTCGTCTAGCACAAACTCCAGATTGCGGGACATACATATGTATATGGGCAGCAGTCAAATTCTGAGGGGTCGATGGGGAAAAATCGCCAAAAATTATGATTTTAGGGGTCTGTCCATTTCGGGGGACAGTCAGATGTAGGATTTTCCTAAAGGGCAATGGTATCCTTTTCCGAAAAGCGTTAGGTCCAAAAATTAGCCATTCATGTGCAAAATGATGTTTTTCGCCGTTTTGCGTTGTCTTCATTGTTTTTGACGCTACTTTCTGGAAAATTTTCAAATTTTCATCAATTTAACCCTCCGTTTACCGTGTCCTATGCCGGAGGCATAATGAATCACTTTCGTGGCATTTTTTTCTGTTCTACCTTATCCATGTGTCCAAAACTTTGTCTAGCCTCGTTTTGGCTTCAGTTACATCGTTTTTAATGGTTTAGCTAGAAGAGGAGTTATAGAGTAGTAAGAAATAGGCATTTTTTGGCCTATTTACAGTGATATCACAAAAACTTAAGATGGGAAGACAAGGTTCTAATAAGGAAATTTAGTGGTTTATTCCTTTCCAGCTCTTTAAATGCATCCCCTGGATGTGTTTAATACAACAGAAATCTACTTTTTCTTTTTTTGCATCATGTCCAACAGGTGCCTATTCTTATGCATTGTGATGGTTTTTTAATTATACCTCTTTCAAAAATAATTTTCACAGAAAATAACATACATATTCAGAAAGAGCATAAAAAATTGCTCTAAATGAAAGTAATAGCTGTCAGAGAATGCTAAGAAGGCATAGCTTAATATGCACTAGTTTATGCCATGATGGTGCACTTCGACTGCAAAAACATGATTGACTGAAAACAAACAAAAACATGATTGATTTTAGCGAAAATTCAGCGCTAAGCACCGGCAAATTTGTGAGATCCAAGAAGAATAACGTTCAGAATTTGTAGCACTTGTCGTGGATATCGAAAATTTTTAAAAGTTGTTTGAAAATAGAAGGAAACTGTGCTGGAAAAGCTGCCTCTGCTCTTTCAAATCATCTTTAAACCCATTCCCTGAGCATAACTACGGCTTCCGGACGGCCAAGAAAGTAAACAAAATGTCATTAACAAGTATAATCCGGAGCGAAGCGCAGGAAAAGTTAGAGAATTTATGTACGTGCATTTGATCACTCACGATCCCCTTCTGGCTCCTTTCTCTCTTATTAATCCGCCTGTCGGATTTTTAAGCTTTATACCACACGTGAGCGTGGGGAGTTTGGGGGTATGGAACCCCCAGGAGGCCAAATATTTCACCCCAAAAACTAAAATACCCCCAGAATCAAATTTTTTGAATTTTTTGTTTTTTTGCAAATTTTTGATGCTAATGGTTACTGCTAGATGAGAAACGTTAAAAAACGGTGTTTTTCGTCATATCCATTTTTTGAGCTTCTTTGACCTTTAACACCTTCCCCAGAATTTTGATGCTGCCCATTTATGCTTTAGACCCCAGACCATACCTGGGCGTGGGGGTTTGGGGGATATGCACACCTCCCACCGAGAAACCAAAATTTCTCCCGCCAGAATTCAATTTTAAAATTTTTTTGTTTTTTTTTCTCAATTTTTTGATGCCAATGGATAGTGCTCGATGAGAAACGTTGAAAAATGAAGTTTTTTCGCTGTACCACCATTTTTAGGGCCATTTTTTGACATTTGAAAAAATCTTTCACTCCCTCAGAACTTTGGAGCCGCCCACCTATGCCCCAGACCCTCCATGCCCATGTGTGGGTGGCCATACATGATCTTGGAGGGTTTGAGGTGTTCTCAACCTCCCAGAAAATTTTTTCCCACCCCTCCCAGAATTCGCGATTTTTCAAAAGTTTCCGAAAATTCGCAGAAAATTTGCTTTTTAAGCGTATTAAGCTGTCTATTTGCTCAAAAATGTTAAATTTCCGGCGCTTGGCGCCGTATACTCATGTTTTAACAATATTCTGTTCAATTTTTGCGATTTTTTTGATTTTTTTCTTCGAAATTTGTTCGTTTTTATGCTATAGAAGGATAGAGCATCGTCTGAAACGCCGAAAAACGATGTTTTTGACGAGTAACCACTATTTTTAGAGCCCGAAAAAGGCGCCTTTGAATTTCAACCCCCTCTCTCAGAATTCTCATGCTGGTGCATGTCTGGTGGCGGCGGCTACCGTCTGAAACCTTATTGGAGTAAAACAAAGAAAAAACGAACAATTATTGTTGTACTTAACGTAATAATATAAAGTGAAACTAAGAACGAATCACACGACGAATCGAACTATAATGTCGACTAGTTCGAAAAATAATTAACAAATTACGGCATGATGTTATTTGTTCGCTACACATAAGCTTCTAAATTATTAGCATTGTCCGATTCGCACGATGCACCCAAATTTTCGTCATCGCCTGCAGTACGACGGGCGAATCGGTCGATTGTCGAAAATTCCGATCTGCTGCAATTACTGCCGTCCGACGACGAAAACGCTCGCGCTGTTCTGGCTGCGTAATTTTGCACAGAAACTTGTGCGTATCGATCGTTACCGAAATTAGCGTGTTTCACATTTTGGGCGGCGATTTCCGGTGGGTTAAATGGCGGTTCGTCGTCGGATTCGCTTTCAATGCTGAATCGAAGTCCCGCTGTCATAGAATTAATGCGATGTCTTGATGCGCCGAGTCCAGAATTTTCGCCCTGCTGATAAGACGAAACACTAACGACTCCGCTTTGATCCGAATTACCGTCAAATTGGAATGCTTTATTTGTGCCAAGTTCGGCAGCTTTTCTTCTTTTACGACCAACAACGGCGGATTTTTTCGGGTTTTTCCACTCCCGTTCGACGACGATTCTGTCACGCTGCAGCAAAGGTCGGCGTTAGCTAATCGCCTATCCATTTCTCTTCTCCTCTTGACCCGAATCCAATTGCCTGTTAACACGATCCAAGGTCACTGAATTGAAACATTGATCATCTTGATTCGACTTAGACTGGTTTAAAGCTGTTTTTGGCGGAAATTTAGGCCCCGCTATCGTATGCTCGTAATTTTGATAGGGGCCGTATCTCATTATCCTGTAGTGCTTCGATATATCGGCATCCGACGAGGCTATGCTGCTTGCGTTATCTAAGTCGTACCTAATCGCGTATTGTTGTTGAGCATCGGAATAATTTTGGTTGGTCAAAGCTCGCTGGGGAGACTTTGGCTCCAATCGGCCGCCAATGACGCAAGGAGACGACGCGAAAGGTGGCGAATCGGCTCCTAATGTCGAAGTTGCGGTGCGATTTAGAGCGTCCTGGCTTTCTGCCAAAACGTCGAAAATACCCGAATCTCTATAATTATGATTATTATTATTATTATTATTATTATTATTGTTGTTGTTGTTGTTGCTGTTGTTACAACAGTTTACTTTCTGATCTCGATGGCGCAACTCCATGTTGAGCGACTTGTGGCTTAGAATGGCACTCAATTTGCTTAGCTTTGTGGCGCAGGTTTCTCTGGTTTTAGGATGACCAACGAAGACGTCACGTCGGCCTTTCACTTTTTCCTGGACTAGTGCCAAATATCTTCTCACGACGATGACGCAGGCGAGTACTAGTATAAAGAAGAGAATGGTTGACACGAGTACTGTAGCTATTCGTGAAAAGGCAGTGCCATTGAAGGACAATGACTGAAGCGGATCAGAATAGCACTGATGACAGGCTATGGAGATTCAAGTTGGCTGGGGCAGTAAGTTGGAGCATTGCCAACTGTTTCAAACATAACAATCGAAATATCAGATGGATTATCGAAGATAGGCACAACTTTATTGTTTATTATTAAACGTCGTAAACAGCCCTCGAAGCCTATAACGAATCAATGCAATAACAGAATTAAGACACAGTAGTGTATCAGTAAAAAATCTGATAAAATACAAGCTTTTTCAAATCTAATCTTTCCCATTAGAAATTACAAAACGTATAAAATTAAATAATTCGATAACAATTTGATTGATAGTGATTTCTTTAATACTGCAATTTTTCTACGAAAACAAAAGCGTTCGAAAGAAATTTGAAAAAATTCAAGCACAGAAAAATTAAAAATTGGGAAAATAAAGAAATCGAAACTAATTAAAAATGGAAGAATAAAGCAGAAATTTACAAAATTAAAAAATGATCTAACTCTGAAAATTGTAGAGAACGAAGAGGAAAATCAAAAATGAAGAGAAAATATAAAGAGTAAGTGAAAGGTAAAAGAATTGAAGGAAAAAAGGATAAAACTGAAGAATATACGAAACCGTACAGTCAGAAAATTGTTAATGATATGAAGCGCCGCAAAACTAGTCATCAGCATAAAAATTCATACATTATAAAGTTAGCAATAAAGTAAATTACTCGGAATAAAATTAACGCATGAGATGAGATCAAATATAATTGTAAATCTACCGGAAATGCGAATAATTTTTGCTGATCTTACGTGTATAGAATGGAATTGATACGTAAATCATATGATTTAAAGCTCACAATATTCAAACTATAGTATGCTTCACATGACTTGACTTCATGCATAAATGTTAAGAATTTTCACCGACAGTAAGCCAAGAGGTTACGATAATAACATATCAGACCAATGCTATAATCACAATCGGTCAGCTTATTTTCGGAGATAGTTTTTATAATATGCATGATGTTACGCGGAACAGGCTATAGATACTCTTTAGCTTTTTCGGAAAAATAGAAACTGGAACGAAGCTCAGCCACTTAGCTAGCACTTAGCTCATCTTCTGAATTTGAGGAAATGAACATTTTGGAAGTCAAAGGTCCCAGTAACTACAATGAAATAGGAAAAAATATTGTTTTGATTTTTGAGTGTTTTTGGCATAGTTCTATACAGCTGAAAAATTTTTTATAAAAAGTCTGAAATTTGACTTTTTCAAACCATATACAAACGCATATCGTTTAAAACATACAACCAAGTGGCTTCTCAACGTTTCGTTCAAGATGAACTGTGTTAGAAATTTTTAAAGCATTTTATACAGAAAATGAATAATTCTGCGCGAGGCTTCAGAAAATTTTGACGTGTCAACTCATTTGTTACTCAAACTTGAGCTGTTTTCAAGACAAGAATTTAAAAACGGAAAAAATTAGGCGCAAAATGCCCAATTTTGGAACTTATTACTTCAAACATGTTCTTAAATGTATTCTGATGGTTTTCAAGTACGCTTCGAGGATTTTAAATTTTTTCCTCTGCTTTCATGTTGGGGGAGCGGTCCCCTCTGCTCCCTACAGCTACATGCCTGTCAAAGCTGCACGTTTGGATAGGCAAGCAATATTTGGGCTCGGATATCTATAAACAAAGCCCCCCACTGCCTATTACTGACATTTATTTACTTTCTTGGCGACCTGTAAGCCAGTTTTTGCACATGAACTTAGGTTTTAAAATAATTTCAAAAGCAGAAATATAGCGTTTTTAGCATAGGTTTATTCTATAAGCATAACTTTTCAAAATTTCCGACGTTACGCATCAAATGCTGCAAATACATGAAATCGAGCAGTAAATCAAGCTTCTAAATGTGCTTTCACCTACATTTTGTAAATTTTTCGGTGTTTCATGCCGGATTTATGCTTAAATGGAAGAAGTTTGATAATTTTTTAGCATGAAATTGTCGAAATTTTAAGATTTTTCGAAAAAAAGTTGCACGAAAAGTGGTTTTAAATCAAAGTAGTCAATGTAAAACGCCGAACAAACGCTATTTCGTACGTTAGGGCAAATTTTTGGAACTATTTTTGATTGTTTGTGGAATAGGGATACCGCTCCAGCTTAGGAAAAGCCTGGATCCACCACTGCAAACTAACGCTTTAAATTAATCCAAGTGCAAAAGCTCATCAAGCTCAATTCATTGAGAGAAAACGAAAAAACTTCAAAGTATGAATTTACGGAGTCTGTAGGGGGCTTTGTTTATAGATATCATTGCTTGCCTATCCACGTGCAGCTTTGACAGGCATGTAGCTGTAGGGAGCAGAGGGAACCGCTACCCCCATGAAAGCAGAAGAAAAAATTTAAAATCCTCGAAGCGTACTTGGAAACCATCAGAATACATTTAAAACATGTTAGAAGTAATAAGTTCCAAAATTGGGCATTTGGCGCCTAATTTCTTCCGTTTTTTTGAATTCTTGTCTTGAAAACAGCTCAAGTTTGAGTAACAAATGAGTAAACAACAAAATTTTCTGAAGTCTCGCGCAGAATTATTCATTTTCAGTATAATGCTTTAAAAATTTCTAAAAGAGTACATCTTGAACGAAACGTTGAGAAGCCACTTGGTTGGATGTCTTAAACCATATGCGTTTGTATAGTGATTTGAAAAAGTCAAATTTCAGACTTTTTATAAAAAATTTTTTTCAGTTGTATAGAACTTGCCCAAAACACTCAAAATTAAAACAATATTTATCCTATTTCATTGTGGTTAACGGGATCTTTGACTTCAAAATGTTCATTTCCTCAAATTCAGACGATGAGCTAAGTGGTTGAGCTTAGTGGCTGAGCTTCGTTCCTGTTTTCTTCTTTTCCGAAAAAGCTAAAGAGTATCTATAGCCTGTTTCACGTAACTTCATGCATATTACAAAAACTATCTCCGACAATAAGCTGACCGATTGTGATTATAGCATTGGTCTGATAAGTTATTATCGTAACCTCTTGGCTAACTGTCGATGAAAATTCTTAAAATGTATGCACGAAGTCATGTGAAACATACTATAGTTTGAATATTGTGAGCTTTAAATCATATGATTTACGTATCAATTCCATTCTATACACGTTTTGTTCCGGGCCTATTTCTACACAAATTCGGCGTTTTCTTTTCCGCTTCGTGCACAGTCACTTAAAAGCAATGCGAATAGGAGAAAAATTTGCTGAAATTCAAGGATGTTTCCAGATTTGATTGAAATGGAACGCTGCGAATTTAAAATGGTCTTACACTATGATAAGATGTACTATGCTCAGAGCAAAGACCATACATGATCTTGGCGGGGGAGGTTGAGGGTTTCAGCCCCCCTCCCCCAAATCAAATTCTCACCCCTCCTCTCAAAAATTTTGTCACCTCCCTCCCTCCTCCGCAGAATTGGCGATATTTTTAAACTTCCCAAATATTTTCTGAAAATTTGTAGGAAAGATGCTTTTTTAGGCGTCTTTAGCTATCTATTTCTTCAAATTTGACAAATTTTCGGAGCTTCGCGCAATTATACGCAATTATACGCGCAATTATACTGATTTTGAGGGGCGGGCGAAAATTTCGAAGTTGATTATCACTAAAACTACTCAAGGAAAGGCAAAAATAATGTTTTTGAGCTTCTCTTAACAAGATCTGTGCATTGGAGAAGAAAAATTTAAGAAAAATCAAAATTGATTCCGATAACATTAAACAAATATGTTGTATTTAAATGAATGAGACGGGAAGCGCCCAAAAATCTTGGACTTATTAGTTCGAAAAAAGAGTTGAAATCTATTCTAACGGTCTTTCTGATACAAGTTAAGAATCTCCAATCTTTTCCTTTGGGGGACCCTTGTAAAGAATATTCATACTTCCAATACTTGGGGGACTAGTCCTCCAATCTACCCCACAGCTACGCTACTGTCAATAGGTGTTGAAAAATATGAGAAATTATAGTCACAGATGGCCAAAAATCATTGCAAATTTTATATCCATTCTTTATCTGGCCAATTATTTTGGGTTAATGAGAAGCGGCCGCCTCCCGCCCCCTTGAATACGCCCATGATAGTTTATATGTAATTTGTTTTTTATTCAATTTAAAATAAATTTTATTTTAATTCTGATTTAATCCATTCTTAATTCATGCTAATTTGACCCACTTTGGAAAGAAGCGTCTGCCGAATCAGTGCCACCTAATGTAAAATGCCGTATCGACGAGCAACAAATGCTATCATGTTGCTCAAGCACATAACGCGTCGTATAATTGTCGACTATTAGCTCGAGCTGTAAGAAAATCGTGATTTTAATATATACGTTATATAAACTAGGTATGTTAAGTTTTATCATAAATGAAATTTGCAGGAAAATTTGCAGCACAGCACGATTTAAAAGCATTTTCTTTTAATCCTCGAATCGTTTGAATGCCGTGGAGACTAAAAAGGCAGTCTTTTAAAATTAAATAATTGGAAATCTGCAGATAAACAATTTTTTCATAACTCGCTGAGACGGGTCAAAATCCGAATGATTTCAAAAAAAGTTAAAACTAAAAGAAAGCCAAAATAATTTTTACAATTTATCCAAAAACTTATTATATTAAATGAGCTAATTCGACCACAATCGCTTACCGTTGTTTGCGAGGCGATTAAGTTGAGCTCAAATCTGTGCCAAGCGCCGTCAGACACGAGTGATGACGAGCTCAAAGGCATCCAATGGTTTTTGTTAGTCGGTCGCCTCAACATGCATTGAATATTTCCTTCCAGAATCTATGAATAATAAAACATACAATGTAAAATTTAGACAAGGAAACTTTAATCCTTTTCCTATGATATGATTAGAGCGTGCGTATAATTTTGTTTTACAAATTTGAATTAAAAATCCGTCAAAAATTGCAATTTAATTTTAAAAACGTAAATAATTATTTATTTCTTGAGAAAACTTTAAGATTGAAAAGATTGGACAGAAAATTAGTTAAATATTTAATAGACATTTGTTTCAAGCCTCGTATTTATCTTTATTTTACTATATTTTCGCGCGCTAAAATGTGTAAAGGCGTTTCCACTTTATTTCTTAGGTTTTAGTTTTCGATTCTTTCGCTTTGAAATTTTCCTCTAAAGATGCTGAAGTATTAATAGGAAATTCTAGTAACTAACTCTACGATTCGAAATATTTCTGGTTACAGAAGTAAATTGTTATCAAAAGTACTTAGTGCAGTTGGATATGAAAAGTTCGGGTTTAACTCCTTTAAACAAAAACCTTGTTGACCATAAGTGAGCAGAAGCCTAATTCTGGGATATATCTATTTAGGGAGGAGGGTCGGCTAGATTTCCGAGAGAGAGGAGGGAATCCACTTCCTCCTCGCGCCCATGCGTGCTGCCGACCCCACCGAAATCTCATTTTTGGAGCGGAGGTCATTTTTTCGATTTTTCGCAATTTTTTGATGTTAATAGATACAATTAGATAAAAATTGCCGAAAATGGAGTTCTTTTGCCCATAACATTAAATTTCTCGATCTTTTTTGACTTTTAAAAATCGTTGGACCCCCTGAATTTAGGTTTTGCTATTCATGGAAGATAGACGATAGAAAACCCAAATAAAAATTCAAAAATTCCAATCATACTTCTACTCTAATGAATTTATCAGCGTCCAACTGCATTTCGTACAATAACCCGTTCATCGATTCAGTCTGAAAATCTAAGCTTATCGATTGTTGCTTATTTGATCCCCGGAATTCGTAGAAAATCCACTCGTTTAATGATGCAACGTCAAAACTCAGATATCCACCATTTAAGACAATCGTTGAGTCGACTAAATCATAAAAATGGCGTAAAAGCAAAAGTACTATTATATGTAAATGAAATTTATTTGTAAAATTAAGAATGAAATGAGGACATATCAATTTTAACTTGTAAGTGCATAAGCACTAACTAAATATGCAGAGCAAAATCACTAGATCAGTAATTAACAATAAAATCTGAAAAAATAAAGCTATACGTTAGGAAGAATTTTTTTACGTACAAAAATTCGTTCTTACTGCAAGCAAATGCTTAATTAATCCGAAAAATTCTATCTAAAAATCTTATAAATTAATTAAATTCTAATCCGACATACGTAAATTCGAAAACTGCATGCGAGCTTCTGTATTAGAATAATCTCAAAAAATTGTACATAAAATATTAGAAAATCTGAAAATACGTTCGGAGCTACAACCGCTAATTCCAATGTCGTTTAACTTATTATTATTATCCGTCCTGTTTTATTTTCCATCTGATTTTACTTCTGAGTTATCTTTTTCTTTTTTAAAATATATTTTTATTTTATTTTCCTTAATAATTTGTATACAAATGTGTAATATTTCAGCTGTTTAAGCTCTTGCTACAGAAAAAACAAAGCACCGCTATGAATACATGATCTTAAGGGTTCCACCCTCTCCCCAGAAAAGTTTCCACCTCCCAACCCTGAAATTTTTTCAAAATCCCCAGAATTCGCGGTTTTTCGAAAGGTTCGAAAAATTTGATAAAAATTGGTCGAAAAGATGATTTTTTAAGCGTTTTTAGTCATCTATTTGCCTAAACAGTCTCAACTTATCGTCGCTTCCCGACATATACTCATGTTTTGACTAGATTTTCGTTAAATTTATTCGACTTTTTCTTACTTTTTTGAATTTTTTAAATGTTTTTATGCTCGAGAAAGATAGAGCATCGTCAGAAACGCCGAAAAACGGTATTTTTGATACGTACACACTTTAAAGCCCAGAAAGAGCATTTCAAAATTTTACCCACCTACCCCTGGAATTCCCATACTATTCATGTCGGCCGCTATGGTATTTCAATTCTAACTAGCGTGGTCTGAATTTGAAAAAGAAGCAAAATAAACGAAACTTTTTCAGATAAAACATCAGAAAAGAAAAAGTCCATTTCAAGGGCAAAATTCAAAATTAAATAGATAAGCAGAAACAGAGAACAATAAATTGGAAAAAGTTTAAAATAGCATATAATGAATTTAATTAAAATTTAAACAAAGTCGAACAAATTAAAACATAAAAGAAATTAATAACAAGGCTATTCCAAGCTCGCACCACTTGAACAGTCGATGGCTTGTAAATCAGGGGCACAGCGGCAAACAATTCGATTTCGATGCTTTTTGCAATCTGGCCATCCTAAGCAATTTTGCGTTCCGCAAAAATTATTCGCCGGTAGCTTTGGGCAATAATTCAACAATGATGTGCTTTTGAATGACTTATGCAAATTTAAAGGCAACTCATTGATTGTCACGTTTCTTAAGCAACCAACGAATGGATATGTGGACGGATTATTTGTCGAATAACTCCCAAAAGTAAAGCGGTCAATCGAAAATCTGTTTCTGAATATTAGTAAAATAGATTCTTCGAGGAAATGACATTAAACTATCAACACTTTGTTGAGAAAAATAAAAATGGGGATAAAACGCAATTAGGCTGCGAATTTATTTAATGAATTGCGTAAAAACAGCGTAGATTTATAATTAAATTTTAAAAAAATCAGACGTAGCTATTTTTAATAAAGCGTTTTATTGTCGAAATTAAGAACCTTCTACAAATAATCAATGCAGAATAACGACGTGTAAATCTCCAAGAGAAAATAATATGGGCAGTGTAAAGTTAAAAAATGACAGCTTGATGTTAAGTAGATGAGTCAAATGAGGTTTAGAGTAACGAAACTGTATTAGCAGGAACAAACCCCTCAGACAATTACAGTTGTTTTGAAAATTATATTTTGTATAAAATTAGTTTGAAAATATCTCGCAATTTCTCTCAAGAAATTCAGGGGCAGTAAAGCGAAAAATGTAATATTTCAATGATCGATTTTTTTAGTTTTTCAAGTTTTTTAGGTAGGAATTGAGTATATACGCTCAAACCAATACCTATGCTGGACTCATCACTTTGCATGAAATACCTGTTCAGCTCAAAGCTCGTTGTCGAATCGGAAGTGTTGCATTCATTGTTAAATATCGCCGATTCTCCACAGATTGAGATGGATGCTGAGATTTTCTGTAGAAAATAAAGAATTATTCGACGAGCAAATTCAAAATAGAACAGAATTGTTCATTAGCTGGACCATACATGGGCAGCGAGTAAATTCTGGGGAGGGTCCGACGAGGAAAAATTGCCAAAAATAGCACCAAAAATTTAATTCAGGGGTTCTATCGATTTTGGGGGAGGTCCGCTAGATTCTCGGGGGATCCAGATCCCCATAAACACCCACGCCAATGTGTGCGGACACAAGCTATTAAGAGTCGGAAATAACATCATGGCTCGAAGTAGGAAAATTGCATCGAGAAATTTGACGAGAATCTGTCTTTTACTACAAAACGAAATAGTTTGCATGAAATTTTAAGATTATGATATCGGCGACCATTTTTTCGGTTCAGAATTTCCGGATTTTCCTGATTTTCTGTCTGCAATATCACTGAAATAAGTAAATATATTAATTATATTCAAGAAATTAATGAATCAAAATTAATAAATTCGTATTCACTAAATTAATTGATTCACCAATAAAAACTTACGAATTAATTTTCATGAATTAATTTTCAATGAGAGAGGCATATTGGGTAAAATAATGTCTGTCGATTTGCAAGACCCTTGATTTTCTGCAACACTTGAACTCATTTATTATTTCATTTTTTCCGGCAGGCTGAAAGACATGAAAACATAGAACTTTTTGGAAATAAGGGCTGAAAAAACCATTTTCCTGAATCGAAAACATATCTCCTTTATTTGAATAATTTTTGAAATGAATTCATTTTATTACATTTTAATTTAATTGATTATTAGTTCTTAAATGTAATTCTATTTGTTTTCATTTTTTTACCTTGTTATTCTACTTAAGTTTAATTTTAAAATTCAATAAGTATTTGTGCAATTCCATTATTACGTTACTATGGATAATATTACGTAGGCAAATACATGAACTATGTTATACATATAGTACGAATATTCACAGCATAAGTTATCAGAATCTGACATCGAAGACATCGCGGAATATAAAAGAGTAATGGATGTAGAGGTCTAAATTAAAGAAGCATGGCAAAACCGATTTGGGCGGCTAAAGAGTAAGTCAGAAAATTTTTTAACTAAAGTGGCCTCAAAAACAATTATAACTGGCATAATGGCGATAAAAATTTCTCATTTTATATTCTGAGGGTCTCGACCAGACGTGCACGTGGGAGAGGGTTGGGGGTCCTACCGACTCCCCCAAGATGAAACAAATGGAAAATTTAGGGGCAAGTGTGGCAAAATGAAGGCCAAAACGGATGAAAATTAAAAATTTTCTTCAAAGATGCGTCAAATTGAACAGAAACTATGAAATAACGTCGTTTTACCGCTATTTTAGCGCTTGTTTAGTTTCTGTAGTCATTTTGGCCCAAAAAGCTCAAATTTGACCCTCAGCCCGGCCAAGCTGACCCCCTTCCCCAGATCGGCCATGCTGTGCATCTTTGGTCTAGACCATAGGTGGGCAGCACTAAAATTTCGGGGAGGGGGTGCAAGATTTTTTCAAGGTCAAAAAATCTAAAAAACAACAAACAATTTAAAAAATTGAATTCTGGGGGAAGGGATATTTTGTCTTTTTGAGAGGGGTAGGGGTATTCGGCCTTCTGAGGGGTGCATACCCCCCGAAACCCCCTTCCACGCCCACGTGCGGTCTAGACCCCGACCCTACGCGTGCCTAATGCGAACTTCTCTGCGAGTTCGGACGACCTTCCTTTTAGAGTTTGAAAGGCCCCATAAATTTTCAAAAATATTTTCGTTTCTCCTCTAAACTTTGTAGGCCAATAAATATAGCGCAATTAGAAATGCCATAAGTAATGTTTCTTGCTAATGCAGTCAATTTTGTTTGTCACTTTTGCCTTAAGACAATATTGGACTCCTCAGCCCTCCCACCCCGACCCTCATGAATTTAGCTTCTGCCAACGCATTTTCAGGTTCTAGTACATTGCAGAAATACAATGAAATGCAGCTTCGATTAGGCAGAAGCGTCGGGCTTTGTAGATCTACTTTAAGGTGAAACTAACTTTTTCATTCGCTCTGGGAGAACTCGGTGAAACATTTTCAACCATATTTATTCACAATTTCGTTCGTCATCAACTACACTTTTGAAGCTCGGCATTCTCCACTTTTTTCTTTAATTTTCCATTTTTTTCAATTTTTTTAAATGAACTTACTTAAAATGCATAATATAGAATTTTGTATCTTACCGATTCTTGAATAGTGAAAATCGATCGATACCACTTCGACTGCATTATTTTATTCATGATCAGAGTTTCGCCGGCAGTTCCACGGCAGTCTGACGATTCGAGATGCACGACTCTTTTCCTTCACGTACATGGCGATGTAACAATTAGCGTTGGTTTGATCAGAAATATTAAAGAGAAGTGCATTGATCAAGATTACGTTGAACTCAAACGAAATTGACTGAAAGCCATTATCAGCTTCGATTTTTAAAGAGGAGCTTTCTGAGAATCCCATCACCGAATGATTAATTTCACAGAATTGA
The DNA here is from genome assembly GCA_036768485.1 of Mermis nigrescens. NCBI lineage: Eukaryota > Metazoa > Nematoda > Enoplea > Mermithida > Mermithidae > Mermis > Mermis nigrescens. The sequence goes on along the minus strand of JAVLUZ010000163.1, from coordinate 359,735 downwards.
CCTGTGAAACCATTTTTGCAAACGCATTCGTAACGCATGCCATATGAATTGGCGACGTTCCTACAAATAGCGCCATTTTGACATGGATTCGTTGAGCAATTTCCGCTTTTTATTTCGCAGTGCTGACCGGAAAAACCGACTAAGCACAAACATTTGTACGACCCATGGCTATTTTCACAAAATCCACCATTTTGGCACAGATTCATCGTTATACTGCATTCGTCTACGTCCAGTTCGCAGAGCTGACCTTTGAACCCAGTGGGACATTTACAGTTTGCACTCGAGTCGATTTTAACGCAATGACCATTATTTTGGCAACTATAGTTCATGCAAGGATCCACGGCTATTTCACAGCGCTGTCCGTGAAAATTTGATTTACAACGGCATTGGAATAATCTTTGAATGGTGTGATAAGATAGGATGGTTGCGTGATTTATTTTCAGATATTGCCTTTTCGATTTTGAATTTTTTTGAATAATATCTTCGCAGGTGCCACCATTCTTACAGGGATTATGTTCACGGCACAAGCTGTAAAAGACTCTGGTTATTGTCACTTCATTCGATTTATTTTTATGCATCAGATGTTCGATGAAGGTCGATGCGGAGTGAGGGGCCATTAGAAAGCGTGTTTGCCACAAACAAATTGTTAGCTCAAAAAATAGCATTTGCCTTGGAACTTCATTAGCAACGAAATCAAAGGCGATAATTTTTAAACTTCTGTTGTAAGATCTGATCAAATCGCCGAAGGAACCGATAATGTATTGGATATCTGATGATGAAAAGGCGCTCAATTGCACTTTGAAGCTGTTTTCAATTTCTTCGTCAGTTATCGGTGAATTCTGCAAATTTATATCGAAATTAATATTGCCAAAAAGCTTATCACGTGCCTCGATATCGAATTTGCTTAATGTGACGTCATGATCATTAAAGTACAAATCACAATGTCGGTCCATATAAATCGATCCTTCTCGCCTTGACTCGCACTCGTAGTTTTGCTCACTATCAGGATCATTCGGGTGTACAGTAGCTATGTAGCCCGACGTGCTAGAATTCTCGTAAGTTAGTATTTTCAGAGTTATTGTCCTATTAGTGCCTGGACTATCATTAATATCATCTATAATCACATAAATATTTGATCTGCTTGCCCGATTTTGGTATTCAGCGGAATGGATGGAAACGATTATTTGATACTTTGATTTCTTTTCCCTATCAAACGTCACTGTGTTTCTTAGAATTCCAGTCTCGTTATCAATAGCGAAATGTTGGCTGTCTAGGGAAGGAAGCAGTGAGAAGCTGAATGGAAATGTTTCATCTCGACTGTCATAATTTGTTGCCAATGGCATAATTTTCGTTAAATTGGTATGCGGGGGTTCATTTTCCATTGCGTGAATAATGGTCCAATAATCTGGCAAGACGGGTGGAAAATTTTTAGGCCTCTTTACTCTAATTTTTACCACGCACTCATCAACAGCATAGCTGATGTTCTTATGCCAAGCAGTGACGTTAAAATTGTATAATCTTTTTAGATTATCAACTTTTAACTTTTCCATCTTAATTGATCCAGTGATGGGATCAATTTTGAATGGCCATTCGGTAGTTTCCCTATTTGAAATAATAAATGTCACAGGCGCATTGGCCGGACTCACTTTTAGCTGCCCAATTTTAGTTTGTTCCGCAATGTCTTCGTCAATATTAAAGTCAAAAATAGACTTTTCGAATTTTATAATTTCATATTCAATGTCCCTTTGTACTTCAATGACTACTTGTACGAAATCGGCGTCATTTATGCCATCCATAAAATCACTTTTAGCACCGATCGTTAATTTGAACCGCTGTCCTAACTGTACGTTTCCTAAACTATTTTTAATGTTCAACTGACCGGTTAATTGATTTATGCCAAATAATGAGCAGTTGGCTGTTTGCTTAGAAATAAAATATATAATTCTGCCACACTTGCCAGCATCCAAATCATTGGCTAGCAGAGCAGGGCCAATCTTAGAATTTTGACCTATTTTGGGAGGAATCAATATCTTTTGCTCAGTCGATTTGAATTTCGGCCTAAATTCATTAATATCTACCACTAATATGACTAAACGGGCGCAAGTTCTTCGAAAACCGTAATCTTGAGGATTCGCGCAAACAATAAATCGAAATGTGGATTCAGCTTCGAAATCTAGCACAGCTAAGGTTGTTATCAAACCTGTTTCTTGATTTATCGTGAAGTATTTATCATAATTATCTTGCTTGAAACTGAAAGTAACACGATCATCCTCCATATTGAAATTAGTAGCATTAATTTGGCAAACTGACGTAGCAGCTGGTAGGTTTTCGTTTACAAAGCAGATTATATCCTCCGTCACTATAAACGAATTACTATGCTTATCTGATATTCTGATTTCAATGACAGCTTCGTCGTATTTCGGATCATAACCCGAGTCCATAACCCGTACCAAAAATTTATTTATGCGTTTTAGCCCAAAATAAGGCCAATTTTTAAGCCGAATTGTTCCAGATTTTCTTTCAAGGGTGAAACATCGATTGAAATAAGCATCACTGTCGTTTATAAAATAGTTTAATTCACCATTTAGCCCCGGATCTGGATCAAAGGCCCGAATGCGTAAAATTTCGGCATTTTTCCTAACATCTTGTTTTAAAAATGCGTTAAAGGTGGGCCGTGAAAATTTCGGAGAATTCGTATTCTTACTACATGGAATCAGTACAACCTCGCACTGTGTTGACAAGGTTTTTATTATGGTGTCGTACGCTATGATTGTAAAGTTGTAACGATGACTTTCCGCGAGTTGAACGGTTGTTGATGAACGCAGAGTGCCTGATGAGGAAGTGAAAAAGCGCCAGAATATTATTTGCATGCAAACAATTAAAAATACTCTTAAAATATATTAATTGTACTTTAAATAAAAATAATACATTCAACAGGTTATTATGAAAACCAGTAGCTTGCAAGAAAACAATTATAAAATTGTTTAAGCGTTTTATTTGATAAGCAAATGTAACATAAGCTTCAAAGGCTTTTCTAATGTCTATAGTCTTTTCGATTGAAAAATGTATCAGACATATGAACGAAATAGTCACGACACATAATCAAGCTTAAATGCTCCTCTATCTACTAAAGCAGGTTACATTATATTAAGAGCAATGTAGATTGAAAAACTTAATTAATCGATTAGTTTCGAGTGCGACAAAGTTTTATTTTTTCATTACATCTTAATGTTTTGAATTCGAATCGTTCTAAAAATTTCCTAAATGATGCGCATTTAGAAGGAGAAAAAATGGCAAACAAGGCCGAGAATTTTAATTAAATCATAATAAATTACATTAAATTACAACAAATGTCACGCAATCCTTACAATCTGATAATATAATACAATATACTATGTCATAATTAGATAATATAATAAGTATATTATTATTATATTGTATTACGTTACACAAATCATTAAATCACTTCGAACAAAGCATATTTTTATTTAATGAAATAAAATAATATGCCTAGGATTTGATTCAAAAGTTTTGATACATTCTGTTCATTTATGTCTTTACTTATTAATTCTGTTGGTTACTTTGCACTATTTTAAATAATGCATTAGGCGTAATGGTTTGGTTCATGCCGCTAAATTAATATTAAAAACAAAATTTCCAAAACAAAAGCTGTGATCTTATTTTTTATAGTCATGAGAAGTTATTAAAGATGTTTTAAAACATAAAACTTACACTTTATGAAAAAGTTTTACGAATTGGTCCTTAATTTAATGAAATTTTGGCGATTGATGCATTTATTGGCATAAAATTATATTAAATCAGTATTTTCGATACAGATTCGGCTTTTAAAATTTAGTTTAGTCTATGTGGGTTGAACCGATTTCCTTCAGAAAACAGCTATTTTAAAACATATTATAACAGAGCGGAACAGCCGCAGAGATAGCAATGAAGGCTTAATTACTTATGGAGGTAGCCGACTGCTATGATATCTGTTTTTCAAGTTGTGCTTGAGTCAGAATTTTTGTGAGGGTCAGCTGGTAAAACTACTTTTCTCTAATAGTGCCAAAGTTTGCTATTCGAGTTCAGAATAGAGCCTTTTTCATTTTTCTTCTTCTTCTGTGTTTAATTTTATTTGAAATCCTTTCTGATGCACCTAATTCTATAACGGACTGTAAAATTCGCAGAAATTCAGTCTGGAATTATTTTTTCATCCTGATTTCATTAAATATTATTTCTGAACCCGATTTCCGCTCAAAGCGTCAGAAAAAAATATAAAATTCAAGTTAAACAATGACTGAAGATGCTAGAATAGATTTTAGCACACTTTTAAGCTAATAGTTTCCGGCCGTTTCGCGCCGAATTTATTTTTTATCTTAATCTTTTGTCTTCCGGATAGCCCAAGTTTGAGTAAGACATGGTGAATAGTTAAAATTTTCTGGCGCACCAGCGCAGAATGATTTGTTTTCCGTTTTGCTTTTCTTTGCAATGTTTTAAAATTGGTATAAAACCAGTTTAACAATATTTCCAACAAGGCCGAGCATTGGATATAATGTAGAAGAACACGGTTTTTTCAAATTAAGCAAAGATTTTCTCCGATGTGTAAAGACTTTTCGGGACCGGTTTTGTAAATGTACAAAGATTTTTGGGAGGACAAAAACTGTAAAAATGTGTAAAATATCCTAAAATTGAGTAATTCTCTGTCTTATATATATTTATAATGACAGAATTTGCATTTAAAATGAGAAAATGTCACATTTTTTCGGCGCTTCACGCCGTTTTAAGACAATTGTCAGTAATTTTTGGCGTCAGAAACCCAGAAATTAGCTAAAATACACTACCAAAGGTCGAATCACCCTGTTTTACCACAATAAAATTGCTATTGTACGATTTTATAGTGCACAAAAATTTGCAGATACAAAATGTACAATGATTTTTAGGGACCATCTTTGTGCATGTACAAAGGGACTTTGTACAAGAAAAACACTGTAAAGGAATCGTTTGTCGTTTGTATGGCTATTTTATACGGCTATATGTTTTGCATTTATAACTGAAATCCCCTTGAATCCTTTGAAATTCTATACAAAAGATTCTCCTCCAATATTTTGAGCTCGCTGATAAAAGCTCTAAATCACCATTACTTTTGCTGTTGAGATATCTGAGTAAAAGAATTTTGCCCCCCCCTCCCCCAATTCAGGAGGCCAGCTGCGTGCCTGCTGAAAATAACGATACTGACAATTTGTTCATTGTATTTATTGACTTTGAGCAATCAATTTACATCCAAACACAAAGACTGATTCAGCGCAAAGCATCAAATTTTTCAAATGCCCGCTGAAAAAATACAAAATATTTTGAAATTACTAAGTATTTGCTCTAAAAACCTTTAAAGATTCATAAAATCTTTTAAGCTTTTTCAAGCTTATAAAAATAATTTTTGGAATGAAAATATAACTTGTAATTCGCCAAAGTCGAAAAAGTTATATTGATAAATTTTACAGTTGTGCTAAAAAATTATGCTGAATTACGGCAAGTGGTTTTCAGAAACACTCAATTATTTTCATTTTAAAGTGGCAAGCATTTTTAAGCTCACTCAAATTTACCCTAGCTTAAAATAAATTACGCCCTCTCATCTTGTATTTGTGTTTTTAGATGACATCATAAACTTGCTTATTTCCCGCTACTATTTATTATCTAATTTGGACGATAGCCAGAAAGTTTCAGTACCGGGTGGCACAGATTTTTTAAATTAATACACTAGTACATATGTGTAATATGAAAATAAATAGCGAGTAATAAGTTAATTCAGTAGGGAGACAATTCGCGCTTTCTATACTTACACATTAAACAATATGTTGCTTATTTGTCGAATTCTCAAACTTCAAAATAAACAGGAATCTATTTAGGAAAGTTTTCAACAAATGCATAGGAAGTATGGAATTTTAAAAGCCAAGTTATCAGCAAGAAAGGTATATAATTGACTAAAAAATATAATTAAGGGTTTACCTATCTTTTAGACAAAAATATGCTAAAAAGTGTCAACAAAGTTCAAAAGCAATACGATAATAACTGAACAATATTTTTAAAAGAATAATTTATGCGCTCCGTGCTTATGGTTTACGAGTAATTCAATTTGCTAGAAAGTAGATAACATTTTGATAATTTGCTCCCGGGTACCAATAAAAAGCTCTGTAATTACAATATGTGTTCTTGGGCGGTACTGGGAGAAGTTTGATCCCCATGATGACTGCTGAGCTGACCATACATGATCTAGGGGTGGGGAGGTTGAGAGGTTTCCAACCCAAAAAAAATTTTCACTTTCTTCCCGCACCTCCTGCAGAAATTTTTTCTTTCCCTATCCAGAAATCGCGATTTTTCAGAAGTTTTCAAAAATTTTCTGAAAATTCGCAGAAAATGAGCTTTTTAAGCGTCTTTAGCTATATATTTGCTCAAAAGTGTCTGATTCTCGGCGCTTCACGCCATATACTGATGTTTTGACTATAATTTTCTTCAATTTGTTCGACTTTTTAGAATTTTTTTTGAAATTTTTTTCGAAATTGTTTTAAGTTTTAATGCTCTAGAAAGATAGGGAATCGTCAGAAACGCCTAACAACCATGTTTTAGACGCGAATCCATCATTTTTGCCTAAAAAGACACTTTAAAATTCTCCCACCCTTCCCCAGAATTTCCATGCTGTCCATGTCTGCTGCTAACCCCTGTAAAAAGTAATACCGATCTTCCAAATTTTCGATTTCCCAAAAAAATCGTATAAAACATCTTGTTTTAGGTGTTTTTAGCGATCTTAAGGCTCAAAAGTGTCAAATCTACAGTGCTTCGCGCCATCATACTCATTTTTGACTACAGTATGTTCAATTTACTCGAATTTGATTTATGAAACTTTCCACGCTTTCTTTACGCTTTAGAAATGACGAGCATCGTCAGAAAAGCGAAAAAAAATATTTTTGACAAATACCCATAGCTTTTAAGCCCAAAAAACCACTCTATAATTTTTTGGGGCTGACTCCAGAATTTTCATGCTCCGTACACATGGCTCTTAGGCTTACAAAATAATGTACCTGTTTTAGAATGAATGGTGAATAAGTCATCCGCTGGCCAGATTTCGTAATAAACTGGCCTATTGTTGTTCTCAGCCGTTACTGTTGCCAATTTTTGACCAGGCGCCAAATCTAACGGTATAGCAAAGGTGTAGGCGGATTCTAAAAATTTTGGGAGAATCCGATTCGCATAAGCGTCTGATAATAATCTGATTACGACCAAGGTCGCGGATGATTGTTTTGGATATCCGCAATCGCTGGCAACTACGATTAATTTGTACAAATTATCGACGAAATTTCGGTCGTCGTAGCGCGGTTTATTTTTAAGGAAAATTTCGCCATTCTCCGGATTTATCCCAAAATATCTGGAAGTCTGATTGAAACGAAAGTATATTCGCGAATTTCGGCCTGGTCCGTCGGCGTCTTGGGCCGTCACGATTCCTACCGTGTCGTTTAAAGTCATCGATTCGGTGACGTTGAATCTAAAACTCGGAGCTTAGGATAAATATAGTGAATAAAAAAATTTAAAAAAATTAAAAATAAAATACATTAGCAGCGCCCTAAGTCTTGGGCAGGCAGAAAATAAAAACATTTCAAAAGCTAAAAAATAAATTGATGGCGGAGGCAAAAACTCAATTTTTCGACGTTATCGAGCTCTATTTAACGGCATCTACAAATCTAAAAAAATGAAAAAAAAATTAAAATTAAATTTTGGGTTTCTTACGGATACTGAGGTTTCAGACTTGAGAATTCCACGTTGACGCGTGATTTCAGCTAATTTAATAACGTTTGATGGGATATCCCTGTTCTAAAGAAACTACAAGAGGATCAAAAGTCCAAAACCTTATATTTATGAGTTTTGATTTTGATCTCTTCAACTTGTTCTTATTCAAAATATTGTTTAAATTCAATTTTTTTTATCTCTTCTTCAATATTATTTCACTTTGCTTAATCATAATTACGTTCTCCTTTAATCCTTCTTGGCTTCGCAACTGCTCTGAAGTTTTGGATTATCTTTAAATTTTAAATTTTCTATTCTGTATTACACTTCTCAAAGACTTCTTTAAAAACGTATTATTCTTATAAAACTAAGAAATCTAAGCATAAATTATGCTTAAATGCTTTTTTAAATAAGTTTAGAAATTCGGGCTATTAAAAATCGTCAAAATCACGACGTACGCATATTATACTTCTATATATATGAACAATCTAATTTTGATAACAGCGGCATTTATAACTAATTAACATTTACTTCATCATGGCATATCAATTTCTTTGATTATGCGTTTTGTGATATATGGCGATAAAATCAAATTAGTATTTTTCAGGCCCTAAGGCATAAACCTGAATTACCCATTTCGCGCTGTAATGATAAGAATATGAGTGCGAGTCACCATCAATGAGAAAATCAAATTGATTCTTTAAAACAGCAAACTTTTCCTCCGAAAAAGGATCAGCGAAATTTCACTGATTAAAAAATTGATGGTGACTAAAATATTAAAATTCTTGCATTGCATTCTTAGGAATTTAGTTCTCGGAAGAGCAGAACCTAAATGCTTAAAACGATCCTGTCCGTGGGTAAGCCTGTTCTAGGATCAGTCAGCTAGAGAATTTTGAGATAGAATATTCTTAAGTACATATGGCTATAAGGACTTGGGTTTTTTGGGCTTTATAACTTATTCTGGGATTTCGAGCCCTAAAATCTAGACCCCCAGCACGCAGTAGAGCCCAGAAAATTTTTGTCCTCCGCAGGTTCTAGGAGGGCCCCCATCATATTTAATGTCTGAATAAAGTAACTATATAATGCTTTGTATTAGAAATATTTCGAAGTTGACATTGATCGTAAAACTAAATAAATATAGAAAAGTTTTTTATCAGTAGCAAAAATTAAAAAAATGGATAAAAAGGTGGTAAAATAACAGATTTCTTCACAGTATCGACAGATTCAATTCAGCAGTCAGTACCAGGAATAAGCATGATAATTTGTCAGACTAGACAGCCTCGAGAATTCAGCAAACATCCTTCAAATCCGAGGACATCTCAGGATTAAATTTAGAGTTTTTTTTCATTTTCGGCTATTTTTTGATTGTATCGGATAGAACTTGATGAAAGGAGGATGAAAAATGGTATTTTTTGCTTTAAAAAACAATTTTCGGCACTATTTTGACATTCAAACATTCTTGAATCCTCAGACGAATTTAGACGCGCTCATGCATGGTCGGTACAAGACATACACATGGAGTGACAGGATGTGGGGGTATAGATTCCCTCAGAATGGAAAAATGGGAAAAATAAGATAAAATCAATGCTAAAAATAGATGAAAATTGTAAATTTTCTTCAAAAGTGTTTGAAATTAAGGAGAACTGTGAAATAGCGTAATTTTTGACACTATTTTAACTTCTATACTGCTTTCTGGGTTATTTTAGCCCAAAAAACTCAATTTTTGACTCCTTTAAACAGGCGGACACCAGGTACGTAGCTGCGGGGGGATGGGTGAAGCTAGTCCCTCGAAAATTTTGAAAGTACGAGTATTTCTCACAGGAAAAAATTGGAAATTATCGAAGCGTGTTTAAAGAGCGCCAGAATAGATTTTAGCATGCTTTTGAGCTAAAAGGAACAAAATTATCGGGTGCTTTGCATAAAATATTTTGGTTTTTGCAGATAATTTTTTGGTATATTAGAAATCAAAATACTTTTTTGAAAGTTTTTCAAATTTTTTCATCTCCGATAATCAGAGCTCGCTGATAAAAGCTCAAAAACACCATCATATTTAACAGCTATAAGTATTTGTTGAGATATCTGACTTCAAAATTTTAGTCCCTCCCAAACTCAGAAGGCCAGCTACGTTCCTGGCTGACCCCCCTCTCCCAGATTGGCTACGCTAGTATATTTTCAAACGTCAGATTCATCTATTTCTGAAACCTGGGCACTTACATATAAATAGGCTGGGTAAAAAGAGGTGCATTGTCGTTGGCGTCCAAAAGTTGAACGGAAAGCGTAGTTTCTACCTGCCACGCGCCATCGATGGCTAATATTTTGACTCTATAGCCATTGGGAGTTGATTCTCGATCCAACGAATTCCTCACTTTAACCTCACCTGTCAAAGGATCAATTCTAAATGGACAATGCGAGCAGGAACCATCATCAGCTATTCGATAAGTGTTATTCGAATTTTTAGGCGTATCCGGATCATTCGAAGTGATCCGAATCACCGTTGATCCAACGGGCGCGTCTTCTCGAATAGAAGCCGCGAACAATCGGCTGAATCGTGGGGCATTATCGTTGATATCGATCAATAAAACGCGAACTATCGATTGATCGGTCAATGACGGATAACCCGAATCATCGGCTTGAACAATGAATTCGTACACTTCCTTCATCTCCCGATCTAATCGTCCTACTGTAGATATGCGGCCAATGATCGGATCGATATGAAAATATTCATCGACTGAATAAGCTGCGTGCGGTAGTATTGAATATCTGATTAGGCCATTTTGATTCGAATCACGATCCGTCGCTTTAACGGATAAAATGAATCCGGGATCTTGCTCTTCCAATAAGCTAACTTCGAAGATGCCCTTGTCGAATACGGGGGAATGGTTGTTGACATCTTTTACGTGAATCGTGATCCGTCGAAAGGCGCTGAGGGACGGATTATCGGAATCCGAGGCCGAAATCCACAGTTCGTTAACGTTTGGATCGAGATCGAAGTCCAAGTTATACGTCGACCTCAAATCGCCCGTAAGCTGATTAATTTCGAACGCATTTAGGCCATTTCCGGCTACGATGCCGTACGTAATTTGACCCGGGGCGCCGAATTTCGGCGATTTGGCCCCTAGGGTGACTAGATGAGTATTTGTTTGATTTTCCAATATCTCAATCGAATCGTTGTCCAATTCCAGAAATTTTGGGAAATCCTGATCCGACTGGACGAAAAACAGCCGCAGACTTATCGAATTTTGTAAAGGAACGTTTCCTTTGTCGTTGACTACGACGTTTACGGCGTACGATTCGTCGGTTAGATTGAGGAATTTTGCGCTGATCACTCCGGTTCGTTTATCAATTTCGAATAATTGATCGTTTGAACCAGTCAGCAAATAGCTTACGGTGCCGTTGGCTCCTTCGTCTGGATCGAAAGCGTCGATTGAATAGACGAAATCGCCTAAATTTAAATAAAAATTTTTTAATATTAGTAAAAATTTTGAAAATAAATTGATTAATAAAGGTGACAAAAATTGGATGACACGGATCGAGGGAATATTTTTGAGACGGGAAGATTAATACTAAGAACATTTTTTATATTTTTCGAGTCAGTGGTAACATTCGCAAGTGAGGAAGCGCATTAAATTTTGACATTAGGATCAATTTTTGTCTCATTTAAAAACTCCAAATCTATAGAGCTTTCTTTCATGTTGTAAGTTTTTTAATAATAAATTAATTTTAATTTTTTGCTTTCAAATTTCTCAAGTTTCTTTTTATTATTGTGGCTAAAGGTTAGCAAGCTTCGCACGGGAAATGATGATCTAAAACTTAAATTTAACAAGAAAAATTTTGGCAAGCTAAGTGTAAATTATGAAGATCGGGACGGCAAATAATTAACAGAAAGGAAAAACAAAGAAAACGTAAAAAAATACGAACAACACACTGTGGAAAAAAATCTGAAAAGCTAACGAAAGCAAAAATTATACTAAACGTAAAAGATAACATAAAAAGAGAACTAGCAATGAATTTAATGAAATTAACATTAAATTTACGTTTAAAACGATTAAAAAGGTAAGTTAAAGCAAGGGAGTAAAAGTTTTAGAATTTACAACTACACTTGAAGAATATAACTAAGATATACTTAACATAAAATTTGATTGGGGACATTTTGTTTGAAACAACTCAAAAATATTTATTAAAATTTGATAAATTTAAATGTTTTTCTTCGAAAAACTCGCATGCAATACTCATTTATTTCATATTAAAACCCAAGGCGAAGAACACTAGATGAAAACAAAAACTTACTTAAGCGGAGCACCTAAATACGCAAAAAATACCATGTTTTCTACATTTTCAGGTATACAACGAGTTATGAGTATATTAATGACCAAACATGGGCTTGGAGGGGTTGGGAGCATAGGTAAGCAACAACAAAGTTCTGGGGGGGTTGCAAGATTTATTCAAAGGTCAAACAATGGCCTTGAAAATGGTAGTATGGCGAAAAACCACCATTTTTCAACGTTTCTCATCGAGCACTATCCATCGGCAACAAAAAATTGCGAAAAAATTTTAAAAATTGAATTCTGGGGGTATTTTGTTTTCTGGGGGGAGTTATTTTGGTTTCTGGGGGTTGCAAACCCCCAACCCTCCACGCCTAGGTATGGTTGGGAGTATACACACCCTATAAGTTCAAAAATCCTCCCGCATATTACTGTAGACCCCCAGTATTCATTTTTACTTGCTGCCCATGTATGTTAATGACATGCCTTTAGGCTAATCTAAAGGTATTTATAGGTTTAGCTTAGCCTATTTCTGCTTAAGCAATACAAATTTTGCGTTGACTTATAATTATATATATAAATTTTAATTATTGCCCAGTAGCAAGTTTTAGTGTACGAGTGAAGACAGAAAGAATGAATGTAAAAATAAATTACACGAGTATTGTTAAGCGTAATCCGTTTTCGTAATGAGAATCAATCAAAATTTTCACATAATTGATTGTTTTTTGCTTTTTCACCGCTTAATTACTCTTTTTGTCTATGCATTAGTAATAGAATGTCATCAATATGATTCAAAAAATGAAAAAAGAGATGATAGAAGAAAAAATTAATAAATAATAAATAAATAAATAAATAAATAAATAAATAAATAAATAAATAAATAAATAAATAAATAAATAGATAAATAAATAAAAGGTAAATAAATGAGACATGCTATTAGTATAAAAGAAACAAAAAGACGCGAGAAACAACACATGTACATAAAAAGTACATAAAATTATATCAAGAGAAATCACGGTTTTTACGAGGCGCAAGGATCTAAGTGAAACAAGAAGTAAGCAGGAGTTTATACAGAAAAAATATCAAAAAAACGTGAAAAATCATATAAACAGGCGAGGTAATCAGAGAGGAACTAAGTTGCTACAGTTTCGTGCCTTTAATCCTTTGACTGTCACCGCAATCTAGCAGCACCATTCTAGGCGGCTAGACTGCCTCTCTAACACAACGAACAACAACTAAACGGAAATGCAAACAAAGACTAGAAAAAATTTAGGAGATCTAGATGAACGCGAAAAAATTAGAAAAGCTGAACCTTGTTTTTAAACAAATTGAATAAATTTTAAATCTGCTAAAAAATTTTAAGCACGTCAATCGATCACACGGAATCACGGGTTGGCAGCACCAAAATTCTGGGGAAGGGAGTGCAAAGGTCAAAAAATGGTCTTAAAAATGGTGGTATGGCGAAAAAACACCATTTTTCAACGTTTCTCATCGAGCGCTATTCATTGGCATCAAAAAAACGTAAAAAAACGAAAAAAATTGAAAAATTCAATTCTGAAGGGATAAGGGGGTATTTTGATTTAGGGGCATATTCGGTCTTCACGGGGGTGTATACTCCCGTCAACCCCCCCCTACCCACGCCCACGTTTACACGAAATGTAAGCGTACCGATTTTCGTAGGATAAATCAAGAAAACGTCCTCTTTTGGATTTCGCACCACTGGCGCATTATCGTTCTCGTCCAAAATTTCGACGTGAACTTTGACCCTGGTGCTCAGGATGTCGCCGCCGTCGCGTTTATCCCGAGCTATGATGTAAAAATAAAAATTCCCATCTTGTTCCCTATCCAAAACGTCCGTTGTACAGATAAGGCCAGATTCGAGATCAATATCGAACGGAAGATGATCGTCGGATTGTTCAGATTTTTCAATTGAGTATCTGCAGAGAAAGACACATAAATCAACAAAGAATAATTGAACGAAAGAGAAAAATAATAGAAGACTAAATGAATTTTCAAAGTTTCAATTTAAATAAGATTTAGAAATAAAGTAACTGAATAAATAAATAAATAATAAATAAATATTAAATAAATATATAGATTAATAAATAAATAAATGAATAAATAAATAAATAAATAAATAAATAAATGAATAAATAATAAATGAAAAAATAAATGAAATGATTTAAAAAAATTAAATCAAAGAACAAATTAGACGAAGCCATTTAGTGTTAAAAAAACATAAGGTGAATCACAAGAGCTAAAATAATCTCACATCCGTTGAATCTACAAGAAACTTATTTTTGATTGTTGTAAATCACTCAATGCAATTATCATATCCTCATTATTTAAACGTTATAAATAAATTCACGTGTTTATTTCAAATTTGAAAGCACTCAAAGTGAAATATTTGAATCATAGGTAGCGCGTTAGCGCGTGCCTATAATATACTTAGGTACCCCCACCATATGAGGGTCCCCCACAGCAAGACTTGGCCATTTTCGGGGGAGGTGCAGTTTTTTCAAAAAGATAGATGGTAAAAAATCCGGAATTTTACTTTTTTGGTTTTGTTTACACTCAATATCCAGCTAGCAATGAGTGTGTAAACTTTTGGTGTAACGTTATAACATCGGGCGATCTGTGTCGGAGTGTGTGAAACCACCACTACCTAACTCGGTTTTGTTTTCCGTTTAGTCCGTTTTTTTAAATGTAGACAATTGAATAATCTCAAACCCATTTTTAAAATGAGATTTATTTGTAGAGTGACAGTGTAAAGAGTGTAAAAATCTGGAGTTTTCAATACACATTAGTCGCTTTTTCAACTTTTTTGTGTCCATCAAATTCACCGATTAGTCTACCGAAAAACTTTTCAGTACAAAAGTACTACGCTTGAAGGGCTACACGATGTTATTGACCGCGTTTGCACAAAGTCAATACGGATTTTATTCTGGTAGTTTAAAGTTTACACTCAGCTAGTGGACGGAAAAACCCATTTATACTTATTTTAGTTTTTTAACCGCTCCGATTTTCAATCAGAACGAGTAAAGTATTCTAAAAAAGTAAATCTAATAGGTTACACATCGCATTTAGACGCGTTTCTTTAAACTCAACACGGAGTTATTTATACTAGTGTAAAGTTTAAAATTTTGGGCAAAAAACATGTTTTTGACCGTTTTCCGTCTGCCAACTATTCTAGTTATAACTCGTATGTTGCAAACTCTTGTAACAATATTTTTTGTTTTTCTCAACATAAGCCAGCGCATAGGGAAAGCATCAGCATTTTGACAAAAAGCAGTCCATTTTAATCTTGATATTTCAATATTTTAAATACAATAAACATCGAATTTTTATCCTTTTTATATTTTTTTTGTTTATTCATTTATTCTTATGTATTAATTTTTTAAAATTATATTTCTATATCGTTATATTTTCTTTCTAATAAGTCATTTTATTTTATCTTGATGCTTCACGTTCTTCTTGATTATTTCTCTTAGAAGCGTTGAATATTCTGTAAACTTATTTCCATTTTTTAAAAGTGAAATATCACTTAAGTCGTAATCTTTTAGATTCAATTAATGTCGAGCTAACCCTCTAAGAATTTATCTTTACATGAAATTGCGCGCATGAATCATTTTCTCAAATCAAGTATGCCAACAAATAAATTGAAACAGATATTCATTTTTATCCTAGTCAATTTTTGAATTTTTTTAGTTTATTGTCACTCATTTACCCGAATAAGTCTTTTTAATTCTCGCTCCTCTTTTATTTTTAGCGATTGATGTCTCTCCAGAAGCGCAAAATTATGTTGCGATGTTATTATCTAAAATGGCTTAATTTTATTCAGAATTAGACAACATTTCGTTGTAAGATCCGTTTTTCCACTTCAGATTCTATGAATTTTAATCAAACATTATAAAATTTCATTTCAATAAGCGAATCTGCATCAATCGAACCATTTATAACACATGCTGAAATGCTCACTCAATAGCCGCGTTACGTTCAAAATCCGCATCAACGGCCTTAACCCGTAAAACATTCGTCCCAGCCGGCTGATTTTCGGCCACTTGACCTCTGTACTGCAGCTCGGTGAATCGAGGAGCATTGTCGTTCAAGTCCACTACTTTAACAATAACCGTGCAAGTAGTGGACAGCCTTGGATGACCTAAATACATAATTTTATATTTTCGAAGATGACCGCTCTCAAATTTTATAAATTATTTGCTAAATTTCACCTTATGTGCAAGAAGGATCAATAGTAATTCAAAACGAATCAAACATGCAGTGGCAATGTATTAGAAATTAATATTAAATAAATAATATTACGGGCCATAATTTCGGCTAATATTAACACAAAATTTTGAGACCAATCGCATCATAACTAACGCTTAAAAAGCTGTTCCTGCTCTTGAAATTGGCTAAAACCTATTTTCTGAGCAAAAATATGGCTGCTGGACCGCCAAGAAGATATAGTCTGTTTCATATAACTTCGTGCGTAAATCTCAAGAATTTTCATCGACAGTAAGCCGAGGGTTACGATAATCATATATCAGATCAATGCTATAATCTTAATCTGTCAGCTTATTGTCGGAAGTCTTAAAATTATGATTGAACTTGTGTGAAACAGACTATAAGTAAATGTTGTTAATAGGTATATTATGCGGCGCGAAGCGCCGGAAAAATCTGAGAAATTATGATTACTGGCGGTTGAAAATCATTGCAAATTATTACATATCCTTTCTTTATCTCGCCAATTATTTTAGCTAATGGGGAAGGGGTGGCGGCCGCCCCGCCATTTCGTGAATCTGCCCAAGATACAAAGAGAAACACTCTAAGATTTGAAACATGTCAAAATGGCAGACTAATGAGAGCGCTGCAACCAGGGTCGGCTCCCCATTGGCCCAAAATAGTGCGCAAAAGAAACGGCTAATTTTTCCGCTTAAGTCAGGGTTCCGCCCCCTTTAGGGGTACCGCCCCCCTTAGGAAAATCCGAGATCCGCCACTGGCTGCAACCCATACAAAGCCGACAGCTGACCGAATATCAGCTCAAGCTATGATTTTACATGGGGTGCGGCCTTTTTCGAGGCCAACCTCAAAATCAACAATCAATTTGTAATCGTAATAGCTACAGCAAAATGAATAAAAACGTTTCATAAGATTATCTTTGAGATTATAGAAGCATTAATAAATAATGTCATAATAAAAAAATAATTTATACGGATAAAAATAAAAAATAAAATAAAATAAACAAAAAGAGGACGTTGATTTACGGAGAATAACAATGAAAATAAATAGTTGTTTTTAATAACAAAGATGCAAAAATAAAAAATGTAAATTAAAAGCGGAAGAAAAATGTCTCAAAAGTCACGTAAAGTATGTTTATCATTAAAGTACAATATAATACCACCTTATTGCCACGAGATTTCCAAAACAAATATTATTGAACTTTCGAAATCATCAAGATCATCGGTAATTTCGAATATACCTATTACGTATATTTTAGCATTCAACTTCTCTACCACTAGCAGAATAATTATTCATGGATAAAAAGGCTAGATTATCATAAATTAACGAATGTACTGCGATTATAATCAGGATTTTAAAATATTTTTACGAGGTAGTTGTTATTAAAATTGAGAAAAGAAATTAAGAAATAAAAATAGTTTAAGAATGGCCAAAAAACGATTTAATGGATTTAATTTTTCTGATTCTGCCTGAAAAATTGTTTCAATAAAATTAATTAATTGTCTGTTTGACCCTGCCTCTATCATCTTAGAATTCGAATCATTAGCTACTTTTTGTGAAGACTAACGTAAGAGCTGTGAAATAAATTATTGTAAGTTTTATCCAATTCTATTAGTGTTAAAAAATTATTTTTCATTAAACTTTCTTCAAATTATTACTCGATAATTTTCTGATTCTCGAAAATTTACCCGAATCGGATATTTCTACGGTGAGTGAATAATTGTCGGCATACTCCCGATCCAACGCGCATATCAATGAAATATCGCCCATTGCGGGGTCGACGGCAAAACAAGACGCGTTGCCTCGCGTTATGCCAAAAACCAATTTAGAATTAGCCCCCTCGTCGTTGTCAAACGCCTCTACGTTGCCTAAAACGACGGGAGTCCAGTGAAAATTTTCGGCAATTTCGAAGTAAACAGGGTCCAACGCTACGCGAGGGGCGTGATTATTAATATCAAGGACGCGGACGACGAATCGCACCCAATTGGTCGGCGATAGGTCCAACCTATTTGCATAATCAGTCCTCTTTATGCCAGTTTTTCTTGCTTTGATTATCACGGTGAAATTGAACAAGCTCTGGCGTTCGAAGTGCAGTTTTCTGGCTAAAATCAACGTTCCTGTATCGAAATCTATGCTAAAATATCGATTGGCTTCCGGATCGGTGATTTCAAATACGCAAAATCGATTTTCTTCCGAATCCTCGTCCGTGAAATCAAAATTAGCTAAACGAGTACCAATCAAAACATCTTCATCGACGTCCACTTCGTACAGATGACCGGGGCAGGTAAAGCGAGGCTCTTTGTCATCCGTGTCCAAAATGAATATGGTCGCATTAGCCAAAGTTGCCAAACTGGGCACGCCCTTATCAAACGCTTCGACCGTGATAGCGTACGTTGATTGGGTTTCGCGATCAAGCTCCGCCCCCTGCTTCACGATTAGCCGGCCAGTCACGTGATCAAGCCAGAACGGCGAATGGGCGGCGCTGCTGGGCAGCAGGCGGTATTCGACCGCCGAATTGGGGCCAATGTCGGCGTCCCGGGCCCTCAATGCGGCCCATGATGTACCGGGGGCGCTGTTCTCAAAAACGTACGCAACTGGGTTGACTGGCTCAAATTCGGGCGCGTTATCGTTGACGTCCAGAACGATGACGCGAATTTCGGTAGTGGACCAATGGCGTATCGCCGAAATTTTCGAATGAGCGTCGTAGACCCGAATTTTTAATCGATACGTGGCGATTGTTTCGCGGTCGAGGTAGCCGGCTACTTTCAAGACGCCGAAACGATCGACGCAGAATTGGTCGAAAAAGTCGCCTTCGGTTATTTCATAGAAGAATTCGGATCCTAACATACAGATTGACAATTGGTAAAAATTAAGAATGATAAATCGGGAAATCAAGAAAAATCAAAAATGAAAAGAAATAAGGGAAGAGACCCAAACACGCGTGGGCGTGGGGAGGGGGGGTGGGGGTAGGCACTCCCTCGAAGGCCGAATACCTCCCTCCCTAGAAATTAAAATACCACCCAGAATTCAATTTTCGAAAATTTTTATCGTTTTTTCTGCAATTTTTGATGCCAATGGATAGTACTCGATGTGCAACGTTGTAAAATGGTATTTTCTTCGCCATAACACCATTTTAAAGACTATTTTTTGACCTTTGAAAAATCTTGCACACTCCCAGAATTTCGGTGCTGCCCACCAATGGACTCAACCCTGCATGCAGCAGCCGAGTTCGTGAATATTAGGTGGTGCAAAGCTGGCGATTATCCCCAGAAACATACAAAAATTATAATTTCTGGGGTCTGGGGGCTGCCGAATTCTCGGGGTCTAAAACTCCTAAAAAACCCCAGTCTTACGTGCAGGCCTAATGCATTTCAGCCACGCTGCCGAAAGAAGAACCTACATAATGAAGAGACCATAAATGGCTGTAAACAGTAGGTGTAACCCCCCCAAATTAAAATGTCACCCTAGTCCTCCCGGATAATAAATCTTTTACGTTTCGTGATATTTACAATTGTTGACTCATCAGACTATAGACTTCGGTTGGTTGTCCTATACAGAGGAGAACATATATGAGCAGCAGCCTAATTCTGGGGTTCTGGGTGGCGTAAATCTGGCCGAAATCCCAAAAAAGTGCCTTTAATTTCGATTCTAGGGGGTCTGCCGGGTTCTCGGGGTCTAGTCTTCCAAAACCCTACGCCCACGTATAGATGAGACATTGTTTAAGTAAAATTTATAGTTGGTTTCACACAAATTCGTGGGCATAAGCTCCAAGAACTATTACCGACTATAAACTGACAGATTGTAATTATTGCATTGATATATCTAATTATCATAATCTGACGGCTTACTTTAGATAAAAATTCCAAAAATTTATGCCCGAAGTTAATTGCTTAATCGAATAGAAGAGTACATACTCTAACTCATTTAATAGGTCGCAAATGAATTCAGAATACAAAATTTAGAAAAACGAACTATTCCTAGAATTTTTTTCAAAAAAACAGCAGTCAGGAACGGTCTACAAAAAATCCTAGTGAATCTGCTCTTTTTGGAGCATTTTATTGAAGCTTTGATTTTAAATTATTTTTTTGTAAAATTATTCGGGGAAAAATTTAATTTAAAATGTTGTAACTTATAAACTTACTCATGAACTAACAAGTGATGCAAATAGAGCGACCTGGATAGTTATTATCAATCAATTCACGAATATTTGGAAAAAAGCATTCCTTATTGAATTATATCGTTCGTACAATTTTTTCGTACAAACAGAAATGGACTTGTTAATTTTCACTTTTAAAGGGACAATTTGGAGTTCGTCGAGTAAAACGTAAGAGATATTTTATGCAGATAAACAAATTTTATTAAATTAATTGATTTATTTGTTTATTTAGGAAATGAGTTTTCAAAAATTGAGTTTTCAGCCAAGCAAATCAAAATTTTAATCAAGTCGATATTCGTCAATCGTTAATCAAAAATCAAAAATCACTAAAATCAATATCATGAATCAAAATCTGATATTCATAGAAGTTTTATGTGCGATCTATTCGACAATATTAAGAGCAATACTAAATTTTAATAATTGATAAATCCGAAAATATAAGAAAAAATTAATCGATTTTCAATCAATGTTCAACAAGATTGATAAATTCCGATTTAAGAGATATTCTTAGGCTTTTATAAAACTTTTATCTTTGGCGATTTCATACTTTTTTTAATACAGCGATAAGCTTTTGTCGTAAAAGAATCGCACTTATATACATACCTATAAATAAATCAAATAATTTATAATAAATATTGAAAAAAATCGACCTAAGTAAATTGCTAACCCACTTAGCATAGCTCAGTGTGCCAATATTGGTTTTATCTAATGTTTTCAGAAATTTCGAAGCACTCTTTAGAAATTGTTAACTAGTTTCGAGATATTCATTGTGCGGTTTAAAATCATAACATCACTTTATGGTTTTAAAATTATTAACGCTTCTAGCTATTGCAAATAAAATGATTTTTGAAATCCTTCTAATACATCCCATTTTCCTATCTCATTTTTACGGCATTTTCCGAAAACCGCAGGACAAAAAGCGCAATGAATAAGTAAATAATAAAAAATAATAGTGAATAAATTAATAAATAATTGAAAAGTTGATTATCTATTAGCTATTAGCTGAACAATTTATACCAGCGTCAGGATCTGAAGCGGACAGCTTTAGCAATTCCGTTCCAACGTCCGCATTCTCCAACACTTCGATTTGGCGATCGTGTTCGCCAAAGAGCGGATAATTATCATTTTCGTCCAACACTTCAACAAATATCGACACAACTACATTCGAACCGTCCAATCGATCGGCGATTTTTATGGTCAAATTGTAGAACGGTTGCTGAAAGAAAAGATTTATAAAAATGAAGGGGAACCGCCGTAAAATTACATCATCAAAATCACTAAGGCTAAGGGATTTATGTAAAGGGAATAGTTGCTGATGCTAAAACACGTTATGACGAAAACAATTTAGCCAATTAAAAAAGATTTATAGAAATTTTTTCTCACGTTTGATTAAATAAATCAATAAATCAATTTTAACTTATACAATTTTTTACACTGGGGCTAGCGTGTTTTCCATAATTGAGAAAAATAAAAATAAATGCATAGAAAAGCTTAGAAAACTTGACAGGAGACTTATACCTAGGTTCCTAAAGGCGATATTTAAAGCTTGATCCCAATTAGCCACTTAAAAATTAAGCTATCCGGTAATTATTAAGGCTTAAAGAAAATAAAAATGTGTTCCCTTGTTAGGCACCAGTAACTTGATATGCAACGACTTTTCTCATAATTTGCTAATTGACTTAAATAACTCAAAGTAGAGATTTTCATTGCTGACACGAAAAGTAAATGAAAATAACAAATATAAAATTCAGAACGACGAAATTAAATAAAAGATAATTTAAGCCTAGTCACTCGGCAGACAAGCGTGTAGACGGTTTGGGGTATAGCCAGGTGATTTCTCGAGTGGCTTTGGCGTCTCGGCCTCCCTCTGCCCTCAAAATGACTTCTTTATCCCCCTTTCTCCATCGAAATGCTTCTCTCCTACTCGCAGAATTTTTCATTTTCCAAAAATCAGAGAAGATTGCAGAATGCGTTTTCCAGTGTTTTTTGGCTTAAAAATACCAAATTCTTCAGGCACTTTACGCCCAAATAGCAATTTTTAACCATTGCATTTCAATCTCATAAATTTTTTCGAAGGATTTTTCGAATGATGTACCCGGAATCAACTTCTTCCAAAAACATTTTAATGATTTTAAAATGTCAATTTGAATTTCACACATTTTCCGTAAGGCAACTTCATGCTCCATAAGCATGAAAATTTAGAAGATTTCTAAGGCGCTAAAGCTGGACATTTTCCGCAGCATAAATGCTAGCAAAAACACCAACGGACATAAAATACGAGAAAAAGCGTAAAAAATCAAAAGCACAAAAACACGAATCAAAAAAGTAAATTCACCCTTTCGGTATCCAAATCGCCATCGACCACTAAAACGCCTGTCTCGGAGTTTAGCTCAAACGCGGATTGGTCCTCCCCACAATCACTCGCTTCCAAATAATACGACAAGGACGAGTGGTAAAATTTGGATACAAACGCAACGCTTCCGACAAAAGTGCCAGCTGGAGAATTTTCGGCCACGTGAAATAAAAATTCGTCGCCGGACCATTCGGCTACAGTACGCCTCAACGTCGTCGTAACGCCGACGTCGACGAAAGCCGTCGCAGCCGCTATCCGCCGGGCGTCTCGTTCCAGAAACGCGTCGACGGCAAAAATGTATTGATTTGTGATGAGGTCAAGGGATCGCGACAAGGTCAACTGACCAGTGAATCGATCCAGCGAGAAAGGCAACGCGGACGACGACGACGAGTCATTTTTAAAGTAATAGCGCAACGGCGACGCCGGCGGTGTAGCGTTGACGAAGCCGATGACGCTGCCGAGCGGCGAATCGTCGTTGACGTGAAAGGAGAGCATGGTAGCGCCGGTGAACCTGGGCGCCAATGTAGCGAACGTGTTGGTTATTTTAATATGAACCTAAAATTAAAAATGATGCAATAATAAAAGAAAGTAAAAAAATCTAAATAAAATAAAATCAGACAAAAATGCATAAGAATGACAACATATAGTGAATATATTTTTGAAAGTTTGTTTGTTTGTATGTTCGTATGTTTGTGCCGGGTTGGCTCCGGCCCAATGAAATTTAGTGGGCTGATATTTTGGGCCGAGGTCGGTCCAATGGGGGAAGGAGCCGTAGCGATCTTGAAATTTCGACAAACGCACCCATTGGCCCTGGGCAGGGAGGAGCAGGGTTTGGCCCTGTGCTATAAGCCTCCACGATTTCGGGAGATGACCGATTTTTTGCTATTTTTTTCAAAAATTCGTTTATACTGTTTGTATAGGGATACCCCGGCCAAGAGGAGCATGCCTGGCGACACTATGTACATTGTTATATGTTATAGCATTGGTCGGCACTGTGAAACATCAAAATACGGGTTTAACCAAATGATGCTATAACATAGGCAATTTTATAAGATAGGCATGGTATGAGATACTATGTGCAACAAGATAAGCAATGCTATAAGATAGGACGTGATATAAGATACTCTGTGCTACAGGATAGGCAATACTATAAGATAGGACGTGATATAAGACACCCCGTGCTACAAGATAGGCAATGCTATAAGATAGAACGTTATAAAAGATACCCCGTGCTACAAGATAGGCAATGCTATAAGATAGGAAGTGATATAAGATACCCCGAGCTGCAAGATAGGCAATGTTATAAGATAGTATGGGATATAAGATACCCTGTGCTACGAGATAGGCAATGCTATAAGATAGGTTTGGTATAGATACCCTGTCTGTGCCATAACATGCAGTGATATAAGATAGGAGATACCATCAGCTATAACATATCACGTGATATATGACACCCTTTGCTACAACAAACAAAAAATTTTTAAAACATCAAAAATATGGTTTGACCAAAAAAATTTTCCAAAACATCCTAAAACATCAAAAATATGGTTTGACAAAAAAAATTTTCCAAAACATCCCAAAACATCAAAAATATGGGTTTGATTAAAAAAATTTTCCAAAACATCCTAAAACATCAAAAATATGGTTTGACGAAAAAAATTTTCCAAAACATCCCAAAACATCAACAATATGGGTTTTATTAAAAAAATTTCCAGAACACCCCAGGACATCAAAAATATGATTATGGCTAAACAATTTTCAAAAACCATTCTGTAACGTCAAAAATATGGATTTGATCAAAAAAATGGTTGACAAAAGACATTTTAAAAAAATCCAAAAAATAAAATATGGTTTGTACCAACAATTTTTTTAGAAATATCCCAAAAACATCAAAAGTCTTGAAAAATAAAAAATACAAGAGACATATTAATTCCATATAGCTATCAGGCCTAAGTTCAGCCCGGGCAACGCCGGGCAGCTCAACTAGTAGTGAATAATGGAACGATGTATAAAATCCGACAAACTTTTAGAGCTTTTATTAAAATAACGGACTTGGAATAGAGATTGTCATTTTAATAAATTTTGATAATTTATAATTAATATATCTAATAAGTATTGCATAATTATTATTCATCGAATGGATTTAATGTAAAAAGTGCGATTTGTATATATTGAAATCAGCAAAAACCGAATTATTCAGTCGTTCGTAAAATCTTACTTTTATCTCGGCTTAACGAATGATTGCTTATTCTATTCAGATTAAATTCTTGGTTGACCTTGATTTTTCATCAAAAGCAGTTTTGCCGAAATTATTAAAAAAATTAACAAAGTTTGTTCTCTAGATTTTAACTTTTTTGTTTTGTGAATTGGAATAAATAAGTGCAAAATGTTTAAACCATTTTATCACTGATTCCGAAAATTAATAAACTTTTTTCGCGATAATTTCGGATTATACATCTACGGCTCTCAAGGCGCTTTATAAAAAACTTATAAAAATGGAAAATTCTCTTTCTGTATAAAATACACGCAATTACAGGTGGACAGCAATCAAATTCCGGGTTGGGGGTCCGATGAGGCCAAATTGCCAAAAATAGGACCAAAAATTTAATTTTAGGAAGGTCTATCGATTTTAGTTGTACTCACAAAATAAGGTAGACTCCCAAAATCGATTGACCCTCAGAATTGCAGTTTTGGCATGTCTTTTGGGATTTTTGCCACTTTTACACCACCCAGATCCCACAATTTAGTCGCTGCCCATTTATGGTCCAGACGCCCCCAGATTCCCCACGCCCATGTGAGCACGCAACTCATTAGACACAATATTGAATTTCTCAATAACAAAAAGCCTGATAAATCACTGCCATTCTTCTAGCATTCTGCTCCTGTACTTTCAAAACCTTTCTGGGGGAACTGCGCACAGAGCACTTGAAAATGGAGTGGAGATTCAAAGTGAAAGAGAATGAAAAAATAAATTTTAGTTGGGTTCGCAAACGATTGAGGAAAAATGATTAAAAAAATTAGCATCGGTCCACTCGTACGTCACGAATTTTCTTTAGTGCCACCGCTAATACAGTCGCCAACAATAACTATAAATTTTTTATTTCAGAAGTAATTGAAAATTACTGAAAATTTGATGATTATTAGTTTCAATAATCAGTTTTTAATTAAACTTGTTTATCAAAAAATCTTTGCGCGGGTAAAGTCTAATTAACAAAGTCAGACATCGTACTTACATAATGTGCTAGATAATAAGAAATAAGATAGATGTTGGCTTTATCTTATCAAGAGCGCAATCGAAAATGTCAAGAAAATCAGAAATTTTATTTTTTCCGAAACATTGTTAATATGTTGTGATATCAATGCTATTTCCATAAAATATTTGCGCAGCGCGCTAAGATCAATTTTGGTTTACGCTTAGCTAATTTAACAAAGTGAACGGCTATCGCGTTAGTATATCTGAACTTATAATTAATGATTATTATTTTAGGCAAAATTTAGACGAGGAATAATAATAAAACTTAAATTGATTGCAAAAGCGATGTTTTGTCTCCGAGCAGTGCTCACGAGAATATGCAGAAATTTCAACTTAAAGTAACCTACGCATTTGTTGTATAGTTGCATTCCCACATGAGCGTAGGGCGAATTTCTGGTCTGTACCCTCCCAGAATTTGAAAGAACCCCTAAAATCGATAGACCTATAGAAATTAATTTTTAGGGTTATTTTTTGGTGATTTTGCCCCATCGGACCCCCCAGAATTTGGCTGCTGCCTATTTATGGTGACATTGAACACGAACACAAACCGCATGAAAAAGCAAAAACATTTATTTCCGCAATAAAAGTCAAAACAAAAGTAGAAACCTATGAATTAAAATAAGGTAAGGGTACTAAGCAATAATTTTACGGAGCTAAACTGCCATTTTTGCCTTTTATCTGTTCAATAGACAAAAGTCAAATGCTACTGCAATGGTTTTCCTTCGTACCCTTATTTAAGAAAATGCCTTTTAGATTACGTTCTGGAAATAGACTTTACTAATTTATCATGTTAAGTACTTATAATAGAAAATTAAATCGAATTTCGGTAAACTGTTTTTATTTCTTTTGAAATAACGTAAATATCTAATATACGAAAGACAATGTTTAGTCATCAAAATTTTTTGCATTTTCTGCCCGAGAACATCATAAAATTTCAGCCATTAAGAGGCCTACTAATTAATTAACTTTCCGTTATTGAAATAATAAGGAAATACAAAAAAATTGACGCGCAATAGTTAAAGAGGCGGAAAATAAAGAAAAGCCTTTTCGGTAGTTTTATTAATTAATATTTTAACACACTACTCAGTATCGTTTTTTCCGACGAATATTTTATGTTCAGCACACAAAGTGCAGGTGAATAACTGTGGATTATTGTACAATAAAAATTAAGGCCGGAAAAGGTTCTGTAAGCCTGCGTGCTCAATAAAATTGACCCAAACCTTAATTGCTTTACGCTTGGATAATTTTCAATAACCGAAATGACCGCTGGCACAGACGGAGCTAGGATTAATAACGAGACACAGGAAATGTTTCCTCAATCGAATGACACGCACTAAAACCTGTTTTTTTTGACAAGCGATAAATGATCGGATCAAACGAGTCGTGCAAAAATGAATTAAGCCCTCAATGTTGCATGAGAGAAAAATTTATGACCGCAATGAAGATTTTGGAACATTGCGAATCATTGCGCCTCGGAAAATGGATAATAATTTATATTTTCGCAGACTAATGTTTTTATGTTCCTAGTTAATTCGATATATGAAAAGCACGAAAATGTTGCAATTATAAGAGCTAGAATACAAAGTGACAATGAAAATCAGCTAGCCTTAACCGATGAACGAGATATATAATAGCTTAAAAAATATAAATACTGCGCGATAATAAAAAGAATAAATTTTGTGACTAAACCGCATAAATAGATGAAAATAAAAAATGGACGTCGTTCCATATAATTATTAAATTTTCAGTTATAATGATTAAATCCTTTTATTCAATATAAACTAATATTTTCTCAAATTTAATATAATGTTCAAAAATTATATTTTATATTAAATAAAAACACGATTACATAAAATTATCATTTAAAGCTGATTAGGAGCGTATGATTTTTCGAAGAAACTTAAGCAATTTTGATATATTTTACAAAAAATTCTTCAGCTATGAAATTGAAGAAAAAGTAAAATGTGGACTTCTTATGAAATGAAACTTTACCCGTAATTCGTATAAATCTTTATTTTTTATGTAGAATCGAATAAAAATGAAAATACATTATTTCGTTGGCGAAAAAGTGATCGCTCACCTTGCACGATGCACTCGCAGGTCCATTAGCTAACACGTTCACGGCATAAACGGTCAAAATGAAATCTAATCTCGAATCTAGATCAAACAAAGCCGGATCAAATTGTAACAATCCAGAATTTATGTCAATAAAAATAAAGCGGAGTATCGTATGATCCAAATCAGCCCTAATTTCAATATCGGTGATGTGATATTCGATTTTTTCGTAAGATACCTGATATATTCTATTTTTGAACAAAACAGTAACCGATCCTATGGGTATCAAAGTTACGATATCGTCGGATTTAGACGTGAAATCGAAGTAATAGACGTCGCGTTCGAAGGCAAACGAATTTTGTTGCACACTCGACAAAATTATTATCAAATTGGTATTTGATCGGAATTGATGATTGATTTTTTTGACCAATCAATAATCGATAAATTGGTTTATTTAATTAAAGTGGCATCCTTTATAAATACGTCGCCATTGCGAGCGACGGCGAATTCTTCGGAATCACTTTTCTCAATAGCTAGATTAGTTTTATTCAAAGATGCGATACGTTGACTGTTTTGTAAAGATCTTTGATGCAATACAATGTATCTTTTAATAGACTCTGATTGATTATTGTGAGATCTGATCACGCAAACTGTTGCGATCGCTTGTATTTCTAGTCTTTTTGATGGATCAAGAGCTTGATCCATCACGGTGACAAGAAATTGGTAAGTTTGAGTCTGCGATCTATGCAAATTTTTTCAAGCCTAACTATCCCAGTTTTAGGATCAACGCCGAAAACTTCACGTGGTATTTGATGACTTATGCGATAATCCATTCGTCCATTTTCGCACGAGTCCGGATCCTGGCCCTGATTTTCAAGATTACTTCGCCTATGCCCGCGTTCTCTGGCAAACAGCCAAATATTGACTCCAAATCGACCAATGGCGCATTATCATTTTCATCTTGAACTTCGATGAATAATTTTGTGCTGGTGCACAGGCTAGGATAAGCCCGATCACAAGCAACGATAGATAAAGTAAAATTTCTATGCTGTTCATAATCAAAATTTTTAATGGTTCTTAAACTCCCCTTAACGGGGTTTAGTTCAAAAAGTTCTCATCGTCGCCCGATTCTTTGTGATACGCGATGAGTCCAAATTCTCCAGTGTCCTCATCTTGTGCGGAAAAATCAGCCAAAATACTTCCCACTCGTGCACTTTCAGACACATAAGTTTGCTCGGGTTTCTGTATAAAATATGGTACGTTATCATTCACGTCAGTTATTTCAATTAACAGTCCTATTGTGGCTACGGTATTTGTTTGATCATTGGCCGAAATTTCTACCACACGCTTATATCTACTCATTTTCTCTGAATCTAAATTTCCATTTGAATAAATGCATCCGGTTGTTTTATTGATTATAAAAGGCATCTTTTCCCCATCGATAAATTCGTAGGTGTTATTTGTTTTGGGATCGGTTTTTGACGACAAATTTATTACCAAGCTACCATTTTCAGCGTTTTCTGCTATATAAGCGGAAAGAAACTTAATCGGGAGACTTTTAGGCTTGCTTTGCATTTTTATCTGAACGCTGATTGGACATTCAACGACTTGCGTACCAGTTGAGCTGTTGTCGGTAATTAAAGCACGCAAAAAAATCGTTTTTAAATCCAGATCTACCATTGCCGTTGGTAATAAGCCGACAAACAAGAACAAATCTCCAGTGAAGGGATGTAGATAGAACATTTCGGACCCTTCATTAGGCTGAAGTTGGTAAGATAAAATCGAATATATCGCGCTATCTTGATCGGCTGATCGCACTGTCCCAACGTATTTAAATTTTGGTTGATCAGATTCATTCAGCTCAACTTTAAAATCAGTTTGAGTAGGATCACATTGGGGAGCATTATCATTAAGATCGATTATTTGAAATTTTAATCGCAAATAAGCGATTTGAACGATGGATTCTTGCAACACTGACTGAGTTCGGGCTTCTACGAGCATATCGAAAAATTGATCGCGTTCATAGTCCAGAAAATTTTTCACGAACACGCGGCCATCGGGAAAAATCCCAAACAAATCAGTAGTCGATTCTTCGTAAGCGTAAAAAATTGAATAGAAATTATACGGTAGACTCAGATTTAGCTGCTGGATTATTGTATTTACCGGGGTGTTTTCTTCAACATCAAAGTAGTAAATAGGCGAATTAAACTGCTTTGATATATTTTGTTTATCACTAGGTAGTAATTCAGCCTTAAACTTTATTATAGCTTGCATCGGATCGGTACAGTTCAGGCAACGAGCTAACAATGAGTCATTATATAGGTTAGGTTGCGTTTCAGGTTTTCTCAGTAAGAACAAGCTTCCCGTTTTTGGATCAGCTCCAATAAGTGGGTTAGCTTGAGCCACACCATACTCGTTTTGTTCACGATTCGGTATTTCTAGGTAGAAAAATGGTAAGCCTAATGTTTGGTTTGAAAAAATGCGAAAACGCTCAGTTTTGTTCGCTTTCTGATCTTGAATATTATCGCGTATCATTCTGACTAGAGCAGTGACAAACAGGACTCTTTTCGACATTATGGCGACAATGGTCAAATTCCAGCTGATTTCTTCAAAATTCGTGTTGGCTTCTAAGAAAATTTCGCCGGAATACTTTCCTATCGAAAATAGACCCTTCGGATCTCCGTCGACAATTTTAAAATTGCTGTTTGCGTCAATTATGCTTCTTTTATTTGGCAATCCGACTCTTCCGATGCTTAAGCTAGGATTGTTAATTAATGTTTTTTCGTGAAATTCGAACGATAGCGAAGTAGAAGCAAGGAAACTGCCTTCGTTGGGCGAGTTGAAAAAGTACAAAAATATCGTAGCATTGTTAAATGATTGCAAGTTGCCGCCATCCTTAGCGCCTATACTTATTATTTCAATTTTTTCATCATTAGTTCCGGTGTTTATTCAGTATTAATACGCCAGTGTGGCTGTTTAGCGTGATAAGCTCGGATGGAGATTGTAATATAAAATATTGCACTTTGCCATTATTTTCAGAATCTGCATCTGTCGCCCTTACTCGGGTCAAAGGGTGACCCGGTGTGGCCTGGCTCAATTCGACATTGATGTGGTATTCAGTGGGATAGAACACGGGCCTATTATCATTTATGTCGGTAACTTTTATTTTAATTTCCTTGCTTTCAGTAAGGATCGGTTCACCTTGATCCGAAGCATGCAGCTTCAACCTGTAACTATGTGCTACTTCACGATCCAACGCCCTGATTAAAAATACGTCTCCGGATTTCGGGTTTGCGGCGAAGTGCTCATCGCTTGGGACAGTATTATAGTCTGAAGCTAATGAATATGAAACTTTCCCATTACGACCGGAGTCTAAGTCTGTGGCTTTGAGAGTAAGTATTTTTGTACCCACTTTTGTGTTTTCGGGAATTTTAATCTCATTCGGCAAATCTACGAATAATGTCGCATTGTCGTTAGTGTCCGAAATTGTAAGGTGAAGTAAGCAATTTGATACAGTCGAATTTGATAAGCGGTCAAAAATTAAGACCGTAAAGTTAAGCGATTGCACTTGTTCAAAGTCGAATTCAATATTTGTCGTAATGAGTCCATGATGGTTTATTTTTAAACCATTTGCATAATTATCGATCGGAGATTTTAGGACAAAGAAATAAGGCATTTCAACCCTAACGTTAGTTTCTAGCACCATCACAAAAGTTCCATTCGGGCTATTTTCATCGATTGTTGAATTAAATTGCGCAGCAATGAATGCGGGGACGCAAAAATTTACTTTTTTATGCAAATGAATCATCAACGATCTCGATGCTAATATATCAGTGCCTTCAGCTGATACAACCGAAACTACAATTTGAGTCTCTGTAACATTTCTGAATCTTTTTTCTTCATTCGAATGTAAAAGAAAATTGTGAATATTTTTCTTTGATATTGTACTGCTCGCATAAAATTTGATTCCTGTCTTGCTTGACTCCTGCTCAAGGTTTAGCTGCATATTTGCATAACTGTAATGTTCAATCGTGATTCGTAAAAGTGGTATGTTAGGTTTCAGGTCTTGAGTAAGATTCAGTATGTTTGCACCTACTAAGAATTCAACTCCATTTTGATCCAGCGATTCAAATGTGATCACAGGCTGTTTAGTGGCATTCGCATATTTAAGATGAACCGTAGTTATTGATCCTAATTCGATCAGCCCAGAATCGCTGGCTTTTACTCTTAATTTGCATATTTTATCACACGACCCCGAAGAGCAATTGATAATAGGACAACTTGAGGAAATTTTTCGACTAATCGAGCAAACTTTGCCTGAAAGTGGATCAATCTCAAACGCCTTCTTAATTCCTAAATCGTCATTTATCAGGGAGTACGTAATTCGTGCATTTTCGCCTTCATCCTTATCATTTGCTTTTACAGTAAGCAGGGGTGATAAGCAATCATCGGCCGTGTTGTCGTTAGTCTTTACAGGAACGCGAAAGTCAGGCACTTCGAATAAGGGACGATTATCGTTAATATCGATAATTATCACATCGACTTTTGCTTTTATCGATGATGCCCCTTCAATAATGTTCACTATTTGCAGCGAATATTTCGCTGTGCTTTCACGGTCTAACGATTTAACATTTTTGACAAAAAATCGTCGTGAAACTTTGTCTGAAATCAGTTTGAATGTTTCGCTATTATCTATTAATGAATAATTAGCTAGCGTGCGGTCATAAGCTGATAAACGCAATAAAGCTTTAGTACCGATCGGCGAATCTTCTGCGAAATGTACAGTGCGATGATATATCGGAATGTTTGAAGAATTCGAAATTAAAATTGGAACGTTGATCACAATGAAGCTAGAATCTTGGCCATTAGTGGCAAATAGTAAATATTTGTGTAGATCATTGTCTAATAGTTTACGATTTATCGGTCGGATCAAGCTCAATTCATTATGCATACGATTAAAATCGAAAAATGAATTGAACGACGCAGATTTGTAAGAATAACCGGATTTAACAGGAATGCGTCCAATGATCGTTCCGATGCTAGCGTCTAAAGATACAATTTTATATTTATTTTAAAGATACAAGCTTTCTTTCTTCTAAAAACACATAAAAATATAAAGCAACCATAAAAAATTCATGCAGCAGCCAGATCAATTTTAATCGATCAAAACCCTTGATGGAGTTTTTTATTTGAAAGAATTTTAACATAAAACGCTAAAAATCATATTTTTGACTTTTTTGGAAATATGGTAGACTCTGTTTTGATAGCAGAAAGTAATTTAGAAAGTAACTTAAGTAGTTTCAGTTAATTGTCTTTCAACAAAATTCAGCTGCGCCTTTTATACTGAACTAGTAAATTAAAAAATCGGGTATGCTGGGTGCCAAATAAACTTTTGCTCCCCATTGTAGCGTTATGGGTAAGTGATATTAATATAATTTTTATACCGTTTTGTAGAAAATTCAATTTGAAATTTAGCTATTATCAAATTATTGCTTAAAATTGAATATTGATGGCGGAAACCTACGTGCAACGAAAAACAATGTGCAATCGATCGAATCAATTGCATTGCGTTCCGAAAAGCAAGTGACGCGGGAGCCACATTTATTAATAAGAAAATATATCGCATAAAAATCTGGCCACAGTGAAAGACGGATCCATTACATATGAAATAAACGTGCTGAACAATGTTTTACGGAATTCAGAAAAAAACGACCACCGATTTTGTCATAAAAACCTAAAGTTATCGAAAATTCCAGCAACATTCAGTGAAAACTGTTCTCAAGCTGCAAAAAAATTAGGGGTTATTTTGGTTTCTGGGAAAAAATGGGTATTCGGCCTTCTGGGGGGTGCATACCATAAATATGCGGCATTAAAGTTCTGGGGGGATGGCAAGATTTTTTAAAGGTCAAAAAAGGTCCTAAAAATAGTGGTATGGCAGAAAAAACCATTTTTCAACGTTTCTCGTCGAACTATCCATTGGCATCAAAAATTGCGAAAAAAAAACAAAAAAATTTCAAAAATTGGATTCTGGGGGGTATTTTGGTTTTTGGGGAAAGGTTTTTCGGCCTTCTCAGGGGTGCATACCACAGGTGGGCGGCACCAAAGTTCTGGGGAGTGCAAGATTTTTTCAAAGGTAAAAAATAGCCTTAAAAATGATGGTATGGCGAAAAAAACACCCTTTTAACGTTTCTCATCGAGCACTATCTATTGGCATCAAAAAATTGGGGGGAAAACAAAAAAAATTTCAAAATTGAATTCTGGGGGTATTTTGGTTTCTGGGGGTATTTCAGTTTTTGGCGGGGTGCAAACCCCTACCCCCACGGCCAGGTATGGTGCATACCCCTTTAGCTACCCCTCGCCCACGTGTGGCGGCTAACGTACTACGTATGATATAAGTTTTTTAAATTGTCAAAATTCGGTCAAATGACTCACAATATGAACAGAGGAAAGAAATAGAAAATAGGCGGTTCCATATTTTATCAATTTATTCAATGATATGTCATTCGGACTCTGCAAATTTTGAATGAATGTCAAAACCGAATCGTAAAGTAGCAAACCGAATTGAAAATAATCAGCAATTCAACTTTGATAGCTTTTATCAATTTAATTCTGCAATTAGGATTAATTTTTAATTTTCAATAGCAAAGTTGTTCAGAATAATTTTTCTTAGCAATTTAAAATAGAGATCTGTATTTCTGAAAATTCTAAATTTTCAGAAGAATTTTCTATCAAGTTTTCAGCTCTTACATAAAACAAAGTTTGTAAAAGAATCGAACTTTAAGTCCAGGTTGAACTTTAGATAATCACTAATGACTTTGGCTAACGAGTTTTGTTTTACCATCTTCGTTTTACATTATTTCCATGTTTTAATAAAAGATTGGCTCTAGTTCGTTATTTTATACTTCATCATGTAATTGCAGATAGACGTAACACTTCATACTACACTTTTTCACCTATAAAAATTTTTACACCTCTAGACCTAGAGAAATTAGACGCTGTGCAGGAATAGCGAGAAACATTTGGCTAGCTAGGACTCGAACGCGGGCTTCCTGGTTACCAGCCAAGCGTGCTTGGCCGGTAAAATGTATGCAACAGATAAGCAGGCAATTTTCGTTTTTGTGACATCGGTTGAAGGTTTTCAATTCCTCCGTTTTTACTGCATTGACATTCTAGACATTTTGGGAATATGTAAGAATTCAAACGTCATTCATTCCAAGACACTGTCTCAATAAGAGCAATTAAGTGCGAAGGAACAAAATTTTAATAAAAAGTAAATAAAATAGAAAATGCATATCAGACACATTCTAAAATTATAAATTTTAAAATAAATTGAATTTATTGAAAAAATCACATTAGTTTGTCTCACGTATATTTCAATTTTTTGATAGCGAATTCTAAAAAGGTTCTATTTTTAAGCGCATGTAGTTAACTCAATAATCAATCCTGTCTCATCAAATAATAGATACCTAACTACGTAAAAAATGGAAAGAAATCAACTTTATTTCAGGAAAAATTATGAATTTAAATCTTTCTAGGTGACATTGAAAAGCTATTTATTGAAGTAAAACTTGAAAAAAATAGATACTTCAATTACATAAATTAATCATGAAATGAATTTTATTATTATTATTTTATTATTAAATGACATTATTGCGAATTTTAAGTTATATTATGAATTTATTATTTACTTATAAAATTAGAACTTAAATCACAATTATGAAAAGAATTTTATCCATTCAATACCTTCTCTCAAAAAGAACGTGTAATTCTCAATGTTTCCTGACACGTCGGTATGTTTTAAATCGGAAGCATTAAATCCTTTAAATCGTCGTAATACGGCTATTAAAATGAAGTAAATTATTCCACCATTCATCTTCGATCGATCGTGTCCTCCAAAATCTTCACGAAGAACATACATAAATTTAGCAACAGGTACTTTAATGCAAAATAATAAAAATAGATTTCAAAAATGAAAAAAATTAAAATGAGAAATATTCAAGCAGAATAAAAAATGCCAATCATCAAAATCATAAGATCTTCAGAATACTATCTTTGCACCTTGCGTAATGTCGGCAAAGTAAGCTTATGGGGCTCCAAATTTCCGTTCCCAATTTTTGAAAAATATTTCGATCGCTTGTAGATTCTCGACCAGAAATTAAAATTCTCGCTGACACTTTTTCAACTGCCCTATACCTAAAATTCTTTATTTTCCTCTGACTCTTTTGTAAATATTTACCAGTATTTATTACTTATATTTATAATATTTTAATATTTAAAAATTGTATTTTTATTTATTATACTGAATGAATCGATTGTAAAAATGTGACAGCACAGATGAGCGGTAATACTTGAAATTTACGTAATATTTACGTCTCGTTTTTCATCAGACTTTTCCCGTTGAAAATTTTAGAAGGAATGGCGGTAGGCATATCTGTGCAGCGAACAAATTCTGTGATGGGGGTGTGACCACACCTGGGCGTGGGGGAAGGGTTTTGGGGGGTATGCACCCCCCCCCCGAAACCAAAATACTCCCCCCCAGAAATCAAAATACCCCCCCCCAGAATTCAATTTTTGAAAATTTTTTCGTTTTTTTCGCAATTTTTTGATGCTAACGGATAGTGCTTGATGAGAAACGTCGAAAAATGG
The DNA here is from genome assembly GCA_036768485.1 of Mermis nigrescens. Classification (NCBI taxonomy): domain Eukaryota; kingdom Metazoa; phylum Nematoda; class Enoplea; order Mermithida; family Mermithidae; genus Mermis; species Mermis nigrescens. The sequence continues at coordinate 323,001 of JAVLUZ010000163.1, read as the reverse complement.
TGTTTTTATCGCTATACCACCATTTTAAGGCCATTTTTCGACCTTCAAAAAAATCTTGCACCCCCAGAATTTTCTTGCTGCCCACGTATGGGTGTGACTGGGACAAGAGTTTAAAACAAAGCCAAACGATGTCAAGTATTAAATTCTGGGGGTCCATCGATTTTGTTGGGGCTCTTAGATTCTCGGGATTTTAAACCTTCCCCTTCCTCCATGTCCACGCGCGGCGTGGTGAGTATGGCGACAAAGATTCAAAAATTTCAGATCGAATGACATCCTATGAACCTTAATTAAATTGTAAACTGTGACAAAAAAGGCTCAGGTCAATGATTTGAAACTAAAATTTCTATTCTTTCTGCGATATTCATAATTTAATTCACTGGCTTTTGTTCAAAAATTTCTAATTTATGCTACACCTGTAGCCAAATATATGTTTTTCAATATTTTATAAAGAAAAATAAAAATTTGAGCATGCTACATTTTAAACTACGTATTTATGATAAGTTCACGGAACAAAAGCGTTTTTATCAAAAAATAGCCGTCATGATTAGCGGATCGTTTATATTTAAAATTTTCACCCCTTGACGAAGTCAAAGACAGATGGCCATAAGAATTTTTTAAACGAGCCTATTCAAGAAAGATACAACACACATAAAAAGGAACTAAATGCGATATGTAAATTAAAACTCTGCGCTCTGACGGTTTCAATAACAAATAAAAAATCAAAGTAAATTCGGATAAGAAACTGTACGAAAAAATAAAACCATAAGATAAAAAATTTCAAAACTCAAAAAGCAAATTTACTTAAGCAAGGAAAACTCTGCTTTTCACGACAGTTCAGTCCTAAAAAACCATTTTAAATGCTCTACACTTCATTTCTCATATCTGAAAGTGCTTGAAAAATTCCAAAATTAAATCGAAATTCGAACCGAAAAATGAGCGAAAATGATAAAAGTTGGTATATTTCCATCTTTCACACTCCTTCGTTTATTGGAGTATGAAGATTTATGTTCAGAAAACTAAATCTAAAACACTTTGAATTCCCATCCAGAATTTTTGCACGAGGTGCAATATCATGCTGAAATAGTTACTAAATTGAGGAAAATATTTCAAAATCTCATGAAAAGTAAGAAAAGTATGACAGAACGTGTCATTTAAAAAATTAACGCTGAAGTATGATAAAAAATTATTAAAAAAATTAATGTCCGTCTTTAACTCAATCGATTGTGCTCGTAGACATGGAAAAACAATAAATATGGCTCAAAATTAACCAAAACATATTCTAAACAGCGTTAAGCGACAAGCATTATAAAAGGCACCAAAGTTCTAATATTCCTTAAAAGCTAAAATGCCTCAGCTATTGGAAACATAAAGTATCAAATGACAAATTCGAAACTAATGATAATATTGACGAATATACGTTCCGATGTAAGGTTTATTTATATTAAGCCGGGCTAATAAATTCCACAGTGATTAACGCCGATTTTTATGAATTAATGCATTATGTACACGTTAGATGGAATTTAATCAAATCCCTCGAATATCGGCACAAAAGCACAGAGAGAGAGGAATCTAACGAATATAAGGCGGATATAGCCATCGGTGACCGAATACTATTATCGGGACTCGATGGTGTGAGAAAATGTCAAAGTCTTACGGCCCATGCGACTATAATAAAACGCGTGTAATAGGCGTACAATAATGCTGTACGATCTTACTGTAAATATTACTCGAGTTCTGTTTGCCTCAAGACCACAGACAAACACTACAACAAGATATAGACAGCGACCTTGTCGATCGATGTTTCGAGGAGACCCACAGGGACCCACGAGCGGAGTGACCGCGTTCATTCAATTTTTTTGGATATGCGGTAGGCACTAGGTACGCAAGCAAGGCTATAGTGTTATGCTAATTCGCCAAACGCATCAAACAAATTACAGTAATAACGAGACGACGAGCGAAAAAATTTATTAATATTGAATGCGCAGGTAGAGCACGAGCCGAGCATGCTCACGTACGTATAGTGAGCAGTGGTTTTGGAGATTACTATTATTATTATCGTACGTACAAAGCCAAATATACAATTACGGTACGCGAATGGGGTTTACTGTACGTAGTACATTAATGAGATACGGAGAACAGAATGTGCGCAAATAAAAGCAATAATAATAATATGTAAAAAAGCTTCGCCCGCTTTCCCATTCAATGCAGCTGACCCTAACCATAAAGTGGCCATGGCAACCCGCTTCGGGAGTTTTGGGGTCAAAAGCGTGTAATTTCCGGACACCATTCCGGTCAATGCTCGTAAAACAGTAGCAAAAGGTACAATAGCCCTACGCCGGAGCTAGCGCGACGTAGAGAGGGCAAAAATTATACACACCAATTATATGCGTCCGCAGGTGGTAATCGATTACACGGTGTCATCCCGGAGCTATCGTATTTATATTTTTATGTACTGTAGACAACAGTCGAATGGTCAATAGTTACCTGGCTTACTAACGAAGGCGAAATTTCCATTTGTGTACCAATATCCGGAATTAATTGCACAGTGGCGTTTCGTTTTTCGAATCAAATGGCGCCGACAGGTATGTTGCCCTATGTTGTCGTTTCTTTGAGCCGGGCAGACGGCTTTTTTCCGGTCCCTCCAGCAACGACATATGTCGATACAAAGAAAAATGCGCAAATTACCTCGTATAAAATTACCACACGGTCGGATTTTGTACAAAGCGTGCTACCTACCTATGTTCATGTCGTCAAAAAAAATAATAAATCGGACGCATATTTTCTGTGCACTTAACTCTTTTTTGCCTTTTATCGCCTTTCTAGGCCGGCAAATAAATTGTTGCGAAAATAAGGCGAATATCCCACACCTAAGTTCGAAAATATGAATAATTCGTTGCTTTTTTGCGTCCGTTTCGATTTTTTTAGGACCGATTATTAGGTTGTTTCAATGTGGATGAATTATTCACGAGGATTACCCGGAAAAAAATATATTTTGCGCCTTTGAGACAACCGATTAAAAGGCTTCTGTTGTACGTGAGAATGCGATTTTTGATTTACGTATAAATGGGAAAAAAATTCGATTGAAAAAAACGTCTTCCGACTGAATGCAGCGCATAACGTGATAAAAATAGCAAGTACGCGGAGACGTCGAGCAAAAAATTCATTACGACATCCCGTAATTTTAAGTCGAGGTGTTCATAAAAAATCGGGCAACCAATGTGTTGATTAGCTTGTGTGAAAAGAAGGACAGTGCTCTGATGATATTCGCAAGCAATATGCATAAAGCGATCAATTAGTTATTTTATACTTTTAAGAGTAGATGATTCAGCCGAATAAATTTACTGCATTCTAACATTAAAATTAGTATAGCCATCGTTTGACTAAGAAAAAGCGCGAAAAATTTTCTGAAAATTTCGCAGCAAAAGTAAATAGTTTCACGAACTGTAAATAAGTTTTTGCTAATACTCGGTTTCATTCTGAAAAGAGCACATGTGAATTAAAAAACCGAGCGAACTTATTTTTGTCAAGGAGCTAATTCACATACATCATCACGATTGAATTAATGATTTCTGCTGGGTTCCATAAACAAATTCTGGTCTCATGCACTTTACCATGCATTCATTCGCTGATGTGGGAGAGCTTCGCCAATTTAATATTCAAGTTTGCCGAGTTTTTTTTGCAAAAAAACTTTTATTAGCCGCAAAATGCAGAAACGGGCGACTAGACGGACTGCATTGTGAAAATTCAGTAAAATAGGCTACTATTTTATTCTTTGAAGTGGTTTTATTTGTTTTGTCTTTAAACCAGGTCAAGATATTACTATACGACGGAATGGCACGAAATGCCAAATAACTGAATGCGACGAAGTCAACTCTAAGCAAGCTTATCATACATGGGCAGCATTCAATTTCTGGGGGTGGGGTACAATCCCAAAAAAGCGTACGAAAAATTCAATTCGGAGGGAGGTCTATCGATTTTTGGAGTTCGCCGGATACCCTCGACCCCCACACCCATATGTATGAAGCGAACTCCTGAGCTTGGCGACAGGTTTCAATTTTCGCCACTTTTTCATGGCAATTAACCTAATATAATGTCTTCGAAAAATGCTTGAATTTTAATTTCATTTACGTATGCATAGACTTAACAAGTACCTGAAATCCGTCATTAGGCATTGAAATTTTTTGTTTCGAAGTGTTAGTCTGCTCGTGTTTAAATCAAAAAAATATACATACGAAAGAGTGACCATAAAGCGAGCAGTGGAAAAAATTCTCCAATCTTCGCGTTGTCTTTCTGTGTGATATTTTAGCATTTACAGTCAGGCCCGGCCTTAGTCACTTGGGGGCCCTGTGCGAGGTTCCTTTTTGGTACTTATTGGAAGCATTTGTATAGTGCATGTAGCGGGGCCCCCTGGGGGCCCTGGCGCCCTGTGCGGCCGCACACTCCTCACATGCCTAAGACCGGGCCTGTTTACAGTAGGTACATATTGTATTTTAAAAAGTACTGAAAACGGGCAAAAACGCCATTTTTTGACGTTTCTCATTGAGTTTTTTTATGTCTTGTAATAGCGCAATAACTAAAAAATCTTAAAAATTTCAATTTTAGGGCTCTATCGAATTTTGGGAAGTAAACACAACACTCTTGGCAAATATTTGGACTTAATGCAATAACAATGAATTGTAGCAGATCTTGCGTCACATTAATTCGTTAAAAAATAAAGGGTCATAGAAATTTAAAGGGTTTTCAACCCCCTCCTAAAAAATTCTTAACTCCCCCCTCTAATTCGCGATTTTCCGAAAAATTCAACAAAGTTCATAGAAAAGGTGGTGTAAGCGTTTTCAGCTACCTGTTTGCTGAAATGTGTCAAATTTCCGGCGCTTCGTGCCATATACTCATTTTCTGACTATATTTCCTTCAATTTATTCATAAAATTCGATTTTTTTCGAATTTTTTGAAAATTTTTTATGCTCTAAAAAGATAGATCATCGTCAGAAATGCCTAAAAACGGTGTTTTTGGCGCGCATCCGATATTTTTCAGCCCGAAAAAGCACATTAAAATTTCAGCCCACCCACCCAGAATTCCCATGCTGTGCATGATTATGACCAATTTGAAGTATAAAATAAAATGTAAAAAATGCAGTGCAATTCGAAATTCTTACTACAGTCCGTTTCATTTAATTTCGAGGTTTTTGAAAAAATTCAAAGTGACTACAAAAGTGCTTTGAACTAATAAGGTAAATGTAGTGCTTACACATCTATAGCCACGCCCACTTTCTGCACGCGAAACGAATGTTGCTCGAATAGGGCTTTCAGCATCGGTCCGTTAGAATCGCGGATTTTGCCCGAGAGCAAAGGAGCCGGAGTATTGCAGGGCACTAGTTTATTTCCGGTTGATAGAATAGCCAAACTGGGTTTGGCCCAAATGCGAACCCGTCCGCACCCAATGGACGTCAAAATACCTAATTCGGACGACTGCACCAAACAGCCTTCGATGGAGCACGCATTGTCCTTAGGCTAAATCGCTACCAGCTGGGCTGCCATATAGAATAAATTTAAAAAATGACAAAGATGAAAAAATTGAAATATCACAGAAAAACATCACTGCAGACGAAATATATAAAGATAAATCGAGTAATAATAATAATAATAATAATAATAATATTAATAATAATAATAATAATAATAATAATAATAATAATAATAATAATAATAATAATAATAATAATAATAATAATAGTAATAATAATAATAATAATAATAATAATAATAATAATAATAATAATAATAATAATAATAATAATAATAATAATAATAATAATAATAATAATAATAATAATAAAGCCATTTGGGAAAGAAGCAAACGGGGATAAAATGAAACAAATTGAGAAAAACAAGAAATGTTTACTATCAGAAGACGCATTGATTCGACAGCGTAAAGTGGAGTTTCGATGAACAACGAAACTCTTTACTCTAGCAAATTTATCTAAGCTCTTTTCGCTATGATTAATAGCAAAATTCAATAAATTGGCGATATAAAATGACAAACCACGACAGTGTAAACTACTCAGCTCTTCACCGAGGATGATGTTCAAGAATACAAAATACTAAGCAGGCAATAAATTAAAATAAGTAAATTATATTGAAAATAAGATAACATTTCATTTTGCTACTATCACTTCAAATAAGAGCTGTAATTTTTCTCAATTGCTAAACACCCGGGCAAGCTAGAGGTATGGGCGCATAGCACGTTTAAATAGAAAAAAGAAGAGTTGTATAAAAGCTTGTTGATCAAAAATATCAAAAAACATTTAATCCTATTCAAATATGTATTACGTAAAAAACCCATCATTAAAAATAGACAATCTACTTTGCATTCAGTTATGTATTGAACCCAGACTACTTTACAGCATAAGATATTTTTGCCACTTTTGTTATTTAAAATTGCGCGAATAACCGAAAGAGCGTTACTATAACTGTATTTTTAGACTTTACACGAGCATTTCTTCATCATGTGCATATGTATTTAAGAAATGAATTCATTAGCACCAACGTTACGGTTCATAAAATTAATAAATTAACTTTTAATTAATCTATTTAATTTAGTGTTAATAATTTAAATTTTAATTCAGCTTTCTGATAAATTCATACATATTTTTATGCAAGGAATTTGTAAATGTGTTCATTTTCTATAATAAGCATGCTTCGTAGGAAGCATAAACGAGAATTAATTTTTGATATTCACTTCAATCCACAATTCCGCTGTAAATATGTATCAACGAAACGACAATATGACTAATGAAGCGTAAAAGCTGTTAAATGCAGAATAATAGAAGAGAACAAATCAAAAAGGGCGAGAAATCATAAATTACTTTTTACGTTAAAATTAAATTGATAATTTATTTTAAATTATAAATCAAACTAATAAATCAATATCTACTGCCTTTAGATTTAATTAACTTTGTAGATTAACTTATGTATTAAAAAAAACACATTAGGCTAACGTAACAAAGCTTAGCTGTATTTTTGATGCTTTCAATTGACGTCAACGAAAACGAAAAAGACATCTTTGGAATGGTTTCTTAGTGGGATCGGAGCATTGTTTCGGAACGATTTCGATTATCAAAAACTGAGCGACTTTTTATTATTTTCTCTTTTTCGTTACTTTTTTTATTTTTTTATTTTTTTTTGTTTTGCCACGAATATTCTGCCGCGCATAATCAAAAATTTTTTATTTTATTCTCGCAAATCGAATAGCTCCTCGTACAAGAGTTTTTTCACATCGTTTGCTCATCTGTCAAGGTCTAATTCAGAAACGATACAGGGCCCCACAAGAGCATGCTGGGAGGTGGAGAGGTTTGGAATATAAGCCATTCTCAGGGACCCTCCGCTGATCCCCAGAACTAGATTTCTAAAGCTGTTTTTTGTTCTTTTTGCGATTTTTGATGGCAATAAATATAACTCGATAAGAAACGAGAAAAGCTATATTTTTCCTACCAATTATGACACTTCCAGCCTTTGTCAATTTTTGTACTTTTAGACCTTTTACGTGTATGCCAGCTGCATACAACCCCACACAACAATTTTTGACCACTTCTGATTGCACGCTTGTGGGGTAGAGAAAGATGAACGGTAGGCAGCAGACCAAACCATTTGCTTAAAACAGAGGCTCTCTTACGACTTATGTATGAAATCTTGGTGATTTGACTTATCATTGTTCATTAGCTTGACTGGTTCTAAAAAAGAATTCATATCGATAGATCACTTGGTGTTTGACAAAAGGAGCGAACTTTTTGTGAAACGATATTTTCAAATAGAGCAGAATGAGTAAGTATTTATTTCGTAGGCAGGCAGGTACCTGAAGAGTAATTCAAAGCAGGTAACTAAAAAAACAAGAATATTATAAAAAAAGTACTGGTAGTGTTTATAAAAACGTGTTTTATGCAAATTCGACAATAGAAATGATAATTAGAGATAGGGAGGGACGGGAAGACTTATTCAAGGAGAGAGAGAGAGCGGTAGTCCCATTGACCTCAGAAATTCTGGAGCCGTAGTACATTACGTGCTACTGGAATTGTACTTTTGAATAGTTTTGGCTATTGTTTGTCATTATTTCTCTTTCGATAGATAATAATTATTAATAACAATAATTTACATGCACATTGCTGAGATAGCATATGGTATACGTCCCTTAATTTGAAAGCAGGAATACTTCTTAAAATGACTCCCTCGCTCCGAAAAAAACGTTAAATATGAAGCGCACCTATAAGATGGTAAAAATAAACTTCAGAGCATTTTTGAGTAGGTCCAAAATTTTTAAGCTTATATTGTCTTTTAAACATTCCAAGAAAAGGATGGTTAACAAATAAATGAAAATACTTTGATGCATTAGATCGAATCACCAATTTTTTAAATTGTGCTTCTTTGAAATACAATACAATGAAATCAGTTGTAAAGATGAGGAGTTTACAGTTTTTCAAAGTCTAGCGCGGATGGAAGAATGAAAAATTATCCGTGTTACGTACATCAGCTTGGCCGATTTAGGTGCGGGTCAAAAACGAAGCCTTTAGGGCCAAATTGACTTCAGAGTCCTTTATATTCATAAAAAATGGCGTTAAAACTACCTCATTTCACAGTATCTGGTCAATTTCAAGCTCTTTTGAATGAAATTTTCGAGTTTAACCAATTTTACGTTTTAATTTGTCTCTCTTTTCCCAGAAAATTTCCCATTTTTCTATTCTTGGGTCTAGAAGCCCCAAAACCTTTACGTGCATGTCTGGTTATGTATTTATTTTTTACTAACATATGGGTAGATATGTGGAAATTTTAGTCACTGATTCTTTTCAAACTAAATCATGTTTATTGGTCTTGCTTGCGTAATGATGTTGATTGCATATCTGCACGAACAACAAGAGATGAATTCTGTTTTGTGTATTGCTTTTCAGGTTTGTAATTACTGTATTCGAACACGAATTTCGTACATTCTTTTTGGTAGTCTTTGCCCTTGGAAGCAGGCTAGGGAAATTTAATTCTTTTAATTCAAAGTGACATGGAAGGGGTGATTTTTGAATATGATAACATCCATGAAATTGCATGTAATCGCCATTAGAGACTTCATGTTCCAATCTATTGCAAATCAAATGTGTTAAAAAAATGACGCAAAAACGACTTGGTTTCGAACGTCAATAATTTATCGGAATATTTGAGATTTTATAGCGAAATTTGAAGTTTTGAGAGCATTGACAGTTAAGTTCAAGTGTACGATGACTAACTTAAGATGAAATGCACGTTTCTGATGTTTTCTCAGTATTTGCCGTTCGAAAGCTTCTTTCACTTAAATATTAAAATGTGTACATTTCCGACCTGAAACGGTGTATGAATAGAAGTAAGGAGACATTTGTTGACTTATTTTATCAAAAAGTAAGATTAGGCATAAAAAATATAAAAAATCGACTTAAAATAAGATCCCTTCATTTTAAAGATTATGCATCGTGCGATTTTATTTTTTTCGCTCAGAGGATTGAGCATAAGTGTGACTATAATGTATCACAAAAACAGTGAGTAAAGAAAGCTTTACCATGAAAGCATTAATATAAAAAAAACTTTGCCATGATATCAATAATAGAATAGAATGTTCAATGAAAAACATTTGACGAAGTATTCATTGCATTTCCAGCACTGCTTTACTTTCCATAAAAGATTGCTCTTTTCGCTAATGGGTAGTCTAAGGACAGAACATACAGCGCAAAATGCATAAGCGTACATATTCAGGGGATCTGGACCTCATACGATCCGAAAGAACCCAAAATATTGGATATGATAAGCGGATCAAATCTGGTGCTGCATAACAATTTATTAACCTTTATGAAATGGGTGTCGAGAAACGTCTAAAAAACGCATTTTCAGCTCTCAAATAGCATTTTTGTGGATCAAATCGCACAAAATTTGGCTGTTATGCATCAATTCAGCAAAGTCGAACATTTGTTAAAAATTTGCACCTAATTGAAGGAAAATCGAGTTCAAACTCTAACGAATGATTTAGAAAAGGAGCCTTTGTTACCAGACAGGGAAAAGGAAATACGCGCTGTTTATTGGTGTAAAAATTTTTCGTCGATCAAGGTGTTTTTGATAATTGACCGATGTTCTAAATATGAATTATTCGACACAGCTGCAAATGTACCTTTGGCTTTTAACTCGCAGCAACAGAGTAGCTTCAAACACAAAATTAGACAAAGGAGGAGAAGTGGAAATTTTTTAGCAGTGGGGCCGAACTGTTCGGACGGGTTCATTCGTGAAAATGGCCTCTAGCTTAGGTAAAAAAGTCGATGTTGATACTTTTGTCGCTGAGATGAATCCGGAAATTCGACTTTCTTCAGTTTCACTTGAGTGAAAAGTTTGTTTTCGCCTAATAAATCGCTCTTACCTGATCGTTCAGAAGAATTTTTGTTAGGAAATATCGAAATGCAGCGTAATCGAACATAACAGGTTGTTACTTGAATAAAGCCTACGGATTATGTATTGGATTTTCGGAATTTTCAGAAAATTACATATTTTTCGCAACGAATTTTGACTGTCCTATCAGGTACCTGCAATTACTCGTATGTCGATAAAGTAGGAGTGCACTTCTCCATAACCGCCGTCTCTTTGATACTCTTCAATAATATATCGTGCATGAAACACTAAGCCTAAATTATTGCGCACCGTGTTATAAAATAAATGATTTAGTTTAATAAATTTATTGCATTTGAGAAGGAAAATATGATGACAAATGAAAACTTATAAAAAACGTATTCTGAAAATATCGCAGCATAAGTTCATAATTTCAGAAAGAGTATAATTTTTTAATTTAATAAATATGTAATATATAATTAATTATAATAAGATAACTTTATTATAATTAATAAAATGTAATTAATATAAAATTTAATTTTATAATTCATAATTTAGCATAATTTTATACATAATACCCTTTGCTATACGTGATAATTTCAGTCTGAAAATAGCGTATGAGAAATAAAAAAACGTGCGAATTTATATTTCCTGTCTTCTGCAGGATTATGAACAAAAAATTTCATTTATTCAAAAAGGTGCAAACTAAGTTGTATCAAACGCTTCTGACCTTATGCAGTTTGCAGACACTTAGCTCTGGGGGAAATGGGGGGGGGTCGGACCCCCCAAATTTAGAAAAAATCGGAAAAATATTAAACGTTATTTTGTGCTATTTTTGGCCTTTTTGGACCGCGGACCCCCAAAATTGGTGTTGGTCCCCCCAAAATAGGACGGCCAGCTACGTGCCTGGCAGTTTGTCAAAAATTCATTTCTCCACATATAAATTTGGTAGAGCTGTTTAGCTGATTTAAATTTTAATATCGCTGAAGTCAGTTTCTTTAACAAAATCTCAAAAGCCATGAAAGGCGTACTGAATTGTGGAAATTCAGTGAAATAAACTATTTTTTCTTTCAGATACGATATTGTCTAATATCTAGGTAATTACGCTTTGAACTGAATCTTAACTGTACGTCGAAATAGCGTGAAATGCGAAGACGCCAAAACCGAAATGCCAAGAAATCAACTTTAAGTAAGGGAGCTCTACTATGCTTAGCGACGATTTTTCCGGGGCGCTTTCTGCCGATTTTTGTCCTTATTCGTTGGCGAATTCTAGATTAATTTTAATGCCGTCTTTTTTAATAGAACATTTCTAAAATTTCGGAATTTTTCCGCTTCAGTAATGATTCGCTAATCGAAATGCGATGCAATTGCTACTTCACGCTTAATGGATAAATTAGTGGACTACTTAGGACTATTAAAAAATTTGGACTTCTTCCCTACCCTGTCAAAAAAATTCTGGAACCGCCACTGCAGTGCTACTTGCCTGTTGGCAATAGCTATATGAGTATGGGATAGTAAAGCTTTCATTCATGTAGGCCAGAACGATTTTCCTTGTGAATGAATGCTATTATACGTACGTAAATCATTACTCAAAGAGCTGCGAGCCTTAAACACTGGCTTTAGCTTTGTGGAGTCTACTGATCATACAGCGCGGGAATTCTGGGGGTCAGTGTCCCATAATTTCATTGGAAAGGCCTTTTCTAGTCTCCAAAATAGGGGTACACGTCAGAAATACTGTTTTTCGACGTTTCAGACGGAGTTCGTTCAATTCTAGAACATAAAAACATAAAACAATTCCGATATGTTTTGGGACTTTCGCCTCCGTTTTCGAGGAGATATTGATGATAATAATGGCAATGATGGTGAGAATGTGCGTGTGTGTGTGTTTTGAGAAGTAGCGAAATAGTTCGACATTTTCGTTATCTAAACTTTACCTATTTTTGTTTTTTCGCCCCCATAAACTATAAGTTTTACTTATTGTACGTTTTATATTATTAAGTGTTTATGCGCAATTTAGGAACCATGAAAAACACTTTGGAATGATTACCTACTTGTTTGCTTTAGTAACAAATTCAAAATGGTCGTCATGGAGGCAGCCATATTGGAAAATACTGTGATTTTGCACGTTTTCATCTGTAATGTGTTAAGAATCTAGAATATTTCAAAATTTTCTAAAGTAATTCAGCTAGAAAATTTTATCCTCTTTCCAGTGAGCTGTCTCATGTTCTGAAACCTCTTATTTAAAAAAAAAGTTAAGTGACCTTCGAAAAATACCTCGTGCGCTGAAAATGTGTGCGAGTGTTCTACGATGTCATCATATTTTCCAACTTTCTAATTCCATGCTGTTAGTACTGTCGTCAGATTTATGCCGTTTATCACAATAATAGTATTTCTCAGATATTGTATCGACTAATTAGTTCGACGCTTTTCGACGACAGTCATCGAGCTCTTTCTGTTGGCGTCCGAAAATTGCTCAGAAATGAACAAATTTCCGAAAAATTCTGGGGTTCTGTCAAATTTCGGACAGTCAGTCAACACAACAGTCCCACACCATGCATGGCAGCAACAAAATTCTAGAAGAGTCCGATGGCGCCAAATTGTTAAAAATAGCACCGAAAATCAATTCTCGCTCTGAGGGTCTATAGTTTTTCGAAGGGAAGGGAAGGTATTTTAGATTCTAAGAAGTTCAGACCTCTATGCCCCCCACGCCCATGTATGTACCGCACGGTTTTTATTGAACTTCATGCAATAAAGAATTAGGGAAGATCTTGCGTTGCTGCTTCGATTTTTACTACAAATTTATGACCAATTTTAATTATCGATAACATGTAAAAAATGTAAGCTATTCAAAATCTTACTGAAAACTAAACAATCAAAAATGCAGGATTCTTGCATCGCATTTTTAGCTATTTTGACCTCTCAGGATTCGCCGCATTCAAATCCGAAGCGGGTTATTTCTTTGTGACATAGTCGACTTTGATTAGCAGAACACGAATAAATGTAAAATTGTATTTTTCACCTTTTTCATTCATTTTAACGAGTTAAATCGAAAACAGACATTTTTACCATTTATGGAAATTAGCGAAGAACAAAGACATTTTTGTATCGATCGGTGACTAAAATAAGCTTGAGATGAATATTTCTATATAAAACTATGCCGCTTACTACCAGACGCCGTCGACAAATTCCGCCTGTATTCAAAGCAAAAGTGGCCACAGATACAAGAAAAAAGAGCGATAGACTATTTCAGAACCGATTCTATTATTGCACGTACGCGTACAGAACTAATGAAGCAAAATGCGGAATTATTAGTATTGTTCTGTCGTTGGCGTTTTTCGCTTCAGAAAATTGTGCACTTCCATTCTTTCTTACTGTTGTATTCTTTTTGTGAGCAACACACATCTGTCCTATTGCATGATAGTGGCCCGCAAATGCGCTGGGACAACCGAAAACGGCGGCAAATCCAAACCAAATTCGTTTCCTTGAAAAATGAAGGTACGTACGTACATGCTCTTATGCAAATTCTGATATATGCCACGTGCGATACCCGAGCTGCATAGGAATGCTTAAGAACGGGTGGATTAAGGGACTAAGCCGAGTCAAGTAATTAATGCGGGGAGACAGGCCTACATATTTCTATAAGCTAAATAAGACTGGAAAAATAGGGTGAGATTTATATTTAAATCTGACTAAGCTGTTTACTTTGCTGACCTATCCAAGCCAGCCACGTACTGCCAAGGCACATAGAAATAAATATCTTATGATAAAAAATAAAGATAAAGGTAAAAGGCAGACACGTGGGTTAAGCTACCTCATATAAATACATAATTTTTGCATTACATCAGAGTTTGCGCCGATTTCAATAGAACAGAGCTTGGTGAAGCCAAAATCTGACTCATAGTTTAAGATACGACTGGTGAGGGCCGACCTTAGGCCACGCCTCCTCATGCGCCAAAAATTTTCAGAGGTCTGAATAGTGCCTAAAAATTACTACATTTCTCGACCTTTTTTATGAAGCGTCATCCAATGGCATGAAAAAAATTGCGAAAGAAGAAAAAAATTGAAACTTTAATTCTAAGCCTGCTGTCGGACTCTCGTTGTTGTTTAGGATACTGCTGTTAAGCAAAATTGTAATATAAAAATTTACCGCTTTCTTTACTTTCAAAAGTTTTTGAATTCCGACCATGGGCGATTCATTTATTTGCATTCAGAACCCCATTATTGACCCACTAAATACCTAAAGTTTCTTAACGTTCTAGGAATTTAATTTTTTCAACCTGTAGGGCTAAAGCTAACAGCAAGAATGCTATCACGGAGACCATGTTCAGATGTCAGTATAAATGTAAAAAATCGGTGCCAATGAATTTTAAAAAATCAAAAGTTTGATCGGCTTTGTTGCTCATAAATATCTGCAACTGCTTCATCATCACAAAAGCAAGCACAGTCAACATTATAGAAGAGAATCAGTGATTCGTGGAAAAAGCAACTTTTTACGATTTTATCGTCCTTTTATTACACGAATAATAAATGACGCGCATATGCAGGGTGGCGCATAAAAAACATCATATCTTAAGCCAATAACTTCTGTTCCGTAACAGCTCTGACCTTGCGACCTCTCGCAGTTTATACAGAATTTATCTGGCTATGAGTCGGCGCGGATTTCGTTGAATAATCTTATTTTGCTATGTCAAAATATTAATTTCGCCAGTAGTCATTTTCCTAATCTCTTTGAATTTTTAAAGAGTAATGAATGAGGATCGATAACGATTGTACGAGTAATCTTTACTAACCGCAATTCAATGCGAAACGGGACGAGGCAATAAAAAATCATGACTTTGCGAACAAAATTGATTTAAAGAAATTAATACGGCAATATAATAATCATAACACAATCTCTATTTTCTTTTGCAGCTTTTAAGCTTTAGATTTTGTTGAAAAAAGGATGACATTCAAGAAACAGAATGAATGCTTTTTATTAGCTAACGAAGCTGGCTGGAGAAATTTCAGAGACACTATCTTCTAGTGAATTAATTGTTCAATAAGTTTGCAAAATTCCGTCAATAAGGCTTGGTCTGTTAACTTAAAACATCATTCTTACTGTAAGTCATTTTCTCGCGAAATACTCATGAATTTTCAACCAGTCATAAAAGTTATTCATGAACTTGAGGTCCTTGCGCTGAAATTCAAGAAAATGTCGGAGGCGTAGCAAAAGCAAACAAATTCATAAGAAAGATTGATTTTGTGTTAGAATTCCTTCTTTGTGCCCTTAAATAACATTCACTGATAAAATTTGAGTGATTTTGGCTAAAATATAACTTTGCGCGAGAAAACGTAGAGATGCGGCTTAAACAATTTAAATCCGTTGAAGTAGAATATGTGCAAGGTCGTAGATCTAATCACCATTAAGTGATATTTAAAATTCTAAATCTGAACCGGAATATGTGCAAGGTTGTAAATCTTATCGCCCTTAAGTGAAATTTACCGTTCATGCATGGGCAGAGTAAAAATTATGGGACTCCAGACGGGATCAAGTGCTAAAAGGTATCAATGATAACAATTCTAGGAAGTTCGCCAGATTCTTGGGCGAGGGGGGTCTCTAGACCTCACCCAGACGCTTTATGCTCATATGGTCCCGTTTAGCATTGCGACAGTGGGAATGTTGAGACATTGGAAGTGTTGAGAAATCGAATGGGAGTGTTGAGACAGTGGGAATGTTGAGACAGTGGGTATATGTTGAGGACAGTGGGAGTGTTGAGAATTCGAGTAGGAGCGTTGAGACAGTGGGAATGTTGAGACACTGGGAATGTTGAGACAGTGGGAGTGTTGAGACGGTACCGTAGCGTTCACGCCGAAAATGCTACGCAGTTCGGTTTAGCGGAAACATGGAATCAGTTTTAAGCTTCCGCAATACGAGTACCTATAGCATTTTATTCTTGATAACTTTAAGCATTTTGACTAATCGTTGTAAATATTACCCAAGCTCCGTCTTAGGCATGTGCTAACACCAAGCAAGGAAAAATTTAGTGAATAATGGTGGTCGCCATAATCGTCCGAGCTTGCATTTCTTAACGCTCTCATTCAGAAAATAGATACTAAGTGACCTTTCTGTTTATGAAAATTCAAAAAATTTTCGGCGCTGCTACATCAATTTCTCGTACCACATATAGTTTGTTTCATCATGTGCCTACAGTTTTTCTTAGTTTTCGTTTTTACAATATGTTCTTATGATAATTAGTGGCGGATCTAAGATTTTCCTAAGGGGGGGGGGGCGGTAACCCAACTTTACAAAAACACTCAAAAATAGGTCGAAAATATTGTTCTTCACGCGCAAAATAGCGTTTTTTTCGGCATTTTACATTGTATAATTTTGCTTAAAATGTCTTTTGGCGCAATATTTTTACGGAAAATTTTAAAATTTTTGACAATTTTGTGCGAAAAAATCCCTAAATTTCTTAGGCTTTAACGAAACTCTGGCGCGAGACGCCAGAAAATTTGTGAAATTTAGGCTGATGGACATTTAAAAGCTTGATTTCTGTTTTCACGGTAAACGTCGAAATTTTTCGATTAATAATACAAGAAAACTATGCTAGAATAGCTGTTTCGGTTGTTGAAAATGTTTGAAACCTATTCTATGAGCAAAAATGGCTTCTAGATCGTCAAAGAAAGTAAATAAATGTCATTAATAGGTATAATCCGGAGCGCAGCGCCGGAAAAATTTGAGAAAATTATGGTCATTGACGGCCAAAAATCATTGCATATTGCATATCCAGTCTCTTATCTCGCCAAATATTTTGGCCAATGGGGCGGCCGCCCCTGATGATAATTGACATTTTGTGGTAGTTATGCTGCATAAAAGTTATCATCAGCAAACTGTTAGTTTTTAAGTCGAAATTTAGTATATGTGCGAGCAATAGGGAGGGGCGGTATCCCAACGTTTCCAAAAAGAGTCAAAATTGGTCCAAGAATTTACCATTCACATGCGAAGTAGCGCCTTTTGGCATTTACTTTGTCTATTTTTGTTTAACATCACTTTGACGCAACATTTTTCGAGAAATTGACCTAACTTACTTGATGAGCGATGAAGAATATAGATCTTGAAATGATTTTTTTATTTCTTATCGGTCATCGTAATAAGGTTTGCACCTTAATTATATTCATTTAGATTTTTGTCGGTCTGGATAGGAGCTTTGTATATTTTTACCTCAAGAATTATTTTTTGACGGCAAAAGTTATCATTCCTATGTTTAGCAGGCAAATATATAATAGGCGACTGATGGACCAGTCCCCCAAAATTTTGTATGTAGATCATTTATTGTAAGAGTCTCCCAAAAGCCTAAGACCGGGTCTGATTTTACCTTCTGTAACAAGTGACAAAATACCAAAACAACACACCTACATACACTAAACAACGAATTCTTCCACGCGCTGACCTTTATCCGTGAATTACAAAATGTGCATATTGACGATACCTTGCATTTTTGGTCAAAATAAGAACATACAGTGATAT
This sequence comes from Mermis nigrescens, assembly GCA_036768485.1. NCBI lineage: Eukaryota > Metazoa > Nematoda > Enoplea > Mermithida > Mermithidae > Mermis > Mermis nigrescens. The sequence goes on along the minus strand of JAVLUZ010000163.1, from coordinate 305,111 downwards.
TAAGGGCAAATAAGATAAAAAAGTTACAGTAAAGCGATAAAACTATGGTTTTCCGTCGTTTTTTGACAAATGAGTCCATATCCGTTCTTAGAATAAAGAGCATTGCCCTTAACTATACAGGTAAAGAATGGAATTTGGGCGGGAGGTCAGGTTCAAAACCTTTTGCCTATTTTTGGGCTAAAAACGATTGGAACACGTCATTGACACCGTTTTATTAACGTTTCGGACAATGTTTGTTCTTTTTTAAAGCATAGAAAACAAAAAAATTTGAAAAAATTTTTTGAAAGAAACGAGTAAATTGAACAAAATATAGTCAAAAAATGTGTAAATGATCACGTAAGAGAATGTGAGGCGAAGCATTAATCGTTCGAAAGATATGTTGATATTGTGGATGCCTTTTTAGCCACCTCTGGGCAGCCGCCATAGTTCTCCAAGGTGAAAAGTCGAGGGGAGGGTGTAGAATTCCTGAATTGTTTTTCAGCAAAATGAGGGCGGGCATCTTCTCGCGATGTGAAAAATAATCAAAATAGCATTACAGAATGCTGCAATGAGATAAATGCTAAATGTTTCGTATTTTTTGGCCATTTCTCGGTTTGCCACCTTATCCAATAAAAAATCTGACATTACACTCAATACTATATTCGTAAGCTTTGTATTTAATTTAGAGAACAAAGAAAATACATAAGTCCTTTATAATCCATATTTTAAAAAAGGTGGCGCACCTCTAAGATGTGTCCGCACATGGTGTGACGGTATAGGAAGTATTGAACTAAGCCCCCGAAAATCGATAGACCCCAGAATCATATTTAGAGTGCCATTTTCGGCAAGATATGCACTAACATGCTCATATGAGATATATTTAGGTAGATACTTCTTTTATTAAGAAATTTATTCGGCAGCTCTTTTCCTTCGCAATCATCGATGGCTTTCGGTAGCCGGAATCGGGTCCCAAGGAAAAGATGTTCATTAGGCCCTATAATCAGCCTACTTTGTACTGCTACATATTGTGCGTTTTATTGTTGGGTTTTCAACTTGTACCATTTATTATTCAACTGGCAAAGAAAAATGTTCCGATAAGGACGAATATATTTGGAGTTACGGATTATTAAGGACATAAAAAGAGTGGACTAGTGAAAAGTTACCTATAAATGTCTGTGAAAATTGTAAGAATCCACCTAAAATACGACTTCCGCTGAAAACGCAAAAAATCAAATTATATTCTGGGCCTGCAAAGGGACCTCCGACATGAAAATAAATAACATGAACGGCTTATTCCTAGAGATGCGATCACTAATCAAAAAACGACATAATATGCATTCATACGCTAGCATGTCACGCATTACTATGAGGCAGCTATCAGAAAGATGGTGCGCTTATCATAATTTATATATTGAGCCATTGACGCTTAACTAAATCTCGGTTAGATATTAAAAAAATTCTGATTTTGATTAGAAATTAAATCGGATATTAAAACGCGTCAAAGCTTCCTTATTATCCCTCTTTCTGAGTGGCGTTTTTCAGCGGAAGTCGTATTTTTAGTGGATTCTTACAACTTTCACAGGCATACATAGGTAACTTTTCCCTAGTCCCCTCCTTTTATGTCCTTAATGATCCGTAATTCAAAGCATATTCGTCCTTCTTGTCACATCGGAGCATTTTTCTTTGCTATTACCCTACTTTTAATTAGCATGATTTGATTAAGTAACTTAGTAAACACATACGGTATGGTGTCACAAAAATGATAGCAGTTTAAGTACGGGGAAAACAATATTTGTCTGAACATGAACATCTGCATTATCTTTTTTACACAAGACAATCTCACCTTATTTAAACCTGATCAAATATTTTCAGCATAAATTTTATGCAAGAACTGGTTGTAAAGTACACTTGCATTCAGATTTTTAATGCTAACGTTACATAAAACGTTTAAAAAATTAAGCTTTGCAATGCTCTGGAACTAAACTTAAATTTCAATGTAAGTTTTACATAACTACTGGATGTAAAGAAAACGTACAGTCAGATCCATAATCCTGACCTTTCGGGACATATTTTGAAAAAAATGACGCTTTACAATGCTCTGGAAGTACAATAAATTTGTAGTGTAAACTTTACACATCTATAGAGCATTACACAACTACTGAGTGTAGGGAAGACTTAGCGTCAGATTCATAATTCTGACTTTACATAGCACATTTTGAAAAATTAAGCTATCGCAACGTTCTAGAACTTAAGTCAATTTTCAGTGTAAACTAAACACAACCACGGAGTGTTGAGAAAATATAGTCAGATTCCTAATTCTGATATTACTTAGATATTTCGAACAATATTTATGAAGAAATTGACTCTCCATAATGGTCTGCAGACAAATAAATATTAGACATAAAGTACTCACATCGTTTTTAGTGTAACATAAATGATTTTTGAAGAAAAAACATAAAATTCAGAAAACTGATGAGAATTGATCTGTTAAACATATTTCATCAGAAAGAGCATGAAATTTTATGTATGTCTATGTGTAAAAATTTGAACTGCATCAGATCAATCAAAGATCAGAGATCAAAAAACGCGAAAATAGCAAATTTTCCAATATGGCGGCCTACATGACAGCAATATTGATTTTTCTTAAAACTTGTGTATGTCATGCAAATGAATATTCAGTGCAAAAGCGCTTTTTAAGCACGTTCCAAAATGCTCTCAAACACGAAATAATGTAAAGTAAGTCAAGATATAGATCAAAACGTCATTTTTCCAATATGGCTGCCTCCATGTTAAAAATTTGTATCGAGCAAATCTAAAGAACGAAAACTTCTGTTTAAAAAAAATTATTATACAACAAAGTTTGTTCAAAGAACCCAACTATTTTGCTACTGTCGGGCATTCTGCCTACAATGTGTGCATGATGATAGCAGTAGCAATGTTTCTTCATTGTCATGCTACAAAAGTATAATATTTTAACATTTTTGAAATTTTTTCTCACAAAATAGTTGCGCCCCTAAGTTTTCTATCAGAAAAACTTTACTTTTTAAAAATAGTTAGATGGATCTTGAGATTTGCTCAAAAACCTAAAAGGTATGAACCACTTTTTTCAGGTGTCAACAATCACATACACTTTCATTATGCACTGCAAGCGGATTACTGTATTCTCAGTGCTCCAAGTTGCATGTATATGGAAACTCTTTAAAAACGATTCGAAAGTGCATTAATCATTACATATGACTTTCTGGGTCAAGCACAGTAGACCATAAAGTGCAAATTTTACATGTTTTGGTGAAAATGATGTGTACTTTACACCACTGTTGAGTGTAAACGAACGCGCCCAATTGGCCTATTACGGTTGACGCTTAAAAAAGACATATACCGCCCCGTTTTTGACTTCACTCCTTCTAAAATGGCTCGATACTGATGCAAACAAACACAACTTGCTGTGACGTTTACCCATTAGAAAGTACTTTTTTATTCTATTCGACTTATTTCGACTTCTAAATAGTGAAATTAGAGGGCAAAAAAGGACAAAAACGTATTTTTCACCATCCACGACAGTGTAAACTCTAAAAATCTGAACCTAACTCCACATTGAGTTTAAAGATATTCTGTTTAAAGCACTTTGCAGCCCTTAAATTGCTGGTACGTTTGTATGTGGGAGACTTCTATTTCGCAAAATATTTGAGATAATGACCAATTTAGAAAAAGTAGAGAAAACGTGTTTTTTGCCTCATGTTACGCCCCTGATTTCGAGCTTTACACCTTTAGGAATTACTCAATATTGAGTCTCTAAAAACGCAAATCACTGCGACGTATAGTCCTAAAAACGTACTCTAATTTTCTTTTATTCCATTTGTCCCGACTTATTAGCGGAGAAGTTGACAATGAAATCTTAGACAAAATCTGCTTTTACACTATCCACTAAAGTGTAAACTTTGAACCCCTAGATCTACCTCGGCTTTGAGTATAAGAAAGTTTGCAGGTAAGCCAAAGATAGCCCCTGAGCCGTAGTACATTTCTGTAAATTAAAAGAATTTGGCAGCCATAAACAAGTCAAAAAACTCTTTGTGACAGTTCAAGCATAGCTTTTTAAATAGAGTATGGTTTTGTATAAATTGCTGAATCGGGCACAAAATACCGTTTTCGATTTTTTCCGTAACTTGCGTAGAAACGAAGATTTCAGAAAAATATAATCTTGTGGATCTGTCGTTTTTTGGGCGTCGAGACAAAACGAAGACGACTACGTGTGGACGTGATGCAACAAACATCGGACTACAGCAGATCTTGCATTGCGCTAATTTAGTGCAATATTAGGACTAATTTAAATTACGAATAAAACCTAAAAAATACAATGCAGTATGAAAACCTTTCTGAAAACCGAATGATGTAAGAACCGTGCATTCAGGCTATTTTGAGCTTTTAAGATTCACCGGATTCGAATCTGAGCAGGCTATTTTTTTGCGATATATGTAGTCGACTGTATTTAGCAGTATAATTTTTCGCAACACGGATAGATGAAAATATTTTTCTCTTTTTTGAATTATTTTAGCGACCTGATTCGGAAAAATGACATTTTTGCTATATTATGCGTGCCGCTTACTACCAGAAGCTGAAAAACACTGCTTCGATCGACAAAGTTTTACTTGTAATCAAAGCAGAAGACGTAAAATACAAGAAAAAACAAGAATCATACACTGACTAGTACTTATTTGAAAACTGGATTCTATTAGACCAGATGACCATTTAGCAGAAATATCGCTAAGGCGTTTCATTGGATTCAAAAACTGACGCACTTATATTCGGTCGTTGGTTTATCTTGGCTTTCGCAACACTCTTCCCCACTCTTGCATTTTTGTGGCCCACAACGGCGCGAAGGACAAAAGCTTAGGTTTGCGGCAATTCCAATCCGAATATGCTTCCTTGAAAACGACAAGATATTTGCACCAACGACATACATACTAGCTACCAACTCTTTAGATCGAATTAATACACTAGCAAAGAAAAATCCTCCGATATAGCAAAAAGGACGAATAAACTTGGAATTAGGCATCATTAAGGACACAAAAGGAAAGGCTTAGAGAAAAGTTATCTATCTATGCTTGTGAAAGTTAGTAAGAATCTACTTAAAAACTGGACTTCCGCTTAAAAACGCAAACAATAAAAGTATATTCTACGGCCTACAGAAGGGACTTGCACCTCCGACGTAAAAATAAATAAGATGAATAGCTTACTCCTAGAAAATAAGCGATCACTAATAAAAAACGACACAATGTGCATTCTTACGCTAGCATGGGACGCACTGCTATGGGGCAGCAATTAACAAGATGGTGTGCTTGTCCTAATTCATTTATGAAGCCATTAACGATTAACTAAATTGGTTATATATTTAAAGAGAAATTTAATATTGATAAGAAATTAAAGCGGTTATTAAAACACATCTCAGCTTCCTCATAATCTCTTTTCCTGAGCTATTGAACAATGCATAGTGAAGGCATTTTTTTCAGATGCCGCAGAATATACTTCGATTTTTTGCGTTTTTGAGCGTGAAGTCTAATTTTTAGTAGATTCTTACAACTTTCACAGGCATACATAGGTAACTTTTCCCCAATTCCCTGTTTTTATGTCCTAAATGATACGTAATTTCAAGCATATTCTATCTTTTTGCTGCATCGGAGCATTTTTCTTTGCTAGTACATCTACTTTTAATTAGCATGATCTGAGTAAATCAGTCATTAAACACATACGGTAACAAGTTACAATACTGAAAACACTTCAAGAACGCGGAAAACAATATTTTTCTGAAGATTAGCATTATCATTTTTCAAAACAAGACCACCTAATCAAATTTAAAACTAGATCAAATGTTTTCAGCGTAAATTTAAGGCAACTACTGGTTGTAAGAAACACTTTCACTCCAGATTTGTAATCCTGGCGTTACATGAAGCCTTTTAAAAAACATTAGTAAGATTTTGCAACGCTCCAAAATTAATGTTAATCTTCAGTGTAAACTTAACACAATTTGCGGGTGTAAAGAAAACATACATTCAGATTCGTAATTCTGACCTTTTAGGACATATTTTGAAACAAAAAACATTCACTCTTTGTAACGCTCTAGAAGTCAAATTAAATTGTAGTGTTAACTTTAAACATCAAAAAATGAGAGACTAGTGGAAACATCACACAACGTACTGAGTGTAGAAGACTAACAGTCAGACACGTAATTACGCGTACTAGCTATTTCGACAAAATTAACAGTCGCAACGCTCTAGTCTTGAGTTATTTTTCAAAGTAAGGTATACACAACTACTGGGTGTAAAGAAAATGATGCAGTCAAATTCGTAATACTCGACCTTTCGCACCATATTTTGGAAAAAATTCACGTTCTGCAAAGCTCTGGGAGTAAAATAAATTAGTAGTGTAAACTCTTACAGATTACCAATAGAATGAACTGTGTAAACTTTACAGAACTATGGGTATAGAGAAAAGTAACGGTCAGATTCGTAGTTGTAATGTTACATCGAGCATTTCGAAAAACATTAAGCTTCCACAGCGCTCTAGAACTTGAATTAACTTTCAGTGTGTACTTTACACAACCACCGGATGTAAAGAAGATTTTAGTAAAATTCATAATTCTTATATCACTCTGGTAGTATGACCGATATTTATAAAAGAATTAAATCTCCACAATGGCCTGCAGACAAGTAAATATTATATGTTAACCACTTTAAACCACTGTCTGAGTGTAAATAAACGCGCCCTACTGACGTCTCACTGTTTGACCCCTTGTACATTTTTAGACGTTTGATTATGTCTAGAGTCATTACCGGAGTAGTTGTCAGATCAATTTGTAGCTGACTTATTACCGGAGAAGTTAGATAGAGAAATCCCGGACAAAACCTGATTTTTTACACCATCCACTAGAGTTTAACCTTCTAGAGTCCGCTCTATGATGCAGAAGTGCTAGAGCAATGCGATCTTAATATGCTTCAAATCTTTAAAATGTAAGACTGTATGCAAAAAACCAGAACAAAAGCTCTCCTCTCTATCATATTGTTCATATGTTCCCATTTGGGATCGTTGGCTTCTTGAGGAACATTTTTGCCAAATTTCATGTTCTGTTATGTTTTGCAAAACAAATAAGATTAAAGCAATCTGCTTACAAACATTGATAACACAAGTAATCTAAACTGTCAAATTGTCAAATAGAGAGCCTACAAGAATGTGGTTTTGAGTTTTTGAAACCTTATGGGAACCATAAACCTCAGAAAACAAAGCAACTGTTCAGTAGACACCGTAACTTATATTTGTTTTTTGTTAGATTTGCTTGCTTTCTAGATAACATTAAATAATGTCTAGCTGAAGAAGAGTAAAAAACTATTATCGAGCTATAACTCTGTATTTTCGTTTTTTCTGGATTTTGGTTTTCTCGTTTCTACGCTGTTGAACTGATGCCCGTGATCTTAGAGCTATTTACTCTGCACCGACGTATTTCGGTATACTAAAAATTAGAAACCATGAATCATGATTTGGGAAATAACAGGGAAGTCAGGGTGCATTATAGTCAACTTGGCAATTTCATTCAATTTTCAATAAGTAAAATTTTACAGTAAATAAAAGTAAGTCATAATATCATATGTTTACTCATTCAGACATTTACCTATCCGCAGTTGTTATAGATAGTCCAATAAACTTACACTCAAAGTTTAGTTATGTTGCTAGCATGCTTCTGAGCTATTAAAAAATGTTAGAAATCAGTAGTTATATAAAGTTTGATGAAGTACAGTGCAAGTTCTACAGATCAAAAACATGATATTGTGCATGAATTCAAGAAAATGTGTCTCTAAGCCTTTAAAGATTCATGGCTCTGTAAGTAATAGTCAAAAAATAAAGCAAAGTCAGGTAGAGCAGGTAATTTCTGAAAGCACCTAAAATTATTTACAGAGACGCTTGAATTTTTGCCTAAAAACCGCTAGAAATCAAGAGGTACATTGTTGTGTAATTGTAACACATAGAATCAGGTAAAGAATCCCATGAACCTGCATTTAATATTTTAAATATGTGCATTGGAGTCATACCAGAATGCTTGTGGAGCTCTAGAAAATTGAAGGAATGCATGAGAGGTCACTAAAGAGCATAGCCGATGTTACATATGCTGCCCCATAGATTTTGTTCTCTTTCCAGGAATTAAATATTTTTGCACTCCTAGAAGCCAACGTTCTCAAATGGGAACATCAATATAAATTTTACCATAACTTTTGATGAACAACTAAATAGGAATGAATAACATACCAAAATGATCAGAAAACCTCTGCAAACATGACTGCATGACATTCGGCTCAAAAATTTTGTATACCGATTGACAATATGCAAATTTCTAAACATGACAAACTTTCGCTATTTTTGTCTAACTTAAGACAGTATAGCATCGCATTCATACTTATAATTAAGTTTTGAAATTACTCTCACAGGATAGGCAATCATCTTGTTTCTCATCCAAGACGAGTCTTATTTAAATTAGATGAGTAGTTGTTTTGCAACAAAATTTTGAAAATATGTTCCCGATTGGGAACGTTGGCCACTAAAAGGTTAAAAGTTTGAACCCTAGATCTAACTTCGAATCGAGTGTAAAAAGTTTACAGGTAAGCCAAAGGTAGTGCTTGATCCGTAGTTACATTTCCGTAAATATATTTTTTGGCGGACTCTTATACAAAGAATTTGGCAGACATAAATGAGCTGAAAACTCGACTGGAATGTGTTTTTTAACCCAAACTTTTCCCCCTCTTTACACTGCTTCCTCGAAATAAGTCACTTAAAAAATTGAAATTTGTTCGAAGCTAACTTAATTGCCCACATTCAAAAAAACCAGACTAAACAGAGTGCAAAACTAGCTTAGAATAGTCGTGTAATCGACCAAAAAATTTTAAAATCTATGTTACAACTTTACAGTAAAACTTTACACGCTCTTTATACACTGAGTATTAATTTTAAAAAAAATTTGGGCACCGAATTTTTTTTATTATCTATCTTTTAAAAAAGTGCACAAACCTACTTGACTGAAAACACAGACTTGACTGACCTAATTAAGTCAGTACGTACGGTCAAGACCACACATGGGTAGCGACCAAATTCTGGGGGTGTGGGTGCTGTAAAACTTACAAAAATTCAAAAAATGCACAAAAAACCAATCAATCATGGGGTCTATCGATTTTTGGGGTCAAGCGGATTTTCGTTGGGGGGAGGGGTGGGAGAGTACAAACCCTCAACCCCCACGCACATTTGTGGGGAAGATCCTATAAAAGAATTTCCTATGAGGAAAAATAGGTTAAGGTTTGAGATGTGCCGGGGCCGGAGCTGGGACAGGGGTGCCAGCCTCGGGGCCGGGGCCTGCTCAGTGCCTGTACGTTACGTAAACTATATATTTACCACGTATATCATGCATCCATATTATGCCTGTATAGACTTAACACCTCAGTATCACTATAGCGGGCTATTACATAATGCTTTAATGAATCAAAGACATGAAAATAAACTAATTGAAGGACAAATAAAAGAAAAATATAAATAAATAATTAATGAATATAGCTATAGCCCCAAAAAACAATAAAGTAAACAAAAATACGAATTTTCTATAGTTTCATGCTAATGCCATGGAAAAAAGAGACGAGTAACACAATACAATGCAGAACCTTACAAGTACATTGCGTGGAAACAGGTAGTCCATGGCTTTTTCGACAGCAAAATTTGAAGGCACTTCGTTGTTTAAAATAATATAACTACACGCATAAAATACTACTCTTTTATAATATAAATGGGAAATTATAGCGTCGAAAAAATTTCTATACCGACCGGAAATCACCTGTCTATAGCAGGGAACGTTCACTAGCATAATTAAAATAATATTAAAGCTTTGAAAAAATGAGCTTGCTAAGCGAGAGTTGTAAACAAAGAGAAACTCAAAGTTTAAAACAAATCATTAAATTATGAAGAGAATAATAAAAGATTATAAACTATAAGAAAATGAAAGAGGTGGGATTTAAGCAAATTAAAACAAATTTAGTGGATATGATGAAACATTATTGTTGAGAATAGGACGATCACGTGCTATGTATAATGACTCCTTGATTAAAAGATCAAAAGAGTTGGATGCTCGACTAATAACCTTGAAGCAATCTGATGTATTTAAATGATTGCTATTTGAGATATGTTTGTGAATAGCAGATAAGCTATCACCCTGAATTGGCTTTCCTGTAGCAAATGAGATGCCAGTATGCTCTGCAATTCTACTCCCAAAATGTCGGCGAGTTTCGCCAATGTAACTAGCCATATCAGACTTTTGTCTCTGATATTGACAAGCTGAAGCAGACTCTAGTGCAAAATGAGTATCCCCTTGGCTTGATTGATAAGGTCATATCCGACTTTATGACAAAGGTTTATAATAAAAGTGATGAAATAAAAATTGGGTGTGATAAATTATGCTATTCTCTTGTTTTGCCTTACACTGGTGTGCATGGCTACAATGTACGCAGCAGAATTCTAAAGCTTATATCTACATTTTACCCTCAGATTAGAGTAAGGTTTGTTTACAAACCTGTCATGTGTATAAGCCGGTTTTTCAAGAACAAGGATGCTGTACCTGCTAAGCTACTCTCAAATTTAGTATATAAATATACGTGTTCTAGCTGTATGGCTAGTTACATTGGCGAAACTCGCCGACATTTTGGGAGTAAATTGCAGAGCATACTGGCATCTCATTTGCTACAGGAAAGCCAATTCAGGGTGATAGCTTATCTGCTATTCACAAACATATCTCAAATAGCAATCATTTAAATACATCAGATTGCTTCAAGGTTATTAGTCGAGCATCCAACTCTTTTGATCTTTTAATCAAGGAGTCATTATACATAGCACGTGATCGTCCTATTCTCAACAATAATGTTTCATCATATCCACTAAATTTGTTTTAATTTGCTTAAATCCACCTCTTTCATTTTCTTATAGTTTATAATCTTTTATTATTCTCTTCATAATTTAATGATTTGTTTTAAACTTTGAGTTTCTCTTTGTTTACAACTCTCGCTTAGCAAGCTCATTTTTCAAAACTCTTGTATTGAATAGTCGCTTCTAATATTAAAGCTATACATGAAACTGAACAACCATACATAATATTAGTGAAACACGTCAAAATGAAGACAGTGACTGGCGCTAAGCGCCCAAAATTATTGCAAAATCATCTTATATGAAACAGAAAATGACTATTAATATGGTATCGAATAATAATAAACATTTTAACAAGATGCTGGAGAGAGTGCTCAGCATTTTAAATGTTTTTGTCTAAAAATAATCGGTCAAACGTGATTATTTTCATTATAAAGATACCTAGTTAATTACGCTAAGGTTCTCAAAAATATATCAAATTGTTTCAATGTTCATTCAAATCTTAATTATTAGATTGCCAAAAACGGAATACAACATTAATTTTTTAATTTTAAGCTTAATTTTGACGTAATTTAGCACATTTTTGTAAATAACTAGATATTATGTAGTATAATTCGATTTAAAAAAAGATTAATTTTATCCTGTTTTCATAAATTTTTTTCGTTTTCCACAGGCACCGGCCCTGGCGCCAGGGCCGCGGCCTGGCACGCCTAATTAATTTTTGCTTTAAATTAAAGTTTACGCCGATTTAAATAAATTCGAGCGTGGTGAAGCCATACTCTATAATAATTATGATCTATAATATAAAATGTATATCACTGGCATAAAAAAATCGCTGAAAAGAAAAAAAATTTAAAGATTTCATTCATGTGACTGCTACGGAAGTCTGGGGATGCATCGAATACTAGAATAATATTAAATTGAATAAATCAAATGAATAATAGATTAAACCATTTCAATGTCAAAATTAAAAAGTCTGTTGCTTCCCGATATCGCGAAAATTGATACTGTGCAGAAAAAAGAAATGTGATCACAATTAACGTGCTATCGCTGCAATCTATGTACTTAACTCTCAGTTTGAACTGCAACAAAAAAATTTTTGGATTATGAATAGTAATATGGGAATTCGCTGCCTCTTTACTTTCAAAAATTTTTTGCGCAACCCTGACTTTAGACGCTGCTCATGCGTGTACATTCACAACCCCATTTTCGTTACCCAATAAATACCTGAAATTTCTTTAAATTCAAGAAATTTAATGTTTTTAACCTGTAGGGTTAAAAATATCAATAAGAATGCTAATGACGAAGACCATGTTTGGATATCAGTACAAATTTTAAAAACCGGTGGCTGCTGAATTTCTGAAGTCAAATGGTTAATCGACTTTGTTGTTGTGCATCGAGATCTGAAACTGATGATTCATCATAAAAGCGAGCACAGCCAAAGAAGAGAATCAGTGACTCGTGAAAAAACAGTATCATAAATAATATATTTTACCGTCGTTTATCACGAGAATGATAAACGGACATTGTGTAAATGGAATATTTTCCCACGAATGAATCATTATGTTTTTTTCTTCTTTCACTTGCGCAAATCATGTGCAATAGATACAAATCTGCTCGTACAAGAAATGTTTTGCATTGTCAAATCGAAAAAACGATGCAGAATCAAACAAGACCATGCGGGAAATCGGAGGGGTCTAGAATTTAAGCCAAATTTCAAGACATCTCTGCTGATCACTTGATTTTTTACAATATAATTGATTTTTTGTCGGCCAAAGCATAGTGCTGTTTAGCCTCCGGTAGTATAGGACACGATTTTGCCAGAAATATGCATCAGCTTATTTTGGTCTACCAGTCAATACAAAAATGCTTTATTCTTCCTAATTTTCATATGGTGGAAACGCTCGATTTTGATTTATCTCGCTTGAATAATTGTAGAAAGGGAAAAAATAATTTTTTGGCATACAAAGAAATGGCCTGTTTCGAATCCGAATTCGATGAATCCTAAAAGGAATTTTTGGCACGCACACGACATTAGAGCGCGCGAAATTAGAGCGCAGCCATATTAGATGTTTTTCACGTAAGTTTACAAAACGTTAATGCTGATAAAAGGAAAGAATTCGCCGGTTATACATAGCTTCACGGACAAAACAAGCATGCTTATGAAAAAAAGTCCCACTGTGTCTTACACTCGAAACTATTCGCAACGATTCGTATAATTTTTTTTTAAATTCTGTCTTTACTTTCTAATTGAGTTGTACACTGGTTGAATTAGCGGATGTACGAAAGTAGAAATTTCGACTTTTTGACTTACCTTTGGAAAAAGGACAGTAACTTTTGAAGCAGTAGCTTTTGTGTAACGCCGTTATTCCCTTTTTATTTATTTTCTTGACACAGATTACGGTATTCATTTTCACAATTGTTTTTAAATTGTACGCATTTACTGTAAGTTGTACAAATCGAGCGTGGAATTTATTGCTGCAGTAAACATTCATAAAACTGCAGTGAATAAGCGAAAGATCAAAATTTGTGTAAACTTATCTTGCATTCCTGTGTCAAGAAAACAAGTGAAAAAGGTATAGTCCCATTAGAAAGTGCATGAAAAGCTACAAAATAATGTCCTAAAATGACACCCTTACAACCGTAGTTTTAGAGCTTTAGGTGTTAGAAAACAGATCAGTATCAGTCTATTCCACTGCACAAGAGATGTTTGAATTAACGTCAAATTTTTTTAAATAAGTAACACCTACAACTTCGGAACTAGCATAGCAAGGGGTCGTTTGGAGACACTGATTTGCGGGGCATTCATCTCACTTTCTGTTGTAACAAACCGCATTGCACAAAATCCATCGGTTCAAAACAATTGATGCTTTCCAGAGGTGAGACTAAAAATTCAACATTTTTACTTTACCTCCAATAATAGAAAGCGCATCCAATTCTGAATCGGAAAGTTTACGAATCGTTGCAGATAGTCTCGAGTGTAAGATACAGTAAGACTTTTTTCAAAGGCATGCCCGTTTTGTCCGTGAAGCTTTGATAGGTGAATTCTTTCATTTATCAGCATAGAAGTTTTCTTAATTTACGTGAAAAACATCTATTATGGCTGCGCTCAAATGTAGGCGCTCTAATGTCGGCTCACCGAATTTTTACATTGTATTTATAATTGAAATTGAATAAAATAAGAAGTAGTTAAATTTAGTGTACGCGCTTCTGTCCAATATTGAGGGATTTATCGGGCTCTAAAGTTCACAATTTCACAGTGCTTAAGAATAGGCAGTTTCGACATTTATAATGTGTCGGTTTTCTCATAATTTTTCTTAGGCTTAGGCTTACTTACAGATGTATGCGAATTTTTAGGCTGCTTAGGTCGATATTACTCCCGCTTAGGTCGACTTATAGCCGCTTAGGTCGATTTATAAACGTTTGGACAATAATTTGCACATACTACTCGTAAAAATTTCCAAGCAAAAAGATTATCAAGTTCGTCATCAGCATATTGGAAATGACATAAAAAATTGTTTTTTTGGCGAAAAAACTATAAAAACATGAATTTTATGTACTAGTGCTAAATCACGAAAAGCACGAATTTAGCAATAAAATCAGAAGTATTTCAAGAAACAACGGACAGTTTACAATCAAGCCTGTTTTCCGCGCCTCATTTCAACGATTTCAGCAAGTTTCGCAAAAAATCCGGGTTTTCTAAACCCATTTTTACGGATTTTTGCAGGAACCTATATTCTGCATTTACTCCATCGAATACGTAAGTACACATAAATATATGCATGCGAAAAATACATGCGCAAAATTGAAAGTCAAATATTCTATTCATTAAATCATCACACATCCAATGAATAGACAGATTTTTTAAATTAAATAATATCCGAAATTCGTAAGTCTATTGAATTTTCAAAGCCGAAGAGAATATCTAAATGTCGGTGGGCGGCGGGACATCTAGCTATGCTCTATTAGCTGATATGTAAAGCATAAGCCTGCCGATTGTCATTCAAACAGCTTAATGAGTATTTCTCACGAAAAATTCTCAGAAACTCCGAACGTATTTCGACAAACTTTTGCGCCAAAAAAGATTGGGAATATTGCATTTTTCAAAACTTCTGTTGCCGTAATTACATGGCTGAAACAACTCACAATCTATTTAGCAGTAGAAATTTTCAATAAATCCTTATATCCAGTTCGGTTAAAACCAAACATGGGCAGCACCGAAATTCTGGGAGGAGGGGAGCAAGATTTTTCGAAGATCAAAAAATGGTCTTAAAATAGTGGTAAGGCGAAGAAAACATCATTTTTCAATGTATCTCATCGATCACTATCCATTGGCATCAAAAAATTGCGAAAAAAAACAAAAAAATTCAAAAATTGAATTCTGGGGGAGGGGTATTCGGTCAACTGGAGAAGGTGGTGCATACCCCAATTCCCCCTCCCACGCCCATATGTGGTTGTAAGGCTTGGAAGAACACGGAACCATCAGTCCCGTCCCTAATAAGGAGATACATTCCGTAGATTTTTGAAAAAGCGCATGAAATTTCGTTCAGTGTTTGTCATTAAGACGCATGCAAAAACAAAAAATCTAGATGTAAAATAATTGAGCTTTCTAATTTAATTATTGGAAAGACATAGGCACACTTGGCTCGATCAACGGCATAAAATACTTGTACAGGCAATAAAGAAATACCAATACGAAGTCGGACGCGAAGTTTCAGTATTAATAGTATAAGTTTCAATTTGAATGCCGCAAGAAAAACAAACGCCGAAAATTATAATTCGTTTCATATACATATATACTAGCAAAGAAAAATGCTCCGATGGAACAAAAAGAACAAAAAAGGTAAATATACTTGAATTTCTTCATTGTTAAGGATGTAAAAGGAAGGGACTAGGGAAAATTTCCTTATAAGCGCAGAAGCCATGGGAATGTGCTAAACAATAAGACTTCCCTAAACAACGCAAAAATCGAAGTGTATTCTGCGGCCTATGAAAAATGAGGGAGTAGTCACAGAACGTTAGTGTTTCGCAAAAGAGCATTGAAGACACTTCCATGACTATTAAATAATCAATGTGTTATTTATTTAATGAAATATTGACCTTCCACAATGTTCTGGCGTAAAAGATTATAGTGTAAAATTTACACCTACTGGCCAACTCAATAGTTTGCACGAAAAACCACGAAAAATTTCTTTAAATTTTCCAGAATAAAGTAATCAAAATACTCGTCATCTTAATCGAAATTACTACGGAGAATCTGCAGAACCGCGCATTGGCCGCAGAATATCATTCGATTTTTGCGTTGTTTAGGAGAAGTCTAACTGTTTAACACATTCCCATGGCTTCAGCGCATATAGGGAAATTTTCCCTAGTCCCCTCCTTTTACATCTTTAACAATATAGAAATTCAAGTACATTTACCTTTTTTCTTCCATCGGAGCATTTTTCTTTGCTAGTTCCCTTCTTTTATCTATTACTTCAGGCCATATATCCATAGGTGGGCAGCGCCAAAATTCTGGGAGTGCAAGTAACCGAAGAAATGTATTTTTTCGTCTCGAACCCTTAACACTAAAATGATCAAAGATCAAGAAATATTACGTTAAAATAGAAAAAAAATTTTAAGTTTTGAGATTTTGTAGCCTTCTACATTATAAAAGCTATTGGACTGCAAAGAAACCAAAATTGAGACAGGCAGTAAAAAACCCTTATACTTTACACTTTTGTGCAACAACCATCTAGTGTAAAGAATATTTAAGGTCAGATTCGTAATGTACAACTTAGGGGCAACATTAAAAAAATTGGCTTTCCGCTAATTGTTTCATACCCAACGCTCTGGGCGGAAAAGTGCTTCTCGGAGTAAACTTTACACTTGTGCTAATAACGCAATATTGGGTGTACAGAAACAAAATAAATCAGGATCGGTAACGCTAAGGTCAGGGCACATTTTGAGCACAATTAGTTTTTTTAATAATTGAAGGAGTAACTGAAGAAATTTCGTTTTCCGTCTCGAACTCTTTACACTAAGACGATCACAGATCAAGAAGTATTGCGTTAAGAGAAAAAAATTTTACGTTTTGAGATATTGTAACCCTCTACATTATAATACCAGTTGGACTGCACAGAAACCAAAATTGAATTAGATAAGCATTAGGACACGCTAACAGTAAAAAATTTGTTCACTTCACACTTTTGTGCAACAACCATTGAGTGCAGAGAAATTTTAAGGTCAGATTCGTAATCTACAACTCAGGGGAAACATTTAAAAAAATTGGCTCTCGCAAATTGTTTGATACCCAATGCTCTGGGCGGAAAAGTGCTTTTCAGCGAAAACTTTACACTTGTGCTAATAAAGCAGTATTGATTGGGTTTATAGAAACAAAATGAACTAGGACCTGTAACGCTAGGGTCAGGGCACATTTTAAGCATAGTTAGCATGTTACGCCTATTTAGCGGAGTAGCTGAAGAAATTTCGTTTTTCGTCTCGAACTCTTTACACTGAAACGATGACAGATCGAGAAATGTCGCCTTAAAAGGAGTAAAAAAATTTACGTTCTGAGATATTGTAACCCACTACATTATAAAACCAATTGGACTGCAGCAGAAACCAAAATTGAGTTAGATAAGCTGAAGGACAC
Organism: Mermis nigrescens; assembly: GCA_036768485.1. Lineage (NCBI taxonomy): Eukaryota > Metazoa > Nematoda > Enoplea > Mermithida > Mermithidae > Mermis > Mermis nigrescens. The sequence continues at coordinate 287,560 of JAVLUZ010000163.1, read as the reverse complement.
GCAAAGAGTAAAAAACACGTATACTTTACACTTTTTGTGTAACAACCATTGATTATAAAGAAATTTTAAGGTAAGATTCGTAATCTACAACTCAAAGGCAACATTTTAAAAAAATGGGCCCTCCGCAAATTATTCGATTTTTCTGTTTACACTTTACAAACTCATTGCTAACTCGGTATTGAGTGTAAACAAAAAAAGGTACATCGAGTTTTTTAATTATCTATCGTTTAAAAAAAGCGCACCTCTCAGGTGTGTGCCGTTGTTGCTGCGAGGTGGGGGGACACAAAGTTCGCACTCGCTGTGATGAACATATAAGAAAAGAGGTGGCTGAGCATATTATTTGTATTTACTTGACAATAGCATCTTCTTCAAAACCAAAATGTTGTTATTCGCGCATATGTGTTATGCAAATTATCATGTGATACATTGTGATTGTAACGCACGATGCAACTAGACGTTTTTTCCAACGTGGTTTTCAGAAAATTCTCGCAACCGCATTGGCAAATATTTCAATCATTGGTGATTATTTTATTCAGAAAATGATGGAACTTTTTGTTTAATGAGAAATCAATAAACAAAGAATTCAGAAATTGAATTAAATACAAACCATGAGAGTAGGTCACCAAAAAATCGTACGACAGGATCAACAGTTCCGAACATACGGGGCATAATTAGCCGGGGGCGGTAAAGGCAGGCCCCCACCAACTGAAATCAAAAAATATTTTTATTTTTCACTCTCAGAGCAAAAAAAATAAAAATTCTATAAATATATTAAAAGGACAGTCAAAATGCGTTTTCTAGCGCACTTTCGAGCTATTAAACTGCCGGCGCTTCGCGCCGGATTTCTTATCTTCTGCCTCATCTCTTTCCTTAGACGCCCAGATTTGACCTAAAAATAGCGAATATGTCAAAAAAATTTTACAAAGATCACTTATTGTGTTCAAAACAAAAGATCAAAAATACATATGTATATAAAACAAGAGCGATAATACATACATGCATGTTTCAGAACCAATTCTATTAAGACATACTCGTGCAAGTGCAATATTATTATAATTATGATATATCTATATATTATAATAATTATTGCACTATCTGTCATATCGCCTTTTATTTCCTTGTTGAATTGCCACACTTCCTTTCCATCCTTTTCTTCCCTCGTTTTTCGCAGCACTGCTCTCCTCGATTGCAATGCCTTGGTCCACAGCGTATGTTGAGCTTATTCTTAAGTTCGCGGCACGTCCATTCTGAACTCGATTCCTTGAAAAGTGCAGATATGTACATATGTATGTACAAGCACTTTTGTATATTTGAAATATCTGATTTATGGCTCGTGTCGTGCGATGCCTGAGCTGCATTGCATAAGCACCGGTGGCGATCGTGACAGGGGCAGGTGGCGTAAAATGTGCGAGGGTAGGGGTCTACCCGTAGAAAGAGACATTTGTTAAGGAACAATAAGACAAAATTCAGACCAAAAACGGATTCAATGGTTGGAATTGATTTAAAAGTGAATTAAAACAGAGACGTATAAACCAAAGGCGGATTTAAGGGGCAAGGGAGGCGTCGCCCTCCCCGTTATAGGCCAAAAATATTTGGTGAGATAAAGACTGGATACGTAATTTGCAATGATTTTCGACCGTCGGAGATCATAATTTCTCGAAATTTTCCGGCGTTCCGCGCCGGATAATACCTTTTAAATACAATCAATCACTTTATTTGCGACCTAGAAGCCATTTTTTGCTAGTTTCCAGAATAATGTAAAGAGCAGAAACAGCTATTTCAGCATAGATTTCTTCTATTCGAGCATAACTTTTAGAAAAAAATCGACGTCTGGCACGTCCTTCAGCCTAAATTTCGCAGATTTTTCGGCGCTTCACGCCGGATTTTCGCTAAAGTCAAAGAAATTGAATAATTTTGGAAAAAAATTGCCGAAAATTTCAAAATTTTTCGAACATATGTTGCATCAAAAGTGATTTTAAACAAAAGTAGACAATGAAAAACGCCGAAACAACGCTATTACGTACGTGAAGAGCAAATTTTGGGACCTATTTTTGGCTTTTTTCGGAAAAAGTTGGGGTACCGCCCCCTACAGAAAAATCCTAGATCCGCCACTGATAAAAAACATAGGTTGTTTTAATGCTTCTTCAGACCGAATCTGTAAAGCTATCCAGCTGATTCCGCAGACTTGACTGACAAACCAAGACAGCCATGTGGTTGCAAGACATCTAGAAATATATATCTTACGAGCGAAAATGAATATAAGGTAAAAGGCAAACATACATATGAGCTAAGCAAAATAAATCAGAGCTTACACGTGAAGCTATAATCTGACTCACACTTTTTGATATGACTATTTGCTAACTGAACTTACATATGGCCCACGTCTCAATCCTAAGGTCCAACAATTTTCAAAGGTCGAATTGTGCTTAAATTACTGAGAGAAAACATAGCCGTTTTTTTATGTTTCTCATCAAATGTTGCTGGCATAAAAGAGCGCAGAAAAGAGGATTAAAAACTAAAATTTAATTCTGGAGTTTCGGTCGAACTCTGGCGGTTTTTCGGATTCTGGTGGTTCGTCAGACCTCAGCGCTTATGTGTTGCTAAATAATGTGCATTCACTTTAAAACAAAAAGTTGTTTTTTACTTGGTCGATGCCAAAATTAAATAAGACCGTTGCATCCACACATGAACCTAGACTCACTTGAAAATGGATAGACCCGTCGGCTTTGAAATTTTGGCATGTTTGTTGGGCCGCGAGTTTTATGTTACACAGACCCCCAGAATTCGGTCACTGCCTACATATGTATGATTGCATCCCTATGTATCAAAAAACATTAATTTTGTGCAAAGTACTAATATTGCGAATTAAATGCGCTGCTACAATCTGTCTATTTAGCATCATATTTTGAAACTTCAACAATTCATATTGCACAAGAAAGAATTTTTTGGAGTAGGTATACGTAGTAATATGTAAAATGACGGCTCTTTTTTTATGCTCAAAAATTTTCGGATTGCCCTGAATTTAGGATGGTAGTGTTATATGTGTTTGTAGATTTCCGTTATATATGCACCTATGTTTTTATATACGAGTACTTTAAGAACCCAAATGTTAGCCCACTATACACGTAGCTTATTTAAGTTCATGAAACATCGTTTTTTAACCTTTAGGGCTAAAACTATCAACAAGAATGCTATGACGAAACCCATGTTCAGATAGATATCAGTACAAATGCTAAAGACTGTTGACTATTGAAATTCTAAAGTCAAATGGTTAATCGACTTTGTTGCTGCCTGAAGATCTGCAAATGCTTCATCAACATAAACGAGCGCAGTCAACAAAAGAATCAGTGATTCGGGCGAAACAACTTATAAATACTAACGATTTAACCATTCTTTTATTGCAGACATGTAAAATACATATTACTACCTAAGAAATATTTTAGCCCTAGCCAAGAAAAATGCTCCTATGGAACAAAGAGGACGAATATACTTGGAATTACGCATGATTAAGGACACAAAAGGATGGGATTAGGAAAAACTTATCTATTTACGAGTATATCTGTGATAATTGTGAGAATCTACTAAAATTATACTACCGCTAAAAACACAAAAAAATCTGAGTATATTCTGCGACCTGCAAAAGGGTATTGCACCTCCGACATAAAAATAAATAGCATGAATAGATTAACGACAAAATGTGTACTGTTATGCTAGCATGGTGCGCATTGTAATAGGGCAGCAATTAACAAGACAGTGTGCTTGTCATTTATTCATTTATCGAGCCGTTGACGATTAACTAAATATTGGTTATATATTGAAAGAGAAATTTGATATTGATAAGAAACTTAACCGGTTATTAAAACAAATCAAAGCTTCCTCAAAATCTCCTTTTCTAAGCCAGTGAACAATATTTTGTGAAAGAACGCTTTTTTTCAGAAGCCGCAAAAACTTGGATTTCTTTGCGTTTTCAGCGTAAATATAATTTTTAGTAGATTTTGACAACTTTCACAGACATGCATAGGTAACTTCTTTTATGTCCTTGAATGCGTTATTCCAAGCATATTCGTCCAATTTGTTCCATCAAAGCATTTTTCATTGCTAGTACCCTACTCAGCAAAATTTGATAAAAATATATCAGTAAACACATACGGTAACTTGCCGCAATCATGATAGCAGTCCTAAAACGTGGAAAATATGATTGTTATGAATATCAGCATTATTTTTTTGAGAAGACAATCTTACCTTATTTAAACAGATCATACGTCTTTAGTGTAAACTTTATGCAACTACTGGTTGTAAAGAAACCTTACACTCAGATTCGTAATCCTGACGTCACATGGAACATTTTCAAAAATTAAGCCTTTGCAAGGCTGGAACTAAAGTTAGTTTTCAGTGTAAACTTTTACAACTACTGGATGTAAAGGAAACATATAGTCAGATTCGTTATCCTGACCTTACAGAAAATATTCTGAAAAAATTCACGTTTGACAACGCTCTGAACGTGTGTAGAATAAATTTGAAGTGCATAGTTTACACATAAACAATAAATGAATTGTGTAAGCTTTACAGAACTACTGAGTGTAGAGAAAACTAACAGATTCTTAATTCTGAGATTACATAGAACATTTTGAAAAAATTAAGCTTGCACAAGGCTCTGGAAAACATTTATTTTCAGCGTAGTTTTCACACAACCATCGAGTGTAAATAATATTTCAGTCAAGTTCGCAACTCTGATGTTGCGATCAATATTTTTGAAAAAATTAATTCTCCACAATGGTCTAAAGACAAATAAATGTCAAATGTAAAGCGCTTTTATATAATTTTGTGTAAACAAACGCGCCCAATAGACGTATGACGTTTGACCCATTGAACATTTTTAATATGTGATCATGTTCAGGCTCATCAGCAGTGAAGTTGTCAGAAAAAACAAGACAGAAATATGCTTTACGCTCCGAGATCTTTGACTTTACACCTCCCGAACACTCAATATTAATGTAAATAAGCACAATTTACTGTAACGTGTACCCCTAGAACGTACATAATTTTTATTCTATTCGACTCATTCCGACTTCTAACCGGATAAATTGGCGAACAGAAAATAAGGGAGAGAAATGTGAGTTCCTATCATCCCTCAGCTTGTAAACTTTGAAAGTCTTAACTAACTCCCCATTGAGTGTAAAGTTATTCAATAGGGCCAGTTTGTAGCTTCTAAGCAGTAGTATGTATGTGCGTGAAAAACCTTTGCTCCGCATCTTACTTGAGACATAGAACAATCAAAAATAAAAAGAAAACGTGTTTTTTACTCAATGTTACACCTCTCATTTCGAACTTTGCACTTCCATAAGTAACTCTATATCGATTTTTTGAACTCAATTTGCGGCGACGTGTAGCCAGCTCTTAGGGAGTTTTTTAAAATAATTCTATTTTACTTTTCCTGACTTATAAGCGAAGACGTTAGCGGAGCTGAGACAAAATCTGTTTTTACACTACCTACTAGATTGTAAACTTTAAACCACTATATCTGAGTCCATATTGAGTGTAAAAAAAGTTTGGTGATAAACTGAAAGTAGCCCTCGAGCCGTTGTACATTTCTATTGAAAATTTTTTTGGGACTCATAAACGGAGTAAGACAGAACAGCGGCCAAAATATGTTTTTTCAACCCCAGCTTTTTACCCTCTTTTCACTGCCCCTACTGAATTAGTCGCTTTTCGGAAAAATAAAGAAAACATTTTTGAGCTTACTCGTTTGTCCACTTTAAAAAAAACTGACTTAGAAAAATCGTGTGACCGATAAAATTATAAAAAAAACTATATGTTATAAAGTTACAGTGAAACTTTGCACGCTCTTTATGAATCGCGTGAAAGTGTAAAAAAAGTAAAAAAGGTTAAAAGTGTAAAAAAATAAAAGAGGGTACCAAAATTCTTTTCATTATCTCTTTAAAAAAAACCCACACAAAACAGAAGTGTACCGTTATATATGTAGGAGAGCAGTCACTTTTTAGGGGGGGTCCAAATTATAGGTACTTATGCCCTAACGCGCTACGAACGAAATATTATTATTTTATTTTTTCTGTTTTGATTTGTGCATTTCATTTGCAATAGACACAAATCTGCTCGTACGAGAAATGCTTTGTATCGTTCACCTTTTAAGTCTTATTTCAAAAAACGATACTGAACGACACAGAGGACATGTGGTAAGCAGTGTCGGATCTAGGATTTTCCCTAGGGTGTTTTACATTGTATACTTTTACATAAAATCACTTTTGACACAATATTTTTTCTAAAATTTTAAAATTTCAGATAATTTTGTGCGAAAAAATCATTGAATTTCTTTGACTTTAACAAAAATCTGGCGCGAAGCGCCGGAAAATCTGTGAAATTAAGGTGGATAGACGTCTAGAAGCATGACTTACTGCTTGATTTCCTGTATTATACCATTTGATGCGGAACATAGAAAATTTTTATTGAAATTAGAAGAAAACTATGCAAAAATAGCTGTTTCTGCTGTTAAAATTGTTTTGAAACGTAGGTACATGAACAGAGAATGGCTTCCAGGCAGTGTTTTTGTACAAGGTTTGACATACATGTACAAAGATGGTCCCAAAAATCTTTGTACATTTGGTGCACACAAATTTTAATTGCTATGATATAGTACGGTAGCGACTTTAGTGCGGTGAAAACAGAGTTGTTCGACCTTTGGTAGTGTATTTTAGCGGATTCCTAGGTTTATGAGGGCAAAAATCATTAAGAATCGTCTTAAAACGGCGCGAAGCGTCGAAAAATTAGACATCTTTCCTTCCGAAATGCGATTTATGCTATTATAAAGATATATAGGACACATGCGAATTTCAACCTTTTTTTGCAGTTTTTGTCTCCCCAAAAATCTTTGCACATATACAAAGACGTCCCAAAGTCTTTGTACATCGGGAAAAATCTTTGCCGAATACAAAAAAACAGTGCTTCCAGTCTAGGTCGCCAATAAAGTAAATAGATGTCATTAAAGATATCATCCGGCGCGTAGCACCGGAAAAATTAGAGAAATTATGGTCACTGACGGCCAAAAATCATAGCAAATTACATATCCATTCTTTCTCACGCCAAATATTTTTGGCCAATGGGGGCGGCCGCCCCTTAAATCCGCCCCTGTCGGTGGGGTAGGGGCCTGCTGAACCCCTTCAAAATCGTTATTTCCCACAATCGAAACTTCGGTGCTATTTTTGCAAATTTCAACCCACCGGACCGGACCACCAGAATTAGGCCGCTTCCCATCTATTATCAGTGGCAATTGTATAATTTCCCAATGGACTGTAAGGGCTGCACGACTAGAGCATGACGAATGAATGGTGGAAACGAATCTCACGAATTCGTCATTGTTTTTAATCATATTGTAGCAGGAGTGCTACTACACGGCTAGAAATGCGCAGTTGTGAGCAAGAGCTCGAGTAGTCGATTAGTACTGCACACGCGAATCAGGGCGGAAGATCCGGGAGACCGGTGCGGGTAAATTTTGCTCACGTAACGGTGGGAGGCGGCGCCCCGTTACATATTGGAGGTCCCAGAGTTCGTTCTCTGGAGTTGTCTGCGCTTACGCTTTCTCCTAGAGGGGAGGAGTGTAGCAGGAGTGCTACTACACGGCTAGAAATGCCTACTTTGAAGTTTAACCCGTGACGTTTATGTTTCATTGATTCTCAATATTATTCGATACTTTGCGCAGTTGTGAGCAAGAGCCCGAGTAGTCGATTAGTACTACACACGCGAATCAGAGCGGAAGATCCGGTAGACCGGTGCGGGTAAATTTTGCTCACGTAACGGTGGGAGGCGGAGCCCCCGTTACAATATTAAGGCATTTACATATCACCATTCACAATATAAAATTTCGTATCGCTCAGAAAGATTTCGCCATAGATTATCCATCTTTTCAATCAGGTTTCCGACACCGCGACGTCTTTTAAAATCGTATGGAAGGTTATTTTGCTAAGATAGATATTTCAGAAGTTTCTTAGAAATTTTATAATTTTTTCTAGTTTCCTCCTAATACGCGATAGACTGTCATCGTGAATTATTTGCCTATAATTTACTTGCATTTGCGCATCACTGTAACACTCGGCAAAAGATTAATAAAATTGAAACAAGTGCATTGGAGACAAAAATTTGCACAAAAGCTACCTAAAAATAAATGCAGATGAAATATCTTCATTTTTTTGGTTTTTTGGCGTTTGAAAACCGGTTTTCGTCCGTCTTCCGTTCGTTACTGTCGCTCAAAAACGCAATCATGGCGCTGATAAAGTTGACTTCGTTATCCAACATGTTCAGCAAATCTTTACGAGAAAACATCTTTTCCGGATGTTTCTCGAGGAACTCTATAACGTAGGCCACATTAATAGACCGAGCTACGTTGTAATATTTCCTGGCAAGGCGTCTCTTCACATTGAGGAACAAACGTTATGTGGTGCGTCGCACGGCATTGCGAGTCGCGTCGCGACTAAAGCGTTTGATTAACTTAAGGATATAAGGTAAATGGGAGTAAAACATGATTTATGGGGAGAGAGGGGGTTTTACTCTCCCCTGAGAATTCGCAATTTTTCAAAGAAATATTTAGGAAAGGTATACGTAGTACTGTTTTAAGCGTTTTTAGCTAACTGCTTGCTTAAAAGCGTTAAATCTTCGGCACTAAGCGACTCATTTATTGACTTTCTTCTCAATTTATTCAATTTTTTTGATGTGTTCCGAAAATTTCCCAAGTTTTTACCTTCCAGAAGGATAGCAATTAGCATGTAAGAAGCGTCAAAATCTATGTTTTTGACGCATATCCATTTTTGATCTCAAAAAGAGACGCTTTAAATCTCTTCTCTTCCCCAGAATTCCCATGCTGCGCAAGTCTGGTGGGAGAGAAAAAGTGCCCTTTGCATCGGAGCGGAAAGAAATTAAAAGATAGTTGTTTATTGGGTTTTGAATCAGGCTCGATGGGCCGGTTTCTGAATAAAGGGCTTAAATACTGAGGAGCTAACTTTAGCCCAGGGGCCAGCTAGCCCGCGGCTAACTTATCCCTGGGCCTTACTCACAGGCACACATGGGCGTGGGGGGGTTGGGGGATATGCACTCCCCCCACCAGAAGTTGAAATACCCCCCCCAGAAAATTTTTTTTTGCTTTTTTAGCAATTTTTTGATGCCATTGGATAGAGCTTGATGAGAAACGTCGAAAAATGGTGTTTTTTTCGCCATACCACCATTTTTAGGCCATTTTGACCTTTAAAAATTTTTTCACCCCCCCCCCCCAGAAAGTTTTTCACCCCCCCAGAATTTTGGTGCTGCCCACCTATGCTCACAGGTGCGCAAGGTCAAACATTCAGGGAGGAGTGAAACTAAAAACCTATGGATAACTGAATGCTTTCTAAAAAACGATATTATACAGCGTCGAAACGATGTTATTGCTTTAAAACAGGGGCGGATTCAGGGGGAGCGGGGAAGCGGCCGCCCCCCATTGGCCCAAAATAAAGCATTTTTCAGCGATTTTTGGGCTAAAATGGCTAATCTTTCCGCCCAAGTCAGGGTTCCGCCCCCCTTAGGGGTACCCTCCCCTTAGAAAAATCCTAGATCCGCCACTGCTTTAAAATCATCGTTTTCGATTATTTGTGGCAAATATATAGCTTTTTTGAACTCACAACATAGCATCTAGCCTTTTTAAACTAAAAATTATGTAGCATTTCTAAACTAACACGTTGTGTTTCTGGTTACCGAAAAAGGCTATACAGCTAGTTAATTGAGCCAAAGAAGGCCATATAGTAACCTTTTTGGGCTTAAGTGGCTATAAAGCTATCAGATTTTTGAAGCTCAGGGGAGTAATACCCTCTCCTCACACCTCCCCATGCCCATGCATGGCTTTACTTAGCTCCCGTTTCTAAATGAAAGTTAGACATTCCGGATCCGGACCCGAAATTTTGAAAGACTAAGATCCGGACCCGGATCCGAAATTTTAAAAATTTTGGACCCGGTCCATCCCTAGTGAATTTAACGTTCACGATTTTTTTTGCTGTGTAAATTACCAGAATGGTCAAGACAGCAAAAAACATTTTTTCTGGTAGTATCGCATTTTAAGTCCATTTTGACTGCATTATATCACTTTTAGCAATAAAAAAATACAGAAATTGATGAATGTTGGGCGAAGCACTGGGAAAATTCTGACATTTTTACTCAAAAACGACGCAAAAAACGTTTTGTCAGCTCGAAATCGCCGTACAGTACCGTCTGGCTGACCCTTCTCAGAGGAGGTAATACCCCATCACCTCTTATGTGCATGTATGCTTCGAATGTGTAAAAAATGATCAGCAGACCATTTATCTATTATATTTTGACAGAGGTAAACATCGATATTGCAATCGCAAAAGATTTTTGCTGAAAATTATGTTTAATTAAATATTGACGGCAAAGCCACTTTTTATGCAAAATTGCCGAAGATTTCGAAAATGTTGCGGGTTTAAATCGTTTCCCCAGGAATAATTTATTCATTTTTCAAGAATCTTAAAAACATTGGGGAATTTTTCGCTTTATTCATGTTTACCTTTAGTTTCTTAAGCTTTTTGAATTCGTTTAACGACTGAAAGAAAACATGAAAAAATTGCGAAAACTGTTATTATTTATGAATATAATAATTTTTATTTCTTTTATTTATAAATAAGAATTCAATTATGTTCAGCTGACTGACGGTACAGAAAATAAAAAAAACATCTACGAACTCTCACCCACGTGTGCGAAACGGAGCAAATTACGAATTCCATAATTACGTGCAAAATGAACAAAGTAACATAACCGATTACACCCATACGTAGATGATCCTGCCCCCAAGAATTTGCGATTTTTCAAAAAACCGTAGAAAAGGTCCTGTTTTAAGCGTTTCGGCTATTTGTAATCTCAAAAATGTCAAATTAGCCACAATATTCACTTTTTCATTTACCCCATTTCTTATTTTTCAAAAAACTTGCTTCTACACTCTAAAAAGGATAGAGCATCGTCAGAAACGCCCAAAAATGATGTTTTTGACCTGTACCCACCGTACTAAGCCCGTAAAGGGTACTTTGAAATTCCAACTGACCCCCCCCGCCAGAATCCCCATCATACCGGGGCGTGGGGGGTTCGGGGTATGCACCATACCTGGGCGTGGTGGGATTTGGGGTATGCACCACACCTGGGCGTGGGGTTTGGGGGGTATGCACCCCCCAGAAATCAAAATACCCCCAGAATTCAATTTTTGAAAATTTTTTTTCGTTTTTTTCGCAATTTTTTGATGCCAATGGATAGTGCTTTATAAGAAACGTCGAAAAATGGTGTTTTTATCGCCATACCACTATTTTTAAGGCCATCTTTTGACCTTCAAAAAATCTTGCACCCCCCCCCAGAATTTTCTTGCTGCCCACGTATGGTATGCACCCTCTAGAATTCAATTGTTGACTCTGTTTTTTCTGAATTTTTTGATACCAATGGATAGTGCTCGATGAGAAACGTTGAAAAATGGTGTTTTTTCGCCATACCACCATTTTGAAGCCAGAACTTTGGTGGCGCCCAGCTATGATCCCCATGCTGTGCATGTCCGATTTAAACGGTTAATTTTGATGCAAACGCGCCATTGTTACAGTAGCTATTCACTTCAAATCGCATCAGTCAGTAGATTGAAACGAATTTTATCGAAATTTTAAAATTACGTAGGCCGAGCCAAACTATTTGTAAGTGTTTATTATGTAATAGCTAACGAGACGCAAATAGCATTCAATCACAATTTATTGATAACGAGCGCATCGATTAAATCATTCCTCGACAAGCTTGTTCTTGCGGCCGATTTCGCGGGCAATTTCAGCAGCAAATTGGCGTTTCGATTGCTCAGCAGTCGGCTGCTGATTTGATTCGGTTCTAGAATCAACGCTTTTAAAATAGGATCGTCTTTATCAGTCGTTGGAATTAATTTGGCTCGGCAATACTCGGGTCGCGCGTCCAGGGACCAAAAATCGTTAGCTAGCTATAATTAAGTACAATCGCGTAAAGGATGATGAACAAACCTGGACGTGGGGGTTTGAGGGTATGCTCACCCCCCCCCCGAGAAGACAAAATACCCCCCATAGAAAACAAAATAAACCCCCACAATTCAATTTTTGAATTTTTTCCTGTTTTTTCGCAATTTTTTGATGTCAATGGATAGTGCTCAATGAGAAACGTTAAAATAAGAAAAACAACTAAATATCAGAATAAGGGCAGAAAATATGTAAGCTCGGCAATGTTAATTCGATAATTAATTATTCCATCTCGAACTGACTCTAAAATAAGAAGAATACTATAAAAAACTTACACGCAACAGCTAGAAATTTTGGATGAGGCGTCCTCGTACATTTTAAGGGGGAGGGGGTGAATGGCCTCGAATTTTTTGTCAAAAACGGCCAAAAAAATACGAAAAAATGGTTTAAAAACGCGACTTTTTTCCAAAGCACGGGTCAGGGGCATACGTGGCAGCAAAAAATTCTGGGGGGGTGCAAGATTTTTTGAAAGTCAAAAAATGGCCTTAAAAATGGTGGTATGGCAATAAAAACACAATTTTTCGACGTTTCTCATCAAGCACTATCCATTGGCATCAAAAAATTGCGAAAAAAACGGAAAAAATTTTTCAAAAAATTGAATTCTGGGGGGGTATTTTGATTTCTGGGGGGTATTTTGGTGTCTCGGGGGGTGCATACTCCCAAAACCCCCCACGCCCAGGTGTGGTCAGGGGGGGTCAAAAATTTTGTGAATCAGGGGGATGGGGGACATAGAACTCTGGATGGGGGATCAGTGGCGGATCCAGGATTTTCCTAAGGGGGTGGTGGTACCCCTAAGGGGGTGGAACCCTGTCTTGGGCGGAAAAATCAGCCGTTATAACCCGAAAATCGCTAAAAATGCTTAATTTTGCGCACTATTTTGGGCCAATGGGGGGGGCGGCCGCCCCCACCTGAATCCGTCCCTGTGGGGGTTCCCTCAACGCCCTGTTTCATGTATGATTGGGAACGTGCCTGGTAACAATTAAAAGATGAAAATATTTGCAAATCAATTACGCAAACTCACCCGAACACTGATTGTACTAAAATTATGCTCTTCAAAGCCGCACATTCGACGCAGAGCCGGCAAAACGAACAAATGGGCCGTCACCCAAGCCGAAACTGGATTTCCGGGCAAAGCAAACACGCATTTTTTACTTCCATTGTAAACTCCGGTTGCAAAAGTCGTCGGTTTACTAGAAAATCAAAGAACTTGTTGTAAATATGAAACAATTAGATTATTACTACATTATTATTAATTATTATTAATAAACAATTATTAATAATTTTGATTAAAATAATTGGAAATTATCAATTGTAAGTAAAATTAGGTGACGCAAAAGACAACGAAAAATCGTAATCGATTTTTTTAAACGAACGAAAATACGTGTGTAAAGCGCCGTTTTTATAGCTGCTATACATATTGCGTTGCGTGTGATCAACTCGGTGTCAGTGATCGAACCGAGGGTACTTTTGGACCTCGGCTCGGCCGAGGCCGAGGCGGCTTAAAGTCCTTGCCTCGGCCGAGGCCGAGGCCGAGGGTAATGCCGAGGGTCAAGCTTATATACCTATACCCATAAATAGTACTCTTAGAATATTTTGTATGCACATGAGCTAGAGAATAATCGTAATGTTAAACACTTTATCGAATGTCAAACAATTCATTTTTATTTTCAATAATAGTAGATTGAATGTGTGAAGGATTTATTGAATAAAGTCAGCAGCATGAAAGCATACTTAATTCGACAAGTTGCCGTTGATGAAGACTTGGAAAAGTAACATAATCAAAAATATGGCTGAACAAGCACTTAAAAACTTCCATTACTATAAATAAGAAACAGTGTTGAAGAAATAAACGAACAAACGAAATTAGCTAACTAAAGACAGAACTGTAGCCATTGTTGTGCTCGCTTTTGTAGTAATGCATGTTCAAACACGCTTTTTCAGTCATCCAATTCTGGTGTGGCAGGTAATATGACGGAAACTGCACTGTACTTTCCGATCATAGTTTCCCAGGGTCCACAGTTGAGGGAAGGGTGAAATCCCAAAATGGGGGACCAGTAAATTAAGTAGTGTCTTTGTATGAGCGAACAAATTTTTGTAGATATTTTATATAAATATATTTTTAAACATACACATTTTTACATACTGCCAGTGTGTGACCAGCAACCGGAAAAAACGCAGTCCTAAACAGTGTTTTTTTTTGTGCAAGATACCTTTTTACATGTACAAAGATGGTATCCAAAAGTGTTTGAACATTTTGTACATGCAAATTTTTGTTACAGATATTGTAATATGCCAATTAAATCTTGTAATAAGCACTACTGTGCTTAGAAATCCAATGCAACATCAGGATAAATTAGTCAATTTTATCTTTGAACGGCAAAAAAGTGCAAAGTTATTAAATAGTACTTATTTTGCATAAAATTTTCGAAAACAGTATAAATAGATACAAATGATATCTAAATCTGCATAAAGATGCCTAGATTACACAAAAATTGATTTTGGAGTGTTTATTTCCCCTGCTTCAATTGAAATACAGTGTATTAGCGATATTTTGCGCGAAGCGCCGAAAAATTTTTGAAATTTCCTAAAATATACTGAATAACGACATAATTAATATCACGTTGTCCAAGAATGTATTTCAACATTGTATAAAAATGGCTCCAAGAAAATGCACGAGCCGAAATTGATTTTTGGCAAAACCTGCATTTATTGGCCATTTTTAGGTGCGTTTTTGCGATTTTCGGCCGAAAATTCGTGATCATTTACCCTCTCTCCCATTAAAATGGCCGAAAACCACACGTGTAACAGGGAGCTTTGGGGAATTCCCCACCCACCCAGGGTTGGACGTCCTCCCCACACCCTTCCCTCCAACGTCAGAAAATTTTTACCCACCCAACCTATTTTTGGCGAAAATTTGCGCTTTGTTGGCTATTTTTAGGTGCTTTTGCCATTTTTGACATAAAATCAGAGTCGCTAATCCCTCCTCCTTCTAAAAATGGCCAGGGACCCCTACCCGAAATTTCAAGCCGTTACATGTATGCCGAGGAGCCCCTCCCGAAAATTTTGAGCTGTTGCATGCATGTTTTACAGTGATAGTTTGTCTATTCACTCTTGCTTACATTCAAAAATACTGTATCACTTCGTGAAATTCTAATAGTTAGCTGCACTTTTGCCATAGTAAAAATTAAGTTCAAAAATATTCGAAAGGTTTTCACCAAAAATCGTCTGACAGTGACTTGAGTCTTGTACCCTGAGAGGAGGGTAAAACCCTCCCTCATCCCCACCCCACCTTTGGGAATGTGTGTTTCCGATCCATGTAGCGAGCATAAGAATTAAAACTTAGTCATCACATGAATAATAAATTGGCACTTTGCTGTATGTAACTTGGTGTAAGTTGGTACGCGACTAAAACCATAAGAAAAGTCTATAGGTAAATTATAGCCTCTGTACTGCAGATGCATTCTAAATAGTTAATATTCAACGGATATATTAAACTTCTTCAAATTTGATTTTAACCCTCGGCGCCTCGGCACTTTTCAGCTTCGCCCTCGGCGCCGAGGCTCCAAAAACGCCGAGGCTTGCCGAGGCCGAGGCCTCGGTCCGATCACTGCTCGGTGTATGCGGCCGAAATAATCAGATAACACGTGATAAACACGTGATAAATAATTAGCGACCGCCGTTTAAAGTGCCCCGTGTAGCTTATTTTTGACCAATTTAAAGAGCTATATGAGCACTTTACACTGCTACGCGGATTCCGCTATAACGAGTGCACTGAGCTCAAATATTTACCTCCGTCCAAAATCCGATTTTACGGTAGTCACTGTTTAGTTTTAGATTGAGAAACAGTGTAAACTATCGAATAAATAAAAAATGCAAAATTATTCACACCTAAATAAGCATAAATAATGATTACTCGATAATTAATTATAAGAATGAAATAATCAAATTAATAATTAAATAACTCAATCTGATTACAAATGGTTTAAATTAGTAATAATTATTGAATTTGCAATAAATTACCCTGGTTTCATTAGAACTCGTCCAAAATGAACACGAAAGTCGAATTTATTCACGAGCACGGTTTTTAAAAGATCCTTTTCGCCCATCGAAACGCCTCCCGAAGTTACAACAACGTCAGCCAATGTAAACAAACGGCTTAGTTCGTCGCTCAGACGGTTTAAACAAAAAATAAAATGAAGAATGAAATTTCATGTTATAAAATTGAAAAATACAGCAAAGAAGGAAGGATCATGGCTAGTACTCTTCAATCTCTTAAAAGATATAAAAATCTCAAAAATCAATGAAGGGATAAATGTTTTTTTCAGAAAAATCACACTTTACACTACAGCTTTGAGCCCTATTTTTTTAATTCATCGCGCAAACTTACCGACAAGGATTCAAATTATCTTAATAAATTAGCAACAAAAAAAAATAAATAAAAATTCAAAAAATAACGTTTTCCCATTACACGTCCAGATTTAAGTATGTTTCCAGATTACTTTACACTTACTTTTTTCTAAGTTATCGATGGACATATCGTCGATGTTTCATTCAGTTGTCCCCGTGTGCTTAATATAGGAGGACACCAGCCTTAATTCTGGGGTTTGAATCACACCCGGGCGTTGGGGGGCTTGGAGGTTATACCCTCAGTATTCAATTTTAATTTTTTTCGCAATTTTTTTATGCCAATGGATAGTGCTCGATAAGAAATGTTGAAAAATGATTTTTTCGCCATATTTTGACGAACATTTTTTGACCTTTATTAAGCTGCACCCACCCCCACTAAATTTTATTGCTGCCCACCTATGGTCCGAATGGCGTAAAATGAGCAAGAAAATACCAAATAATGTGCCAAAACGTCGACGTAGAGGATTAGTCGATTTTTGGGGAAAGGGATGCGCCAGATTCTGGGACTTTAACCCCCGCCCCCAAGGCCCAATGCCGCGCTTACTCATCTATAGCTACGCCCATTTCTCGCACGCGAAACGAATGTTGCTCGAATAGGGCTTTCAGCATCGGTCCGTTAGAATCGCGGATTTTGCCCGAGGGCAAAGGAGCCGGAGTACTGTAAGGCACTAGTTCATTTCCGGTCGATAGAATAGCCAAACTGGGTTTAGCCCAAACGGGAATCCGCCCGCACCCAATCGAGGTTAAAATACCCAATTCGGACGATTGCACCGGACAGCCTTTGATGAGCACGCATTGCCCTTCGGCTATATCGCTACCAGCTGGGCTACCGTGCGAAATAAATTTTAAAAATGACAAAAATGGAAAAAATTGAAGTATCGCAACAAAGACCATTGCAGACGAAGTAAATAAAGATAAATCGTGTAATCTACTATATATTTGAGTTCGGCCTACTGGCTGGGGGTGTATTAGCGACATTTTAATTTCACCAACCCCACCCATGCACCCTGTGCAGGGGTGAAGCGGGAGGCATCCCTATGCTTAAGCATGGCCGATTTTTTTCCAAATTTCGAAAATCGGAATAAAGTCAGTTTACACTATTTTCGGGTATCGGTACTTTTGCCGCTGCGTGCGTAATACCAATGGATCGGACGTAATATAGCCTACACAATGCTACAAGATGGGCAATGCTATACGTTACAATGATGTGATATAAGATACCCTGTCTGTGCCATAACATGCAGTGATATAAAATAGGAGATATCCTCTGCTATAACATATGAGTGATACAAGATATCACGTGCTCTTTGCTACTGCAAACAGAAAATTTTCAGAACTTGACCAAGAAATTTTTCAAAACATCCCAAAACATCAAAAATATGGGTTTGACCAAAAAATTTTTAGAACATCACAAAATACATAAAAAATATGATTTTGCTTGAAGAATTTTCAAAACCATTCTGTAACGTCAAAAATATGGATTTGATCAAAAAAATGGTTGACAAAAAACATTTTAAAAAATCCAAAAAATATAACATGGTTTTTACCAACAATTTTCTTTAGAAATATCCGAAAAACATCAAAAGTCCCAAAAAATAGAAAATACAAGATACATCTCAATTCCTTACAGCTGCCAGGCCTTACGTTCAGCCCGGGCAACGCCGGATACTTCAGCTAGTAATGATAATAATAAGACCACACCGAAAAGAAGCAAACGGAAATAAAATGAAACAAATTGAGAAAAGTAAGAAATATTTAGTATTAGAAGACACATTGATTCGACTGCGTAAAGCGGAATTTTGATGAACAACAAATTTCTTCACCCTAGTAAACTTATCTTGAGTTTTTAAAGCTATGAATAAAGCAAGATATATAGCGAAAATATAATAAAGTGGCGATTTAAAATGACAAACCACGATAAAGTGGACCGCTCCGCTCTTCACTTATGATAATGTTCGAGAATACGAAATACTAAGAAGCACCATAGGAGGGCGCCACCAAATTTCTGCGAGGGGGTGCAAAGATTTTTTCAAAGGTCAAAAAATGGCCTTAAAACTGGTGGTATGGCGAAAGAACACCAATTTTATTGTTTCTCCTCGAACACTATCCATTGGCATCAGAAAAAGTGCGAAAAAAACAACAACAAAAATCTCAAGGATTAAATGCTAGGGGAACTTTGGTTTCTGGGGTGCATACCCCCAACCCTCCACGCCCAGGTATGCTAAGCACTCAACGAATTGAAATAAGTGAATTATAATACAAAGGGTAGTAATTTTTTCTCAATCGCTAGAAAAACACAAGGGAAAGCTAGAGATATAAGCGCATAACAAGGTTTGAATAGAAAAATGAAGAGTTTTATGTAAGCTTGTTGATCATATATATTTAAAAAGTATTAATTTGTACCACGGTTTTTTGTATGCGGCAACGATTTTTCCCGATGTACAAAGACTTTTGGGGACTGTCTTTGTACGTGTACTAGGATGTTCCGGTTCCAGGTTTTTCAAAAAAATCGGTTCCGGTTCCGGTTCTTGAAGACAAGAATTTCGGTTCCGATTCCGGTTCTTGCATAAGTTGGAACCGTCGGTTCCGGTTCTTCAACTAGAAAAGCGTCGGTTCCGGTTCCGGTTCTCGGTTCCTGTGTAAAAGTATGTACGCTCTTGATAGCCTGACTTTACCGGAACATATGACGATGTAATCGAAAGATAAATTATTCTGAAAGTCATTTCAATCTGGCAACTGCACGTTCAAATAAGTTTTACGTCTAGTTGACAATTTACATATAAATCACTGAAATTCATGACGAAGAT
This sequence comes from Mermis nigrescens, assembly GCA_036768485.1. Lineage (NCBI taxonomy): Eukaryota > Metazoa > Nematoda > Enoplea > Mermithida > Mermithidae > Mermis > Mermis nigrescens. The sequence goes on along the minus strand of JAVLUZ010000163.1, from coordinate 268,287 downwards.
CTGCTGTAATGGGGGAAAGAGAAGTCGAATAATTTGCCGATTCTCGCGTTTATAGCTAAGCAGTATCTTGCAGCCAGTGGCGGATCTAGAATTTTCCTAATGGGGCAGTATCCCAACTTTTCCAAAAACAGTCAAAAATAGGTCAAAAAATTTGCCCTTAACGCGCGAAACAGCTTTTTCTCCGGCGTTTTACAATGTATACTTTTACATTAAATCACTTTTGACGCAATATTTTTTCTTAAAATTTTAAAATTTTCGATAATTTTGTGCTAAAAATCACTAAAATTCTTTGACTTTATCAGAATTCTGGCGCAAAGCAGTTTTTTGTACAAGGTCCGTTTGGCATGTACAAAGATGATCCCCAAAAAGTCTTTTGTACATTGTGTACACACAAATTTTCGGGTACTATAATATGGTACAGTAGCGATTTTAGTGTGGTAAAAACAGAGTTGTTCGACTTTTTGGTAGTGTATTTCACCTAATTTATGGTCTCTAAGGGCAAAAAAAATCACTAAGAATCGTCTCGAAACGGCGCGAAGCGCATAAAAATTTGACATTTTTCCTTTCAAAATGCAATTTCTGCCATTATAAAGATAAATATAGCACACAATCAGTCATTTCGACGCGAAGTGCCGTAAATTTCTGCGAATTTTAGACCTTTTTAGTAATTTTTGTTCTCCAAAAATCTTCGTACATGTACAAAGACGGTCCCGACAAGTCTTTGCACATCGGGAAAAATCTTTGCCGAATGCAACAAACCGTGGCGCGAAGCGCCGGAAAATTTGTGAGATTAAGACGGATAGACGTCTAGAAGCATGATTTACAGCTTGATTTACTGTATTTATAGCATTTGATGCGAAACATCGGAATTTTCAATTAAAAATAGAAGAAAACTATGCAAAAATAGCTATTTCTGCTGCTAAAATTGTTTTGAAACCTACATGAACAGAAAATGGCTTCCAGGTGGCCAAGAAAGTTAATAAATGTCATTAATAGGTATGATCCGGCGCGTAGCGCCGAAAAAATTTGAGAAATTATGGTCACTGAGGGCCAAAAATAATTGCGAATTGTATATCCATTCTTTATCTCGCCAAATATTTTTGGCTAATGGATGGGTAACCCCCCCCCCCCGCACCCTTAGATTCGCCCCTGCTTGCACCGCCAGCTACAAGCGTTCCATCGGAACAGCTGTTCAGTTGCACTGGAATCATTTACGACCCTCTCAGAAACAGGCTACATGACGAAAAAGCAGAATGATTCTCATTTTTAAAATATAATTTACCCGGAACAATACTAAGTTTTAGTCTGTAAACTTTTGGGTAATAAATAAAAGATTGAATTGCTGCTTCATGTCTTCACTAAATTTTATGAAGTTCGATTTTTAATTCTAATTTCAAAGAACCGAGAACCGACTCCAGAAAGATCGGTTCCGGTTCCGGTTCGTAGAAAATCAAAAAATCGATTCCGGCTCCGGTTCTTAGAATATCCAAAAATCGGTTCTCGGTTCCAGTTCCAAAAATGGTCGGTTCCAGCCGGTTTCGGTTCCGGTTAACCGGCGCATCCCTAACGTGTACAAAGATTTTTGGGAAGATAAAAAGTGCAAAAAAGGTTTGAAATTCGACAAAATTTTGGCGCTTCGCGCCGAAATGAGTAATTGTGTGTTCTATATATCTTTAGGTCAGAAATTGCATTTTGAAAGGAAAAATGTCAAAGTTTTTGGGCGCTTCGCGCCGTTTTGAGACGATTCTTAGTGATTTTTGCCATCAGAAACCTAGAAATTACATGAAACACACTACCAAAAGTCGAACAAGTCTGCTTTTACCACACTAAAATCGCCACTGTACCATATTATATTACCCGAAAATTTGTGTGGACAAAATGTACAAAGACTTTTAGGGACCATCTTTGTACATGTACAGACGGACCTTGTGCAAAAAACACTGATTTGTACATATGTTATGTATGTTTTCAAAATATTTATTGCGTAAAAGCATCATTAAAAATTAAGAGTCCATGGCTGCATTCAGTAATGTGTTTAACCTACACTACCTTACAACAAACAAACCTTTGTCAATATTGTTACTTAAAACTGCGCGAATAAGCAAAAAATAATGTTACTACCTATTTTACACTTTACACATGCATTTTTCCAAATATATTTCTGATATGTTCTTATAGGAAACAACTTCTTCAACAGCAAACGTTACGGTCTATGAAAATAATTCGTTTTTAATCAATTTTTATTTCCGATTCAATTTTCTGATAAATTCATATGTTTTTTTATGCGATGCCTTGTGAATTTGTCCATTTTCCTTGATAAATATGTACGTTTCATACCACACATTTCCCATAGGGGGGTGAGGGGGAATTACCCCCACCCCTCAGGGTCCAAAACTCGAGTCACTGTCGGACGACTTTTGGTGAAAACCTTTCGAATTCTTTCAAACTTAATTTTTTAGTACGGCAAAAGTGCACCTAACTATAAGAATTTCACGAAGTGATACAGTATTTTGAAAGCAAGCAGGAGTAAATAGACAAACTATCACTATAAAACATGCATGTAAGAGCTCTAAAATTTTGGGAGAGGGGTTCTCGGCATACATGTAATGGCTAGAAATTTCGGGTAGGGGTCCCTGGCCATTTTTAGAAGGCGGGGGGGGGGAGTTAGCGACTCCAATTTTAGGTCAAAATGGCAAAAACACCTAAACAATAGCCAAAAAAAGCGCAAGTTTTCACCAAAAATGGGGGAGGAGGGTGGTCAAAAATTTTCTGACTTTGGAGGGGGTTAGGAGCTTAAAAGCGGGGGTGGGGGTGGCCCAAACCCCATGTTACATGTATATTTCTCGGCCATTTTTAGGGAGGGAAGTAAGCGGCTCCGATTTTATGGCCAAAAATGGCAACAACACCTAAAAATAGCCAAAAAGCGCAAGTTTTCGCCAAGAATGGAGTGTCAGGTAGAAACGCGACACGCTACTACAGTAATCCATTGACACGTGATGCGCATTTTAGAACAACAGGAATTAAAGGCATATATTGAAGGGGCATAACAACTGAAGGGAACCGGTCCGAGCTTAGCACGTAAAAACTGCTATTGGGTTCGCCATTAATGCGTGTGCGCGCGGTCCGAGCTGGTGACTACAACGAACACAGGTCAGCCCGTAAGTGGGTTAAGTGTATATTGATCTAAAACGTATAGTACCTATTATTATTATAAAGGGCTCGACAGACGTGCAAAAAGATACGCGGAGTAACCTAATATGAAAAAGCATGTTATATTATTACGATTATCATATATTGACCACTACCGGGCGTGACAGGGGAAGGATGGGTCAAAATTTTCTGACGTTGGGGGTGGGTGTCTGGAGGACGTCCAACCTTGCAAGTGGGAATTTCCCAAAAGCCCCGTGTTACATGTATGGTTCTCGGCCATTTTTAGAGGGGGGGGGAGTATGAATGACCACCAATTTTTGGTCGAAAATCGCAAAAGCGCACCTTAAAATAGCCAAAAAATGCAAGTTTTCGCCAAAAACCGATTTCGGCTCATGCGCTTATTTTTGGAGTCCTTTTTATACAATGCTTGAAATAGCTTTGTGGGACAAAGTGATATCAATTTTAACATTTTTTCAGTATTTTTTAAAGAAACTTAAAGAAATTCTCGGCTTTTTGCGCAAAATATCACCAATATACTGTATTTAGATTCAGGCAGGGGCATTAAACACTCCAAAATCAATCTTTGCGTAATCTAGGCATCTTTATGCAGATTCAAATCAATCTTTTGTATCTATTTCTACTGTTTTTAAAAATTTTATGCAAAAATAAGCACTATTTAATAATTTTGCTAGTTTTTTGCCGTTCAAAGATAAAATTGACTAATTTATTATGGATGTTGCATCGGAATTGCAATTTCTGTAATATTTCTGATTTTCTAGTACAAGTTGTTTTAGCTTTCTCAGTCCAGTTTTATGGGTGAATTCTATCGAAAGCTCATAGAAATATCGACGCTTCGCGCCGAACTAATATTATCAACTACATAAATGCAGGCCGAATTATCACATTTAGGACCGCGGTTTTTTGTATTCAGCAGAGATTTTTCCCGATGTACAAAGACTTCTCAGGACCGTTCTTATGAATACAAGATAAGACAAAAACTGTAAAAAAGTGTAAAATTCTCCAAAATTTTCGGCGCTTCGCGCCGAAATCAGTAATTGTCTGTCCTAAATATATCTTTAAAATGCTAGAATTTGCATTTAGAATTGAAAAATGTCAAATATTCAGAAACCCAGAAGTTAGCTAAAATACACTACCAAAGGTCGAAAAACGCTGTTTGACCTCATTAAAATCGTCACTGTACTATATTATAGTACACAAAAATTTGCATGTACAAAATGTACAAAGACTTTTGGGTACCATCTTTGTACATGAGCAAAGGTACCTTGTATAAAAAACGCAGTCTTAGGAATGCATGCCGGTCGCAGGTTACACACTGGTAGTATGTAGAATGAGTATGTATGTTAAAAAATCTATTTATATAATATATCTAGAAGAATTTGTTCGTCATCATACAAAGACCTTTTCCGAGATCTTCGTACATGCACAAAGAAGCTTGTACAGCGAATAGTGTCGGCTTATAATGATACACCACTTAATTTACTGGTCTTCCATTCTAGGATTTCACTCCTCCCTCAAATCTGGACCTTTAGAAACTATGCTTCGTACACAACATAAACAAGAATTAAATTTTGCTAAAACTAATGAATCAGCTATTCACTACTTCTATGTTAAGTCGACTTTGTAAATTAAGTTATCTAATAAGAAAACACATTAGGCGGACTGAAACAAAGCTCACATAGCTGTTTTTAAGATGGTTTCAATTATCGTCAACGAAACGATAATTAATTATGTATCGTTAACGAATACAAAAACGATATCTTTGGATGAGACGATTTGTAAATGAAAATGGAAACGGCAAGTGTTTTTGAACGATTTCGATTTTCACAAACAGGGCGATTTTCCTTTGTTTTCTAATTTTTATATTTGATTTTTTTGAAAATTTTTTAAGATTTTTATTATTGTATCACAAATCAAAGCTTGTTTCGGTTTCAACCAAACATGATCATGAGGGTTTTCACCCTTCCCAGAAAAATTTTCGCCCCCACAAAAATTTTTTTAACCCCCCCCTCAGAATTAGACGATTTTTTAAAAGTTCCTGAAAATTTTATAAAAATGTGCAGAAAAGATGTTTTAAGCCTTCTTAGCTATCTATTCGCTCGAAAAAGCCAATTTTCAGCGCTTCGCGTCATTATACTCATGTCTTGACTATATTTTGTTCAATTTGTTCCGGCTTGTTTAATTTTTCTCGAAATTTTTTATGTTTTTATGCTCTAGAAAGATAGAGCATCGTCAGAAACGCTGAAAAAGATGTTTTTTGACGCGTACCTACCATTTTTGGACCGAAAAAGGCACTTTTTAATTCCACCCCCCAGAATTTCCATGCTGTGCATATTTGATTTCAACTGTAATTAATAATCGGTAAGAAAACGAAAAAATCCTTCAAGACGCTTTCAATTGACTTTAACAAAACGATAGGTAATTAAGTATCGTCAACGAAAAAAGACGTCTTCGGGACGGTTTCGAAAGTAATTTTCGTTGACAGAAAAAAAATCATTACCAAACGATTTTAAATTTCCATTAGCGAAATTCGAAAGGTAATTAATAATCGTCAGCGCGAACTAGAAATTTTTTATTTTTCGTATTTTTCAGCTTTTCAAAATTTTTCATTTTTATACTCGATCAATTCAAAAAATTAACACATATCAGCACCAATGTAACGGCTCGAAATTTTGGGTGGGGGAAAGTCCCCGGCCATTTTTAGAGGGGGTTTAAATGATGACCTCCAACTTTTGGCCAAAACAGCCAAAAAGCAGCCGAAAAATTAAATTTTTTCTATAAAAATGGGGGCGGGGGTTGGAAATTTTCTGGATTTGGGAATGAGAGAGGTGACAAACTTTGGGTAGGGAGATCGCCTTTCCCCTTGTTATATACATGTATGCCTACCGTATATCTTGTCCGAGCGCCGGCGTCGTTTTAATCAATATTTTTACTTCTTCACCGTCCTATTCAACAAAATGCGCGTTGAAAGTATGTGAGGAACGAAGAATTAATATAGCATCAAAAATTTTTAAAAATCAGGCATACAAGAAATAAAATCACATTATATTTAATAATAAATTATTATATAATTTATCAAGTAAACACCACTTGATACTACAATTTAAGTTAATGGTTTGAGATTTTAAGGTTAAAGCGTATACGTCGGAATCAGTATTTTAAAAAATACGTATACGAGATATACTACATATGTGCAGTGCCGCTCAAAAGTTTAAGGCCACCCACGATTTTAACACAGTGTCTGTTTTAATCGTAAATTCTTGACTAATTATTGTTCAAGAGTTTCAAAATTGAAGCAGAACCATAAATAACAAGTATCATCAATTAACAGTCAACAAAAAAAATCGACTACAAAGAAATCCGATAGCCTTTAGCTTGAATTAATGCTTGCATACAAAGTGTAACGAATCGATCAATTTGACGCATTTTTTCTTCGGATTGAGCCTCAGATTTTCTTCATTTTTCAATCATTTTTGTTCATAAAATGCACTTGGGAATTATGTTTCTGAAGCTCTCTTTCACAATTCGCCATATAATTTTAATTGGATTGAGTTCCTGGGAATGCAAGGCGATCCCTTCTTTACAAAATATGCTACAGTGGTTTTTGCCTTGTGTTTTGGATCATCACCATAGGTGGGCACTGGGCAGCACCAAATTTCTGTGGGGGTGAAAAGATTTTCGAAGGTCAAAAAATGGTCTTAAAAGTGGTCGTATGGCGAAAAAACACAATTTTTCGACGTTTCTCATCGAGCACTATCCAATGGCATCAAAAAATCGCTAAAAAAGCAAAAAAAAATTTCAAAATTTGAATTCTGAGGGGGTTATTTCGATTTCTGGGTAGGGTATTTTAACTTCTGGGGAGTGCATACCCTCCAACCCTCCACGCCCATGTGTGATCAACACCCTTCTGGAAAAAACGTCTTAAATGTTTTATTCTGAGGCAGTCACTAAAGAAGGGACCGAGTGCCCCTCAATTAAGCAAATATATAAAGTGCTTGTATATTTCGGGTCGAAAGGAAATAAAACCAAATCACAACATCATGGCTCCAAATGGACTCAATACTAAAGCACCGCATTCTCTCCTGCGTTTGACGCTTCCGGCTATGCATTTGACATTTTATTTTTTGTGTGAAGGTCTGCGGACAAAACCCCTTAATTTCAAAGTAGAATGATCGAACATCACTCCCCAAGAAAAATAAAACTTTGAACAATCGAGAAAAAGTCCGACAAACGAAATTTCGAGCAAATATCGAATTTTTTTCTATTAAACTCGATCGCAAAAAAAATTTGTAAGACGAGCCAATTATACGGCAAAGATATCGACCAATTGTCTGCCTCAAAACCAATGGTCCACAAAATCGATAGACAATTCACCCTGCGTGTCAGGAGCGGTCAGACGCCAATTTTTAAAGAAGTTCGCTTGAGACCACATGGTTGGTGGACAGCACCGAAATTCCGGGAGGGGGTGAAAAAATAGGTCAAAAATGGTCTTAAAAGTGGTCGTATGGCGAAAAAACACAATTTTTCGACGTTTTTCATCAAGCACTATTCAATGGCATCAAAAAATCGCTGAAAAAGCAAAAAATTTAAAAATTTGAATTCTGGGGGGTGCATACCCCCCACGCCCATGTGTGGCCCCGCGTCGAGGAAGATCAGTAAAGGAATCGAACTATTTGTGTTTCTTATGTTTGTTTTGTATGACACATTAACTTATATTGAAACATCCGGCTATCACTCTTTGGAATAGTTTAGTATCCATAAACATAGATGCGATTTTTGATCGAAAGACCAGCAAAATGGAGCGAACAACCTGTAATAAATCGCTATTAGTGAACAAACTTAAAAATGACTTAATTTTTTGAAATCAGCGGAGAAAACTAATCTAGAAACTTTTTCAAAGTGAATTTTAGGCCTTTTAATTTCACAGTTAAAAGCGATTTGAAAACCCAATGAATTTTGGAGTAATCCATCAGAATAGCCTTAAACTTTTGAGCGGCTTTGTATTTATGATCTGTAATAGCCTTAGCATTGATGTTTTAAATAATTTTTATCAATACACCATACAGTGATCGTCATGAAAGATGACGCACTATCATCCTCAGAATTATAATAGATGATGCGTCGCGAGCGCCGCGTTTCGTCTATCATGCGCTATCATCTCTTTTTTATTATTATAAGCTATTAATCTGTATCATTCCTTCAATCTGGCGATGCGGACGGCGCAATTTTGCTATTAATAGCGCCAACAAGAAAGAAGCGCGCACGTGAATGTCGTTCTATATTTAGGCGAGCCGACATTAAAATCAATATTTTTGCCAGCCGGCGACAGACTACGAAGAATTCTGCAGAAAGGTAAGCAATACAGAGCAACTCGCCTAAATATAGAACGACATTCACGTGCGCACTTCCTTCTTGTTGGCGCTATTCATAGCAAAATTGCGCCGTCCGCATCGCCAGGTTAACGGAATGATACAGATTAATAGCGTATAATAATAAAAAAGAGATGATAGCGCATGATAGACGAAACGCGGCGTTCGCGGCGCATCATCTGTTATAATTCTGAGGATGATGGTGCGTCATCTTTCATGACGATCACTGTACATAATGCATTACACTTATATAATTGCCTTGGCATTCTTTCTAGCCTAATTAAAAAAACGATTAAACTTTGAAAATTCATAATTATTTATATTCATCGATTCATCCGATCATGGAATGTTTTGCTGTATGCCAAAAACATTTTTAATGTTTTTTCTTCCGAAATTGTTAGGGTATTTTGTTTTTTGCTGTTTTCTATACAATTATGTATATACCGCTCCAACATTCAATACACAAAGAATTTCTAAAAATCCAAAAATATTCAAAGTTTAAACGCCTAGTGTCTATCATAAAATTTAATTTTTTCAGATAAAAGTTAATTTCAATTCTTTTCACTTTTCCAAGTATTTTGTACGAATTTTGAAAAAGCAATCTTATTCATGGTTTGTCTATAGTTTACTTTGTCCCATTTTTAAAAACATTTTTTATTCTATTTTTTGCACTTTTACTGAATTTTTTTATCCGAAAATATACTTTTTCTTCCAAAACTTCCGTGTCTTCAACCTGAACTACTGCATCAGCATTTATTGGCACTGGAGCGCCGGTGCTGATCCGGATACAGCTTCCCGGATGCACGCTCAAAATACCACACTAAAATAATGAACAAACAAAATTAAGTAGATGAATAAAATGAATGTAATATAAAATAAAAACATAAAATGCAAAAACATACTAAACTAAGAAAACATTAAAACGGGGCATTATAAAACAAATATATGTGTATTATTTACATTATAAGCGTGTAAATATACAAGTAATGGCTTAAAATTTTAGGAAGGAGGGTGTGGGGTCGGTCATTTCTTTTTTCTGGAGTGGAAGGGAGTAGATTACCTTTCTTGCATGGCCAAAAATGGTCAATTATAAATTATTTATTTATTTATTCATTTATTTTATTTATCCGTTTATTGAATAAATTTACGAATAACGCAGCTTTTGGCAAAAACCGAGGGTGATGGAGGAAAAGAAATAAAAAAATTTTAGTTTTTGAGAAAAATGGATGACCGGTTTTGGGAGGAATTTTTATTCAAAATGTTATTACTTTTATTGAAATCTTTTATTTTTATCAAATTTATTTTCGTTTATTTCGATTTTCACTGAAACGTTTATTTAAAAATATAAGTTTTTAGGTGTAGATCATTTTCAGATCATTGAAAAACGTTTGTTTAGAAAAATAACATTTTTAAAAAATATTATTTCAAGATGGAAACTTGGAAAATGCAAAAAGTCACGTTAAAACGAATAATTTTCGAAGAAAATTGAAAATAATGAAAACCAATGGCAAAATTTGAAATTTACACTAAAACTCAAAAAATCAAGGAATAAAAGCAAACAGGTCAACAAGACAACAAAAAATTTGAAAACTTTGAAAGGTATGTGATAAGCTAAAATTTTAAAAATTTTTTATATAATCAGAAAAGTTTTTCAAATTTCACGAAATTTGGACGTATTTGCATGAATTCAATATTTATGATTAAATCAACAATGTTCTTAGAGCCGCAAAAAAATAAAAAGATAAATGCATAATTCGACGGCCAGCAAAACTAAAGATGGTTTGGAGACGACAGCCACTTTATTTCATAAAACACTAATTTATGCAAAATTTTCACGTTTATGTGTATTTTAATTCTAATTTATCTTATAATTTGAAATTTTAATCCAGTTTACATTCAAATTTAATCTTTTGGATTTTTCTTTAGTTTTTGATAAGTTCAGAATTTCGATTTTCAATCATAAATTGCACTTTTAATCTGAGTGTAAGAAATTTACGATCTCACTCTCTTCTGTACTTTTAATAGGACGGATTTTCGCATGTATAATGTTTACTGAAGAAAAAATCGATAAAGAACGAATAAGAAATAGAAAATAAAGAATATGAGAAATATAAAATAGAAAAAAATGAAAAATAATGTATAAGTAAATTTAGAAAAAACAATAAATAATAAATAAAAATGTAGAATAAAAATGCAAAAATACCTCATCGCTACCGGCTTCCGAGCTTCCGACGACTTTACGACTTCCAGCTCCATCGTGGGCTAAAGCTCGAAGAAAAGATTGAATTAAAAAGGCGCAAAAGCTAAAAAATATAACAAAAGAGAGAATAATTGAACGAAACGTAATTTTTCTACCAGAAGTGTAAAGTAAGGAAACGATGCTAATAAGTAGTCAAAAAAATATTAATTAGTCGACAATTTACACACATATAAAATCACAAGCGCTTGATGATTCAGTTGTATGTAAAGTAATATGATTTAAAGTGGTAAAGAAACGCGTTACTTTACACCAGCCCGCTCAAACACGAGAAAAAATTTCTTAACAAATACATAAATATTTAATATATATGAGGAATATGTAGCAAAAGAACCTCTTCCTCCATTGAAACCGTGTAAAGAAAAACATTTTTAAGCTTTACACTGTTGAAATTATACTTTGAAAAAGTGAAAGCAGTTTAAATAAATTCCCTGTTACCTATGACGGCGTAGCCATCTTTTATGGAAGCAGCGAATGGAGGCACGGATTCAGGGGCGATGACGTCATCGGCCAATACGTAGCCAACAGAGTCCATTACATCAATTAGTTTAAAGCATTGCGTGGGCGGACAGTGTAAGCTTATAATATCAAACGCCTCTTCTACGCTAATCAACGGATAAATGGAATGGCGATGCCTACTGGTTACGCTGTTAGCGACTAAATGATAAAAAATCAATCAAATTAAAAAATAAAATCAATAGGGACAAAATAAAAATGCAAAAAATAAATTTAAAAAATGAAAAATAAATAGATAAAATTAAAATTAAAAATAAAGACGAAGTCAACAATTTATAGTATAATAAAGATACTACATAAATATGTAGGCATGCTTTTAATGGATCAAAATGTTGGGTGCAGGATCCCAGCTTTTTATTAGACGAGGATGTAAGTGACCCCAATTTTCGGCCAAAAACGTCATTAAAACTCCTGAAACGGCCAAAAAATCCATTTATTACAAAAAATTAGGGGGTTCAAGTTTTCTGGCTTTGGGGGATGGGTGGACGACCGACTTTAGGTGGGGGGATCCCCCATCCTCCCTCTTACATGTATGTATATGTAGGTAAAAGCAAAAAATAGACGATTAAAGAAAGGAATAAATATGTATCTTACATGATAAAAATTAAAAATAAATTTGATAGGGTTTTTCACATGCATCTTGGGGGAAATCTTTATAAATTTTTATTTTTTTATTCTTTTTTTCATAGTATCTTTAAATTCGTTTATTTTACTCAGTTATCATAGGAAAAAACGTAGAAAAATTGCGAAATTTATATATCTATGAATAGTCGATTTGTTTATTACTTCGATTTATAAAAATAACAATTTAAATTGTATTTAGCAGAAGCAAAAATCCTCAAAAATAATAAATTTACGAACCCGCAAGCGACTTAGAGTCATTCGAACGCGAACAATCACAATTGCCAGCGTTTGCAAGCAAATTGCGATGCTCGATCGATATGGATTTCTGATCATTTCGCAGCAAAGCCACAATATGGTTCACTAATGGATCGAGAACTTCCCAGCATTCCTAAATATATATGGTATTTTTTAAAATTTTATATAAAATAAATAATTAATTTAAAAATGAACAATAAAAATTAAAAAAACAGAAAATGAAAATGAAACAAAATTAAGACTCGATATAATATGTATATTGCATACTTTTAAAAAACAATAAAGCAAAGGGCCTCTTAAAGAAATAACGTATAAAACTCGCACCCGTATTTACTATACTTCAGAAATCACAATTCGACGATTCCTTTTTTAAATATGTATTTCGGTAAGATTTTTAGAGAAAAAACTCAAAATAAAAAAACGCGAGAACACAAATGAATTTATAAATAAATAATTATATAAATTAATTAATAAGAAAATAAATAAGTAAATGCATAAACCAAGATTTAATAAAATAAATAAATAATATATATAAATAAATAAATAATATATATAAATAAATAATTAATAAATAAACAAACAAATAGATAAATAAATAAATAAACAAACGATTAACAAGATAAACGAACGCATTAAATAAATAGATACGTAAAATTATAAGTTACGTACATACATAATGGAAAAATTGCAAAAAGCGCGAGAATGCGGTTTTTTTCGTCTATCAATATTTTACGGTGTTTTTATTTTTTCAATTTATGGCTTTTTGTCAGTATTTAAAGCAAATTACAAAGATAAGATGTAAAATTGGACCTCAACGGCCTTTGTGCTGCCGGGAAAATTAACTATCAAAGTATTGCCGCGAATGCCCGCGCATAAACGCGATAACGCGGCGTTTTTCGTGGCTTGCAACGATCTGTTCAGCAAAGCTACAGTAAGACCATTAGCCTCTTTCACAATCACCGCTTTCGTGGCCTATAAGTATCAACAAAGTTTCTAAAAATAGATGAAAATAAAAGAACCTGAAAAATACAATGAAATACCATAAAATGAAAAATAAAAAAAATAAAATGAAATACCATAAAAAATAAAAATAAATACAATAAATTTTTTCGTTGGTTTTTTCTCTTTTCTTTTTATTTAGTTTTTGCTTTTTTATTTATCTATTTATTTATTTACTTATTTATTCTTCTCTTCATTTTCTGACCTCTTTCTTGCTACTTTCTCGTATTGATGACTTCTTACTATTATATGAAATACCCATGTAGTAAAATATGTAAAAATGCGAATAGAACGAAAGAAGGTCAAAGGTCAGAAAGGCGAATCTCAGCTTTGAATCTTTTACCGAAATATGTGAGTAAGTCATGTCATGCGAGCGGAAAAGGTCAGAGGAAATTTTAATTATGAATCTTAAAATTTCTGAAAAATTTTTCGAAATTAGGGCGATTTTATAAAAATTTCAATTTTACTACGATTTTTAAAAAATTGCACGTCGTGTAAGCAAAACAGCTTTATAACACAAAACAGGTGTAAAAGCTAAAGCAACTTTTAAAAGACAGCATTGACACTTTTTGATTAAAAAATGACAAGCGCGATGAAAAAACAATCTAAAAAACAAAATAATTTATCTATTATTTCGTTTTTCAAAGGTTAAACTAATAGAAAATTCTTTCAAAGAAAGCCACACTCAGGATAATTGACACTTTAAGCCATTGGTCCAAACCTTTGTTCAAGAGTTGTCGTTTAAAAAAGCTTACTCGAATCGGTAGCTTGAGCAACAGCGGATTTCCCATTCATTATCAGCTCATCCGTATATTTGTCTTTTTTTCTACTTTTTTTGAATTTCTAAATTTTGCCCAAATTTTCAGTGAATAATCGCTCTCAACGCTTCGTCTAATCAAAAATCAGCAAGGCCAGTGATTCTAACCAAATTTTCGAGCTAAAACTGGCAATGATCCAATTTTCTGTACAGCAAGTAAAACAAGTATTTAATTGTCCAAACCAAGAAGGTCCCACCGAGCGAGGGTTTATATGTAATAATTGACGCTTGGAAGACTTTTCAATACTAGTTTTCATTTTTGGACTTAAGCTGCTTTATAATCTCTCAGATCTTTCCGATTTGTTTTCAAAACAGCAAAATAATTTATGTATTACAATTTTAACTTTATCGCTTCTTTAAACTACCAATCAAGGTGGAAAACTTTTTACACAACAAGGTACTAAATTCTAGTCTAAATCTCCGATTTTTTTAAATATTGTATTCAAAATCTAAAGTTACTTCAGGAGTGACGTCGCGTTCGGAAAAACCAGTCCCACCTACTGTTATTACTATGTCGACAGCCCGCGGTGAGTCTTTTAAACTGACCAATTCTATCAGTTCCCACGTGATTTGTCCATATTCGTCGGGTAATATTTTAAAGAAAGCCACGCGACCATTGAATCTGATGTCCAAGAAAAAAATCGCACTATAAAACGGAGTGTAAATTTATGAAATGAAAATACAAAGCCTGCAAAGTTTAAGCTTGAACAAAAGTAAAGCAACCTAAAAATAATAATAAGATAAAGAAATTAAATCAAAGAAGTAGGTACCCAATTTAAGAGAAATAAGAGAAACTTGTTAGCGGAGAATAAACTTCTTAAGAGTTGAGCTGATTAAAAGCGCTTTTTATTATACATGCATATGTACCTTACATTAAGCACCTATATCAACCAAGCGAGTGAGAAATTTCACTGCGCAATATTTCACTAATGCACTAACTTAAACCACGCAGCGAATTACACACTTTCAGAAAACAAGTGGAAGCACATTATTTACAGATGTATTCTATCTAATCCGCAGGTAATAATAAACAGCATTAAAAACAATAAAAGTTCAATTTTATCCCAGAAACTTGATAATTTTTCAGAATTGACGCAAAACCTATGCGCTAGTGAAGCAGACCTATTTGCTAAAACGAAAAATCTAATTTGGCTCACACAATGCTTACAATTTCGATGACTCAATTAGACGCTGGAGAGCTGGCCCACTCTTGTCCTCTTTCTGACCACGTGAGCAGGAATCGCTGACTGAACAATACAATGTAACGGGCGAGCATAAGTCACAGCAGAAATCCTAAGTACCCAGCCCTACATACCTAACGTAAACCGTCCATCCAGCTCCCCCTCCTCTCCTAAGTCTACAAATTTTTAACAATATGCCCTTTTTCAATCGATTTTGTTATATGTATTTTTGTAAGTCGACAAAAAACATACACGTCGAGAAAAATGAAAATCCGCTCAAAATGCGAAATCCTACGATTTAAAATTGACAGATGAAATGGCGGACGAAAGCGGGAAAAATTTAAAGCCAAGCCTATATGTACGTTTTTCACCATAAAATTTACGTCACTCAATTGAATAGATTTACGGGGATAAAGAAGCAGGCACCATCCCCTTAGAACTTATAGACACATGTACTTATGGAAAAAATCAATCATCAACGAATTTCATTAGCTTAACGGATAAGGCATGTTGAAAAACGTCGAAAATTCAATTTTTAGAGTTATCGCTACTTAATTTCCGAGACAACTTTGGGCCCGCCCCTCGGCCACATCCTGGATACGGGCCTTTGTAAGACTGTTTATATTTAATAGTATATCTTTGTATTATATGTGCTAAAAAGTTTTAGCTCGTACAAAAACTCTCCAGAGATCTTTGGACATGTACGAAGAGGCTCGTACAAAAAAGCATTCGAATTAGAATTAAGTCGCCTGCATTATATCCCTGTTTGAAATCAATTGCCTACCTATTTTACGGTTTCTTACGCAAACTTCAATATATTTAAATCTAGGTTGTCGACTTATGTAAATTAATTAGAAGGCAACAGAGTTGGTTGGCCGACTTTGGCTTTTCGGTTTTTTGTTTTCTGAGCTAATAATTCATGTGATTATGCTCTGTACAAATGCTTTATCAATCCAGAGAGGTGTAACGAAAAGTTGGAAAGCAACAATATTTGATGCTATTATCATTAATTTTCTCAAGACATTGACCTGAAATCTATCAGCGAGCTTCTTCTCAAATTCTGATCCGATTTTTTCGCAGTACAGGTCGGAAATATGACAGCTCACTCAATTTCTCGCCTATGTATGAAACCAATTTCAGAAAATTAAGTATAAATCAGACTAAACCCTACCATATCATACAAAAACACTTGAAAAATCGATCCAGCCTTAGTTTCATTTCATAAGGGCGATGCTCATGGCCTTTGGTATTTGCATCATCTACGGAACACCGATGAGATGATAGACAAGAAACTTTAAGAACATAAGCAAAATATATCAATTACTTCTCAGAAAATAACCAAATGAAAAGAATAGAAACCGTTTTTTGTTATTCCAGCTTAAAACCCATCTGATCGCCCTTGATTGTAAGCAGGGGCGGATTTAGGAGAGGGCGAGGGGAGGCGGCCGCCCCCCCATTGATCCCAAAATAATGCGCAAAATTGAGCGTTTTGAGCGATTTTTAGCGATTTTTGGGTTAAAACGGCTAATTTTTCCGCCCAAGTCAGGGTTCCGCCCCCCCCCTTAGGAAAATCCTAGATCCGCCATTGATTGTAAGGAACGGACTTTGATTATTTCACGACACAAAAAATTTGTGATATTGTCTTACTGCCAATCTGGATGTTCTGTATCTTCTACAGATACTATTTTATGGATTAACCGAGAAAAATTTAAATTTGATGACAGGATGTTCTTTTCTTATGATGTTCTCATTAAAAGAGTTAACTGCTTAATCTAAGCAATTTTTCGTTTTCCAGACTCTGATTTAAACAAAGGCCCTCATTGGGGCACGAATTACATTGCTTTCGTCGTCGATCAATTACAATCTACGCAAGTGTGCCTGTCCCAACTTCAATATCTACAGCTGGGTCAAACAACGTACAACCTCTCTGCACATGGAAAATAGGTTGGCTAGTTCCTGAAAAAGGTTGGTCGGTTCCCAAAAAAGGTTGACTGATTCCTTATAAAAGATAGGTCAGTTCCCAAAAAAGGTTGGCTGCTTCCATGAATAGGTTGGCTGGTTTCCAAAAAAGGTTGCCTGCTCCCATAAAAAGGTTGGTCGCTTCCCAAAAAAGGTTGGCTGGTCCCTTAAAAAGGTTGGTCGGTTCCCAAAAAGGTTGGTTGGTTCCCAAAAAGGTTGGCTGCTTCCATTAAAGGGTTGGCTGGTTTCCAAAAAAGGTTGCCTGCTCCCTTATGAAGGTTAATCGGTTCCCAAGAAAGGTTGGCTGGTCCCTTAAAAAGGTTGGCAGGTTCCTTAAAAACGTTGGTTGATTCCCAAGACAGGTTGGCTGGTCCCTTAAAAAGAATGGCAGGTTCCTCAAAAACGTTGGTTGGTTCCCAAGAAAGGTTGGCTGGTCCCTTAAAAAGAATGGCAGGTTCCTTAAAAACGTTGGTTGGTTCCCAAGAAGGGTTGGCTGGTTCCTTGAAAAGGTTGGTCGGTTCCCAAAAAAGGTTGGCTGGTTCCATGAAAAGGTTGGTTGGTCCCCAAAAAAGGTTGGCTAATTCCATGAAAAGGTTGGTTGGTCTCCAAAAAGGTTGGCTGGTTCCATGAAAAGGTTGGTTGGTCCCCAAAAAAGGTTGGCTGGTTCCATGAAAAGGTTGGGTGGTTCCCCAAAAAACATGGCTGCTCCTTATGGTTGATTAGTTCCCGAAAAAGGTTGCTTGTTCCCTAAGAAAGGTTGGTCAGTCCTCAAAATAGCTTACCTGCTCCCTTAAAAAAGTTGGTCGGTTCCCAAAAAGGTTGCCTGCTCCTTAAAAAGGTTGGTCGCTTCTCAAAGAAGGTTGGCTGGTTCCTTAAACAGGTTGGTCGGTTCCCAAAAAAGGTTGGCTGATCCCTTAAAAAAGGTTGGTCGGTTCCCGAAAAAAGTAAGCTGTTCCTTTAAAAGATTAGTTGGTTCCCAAAAAAGGTTGGCTGGTTCCATGAAAAGGTTGGGCGATTCCCAGAAAAACTTGGCTACTCCCTTAAATGGTTGGTTGTTTCCCGAAAAAGTTGCCTGCTCCCTAAGACAGGTTGGCCGGTCCCCGAAAAAGGTTGTATGCTCCCTTCAAAAGGTTGGTCGGTTCCCAAAAACGGTTGGCTGCTCCCTCAAAAAACGTTGATTGGTTCCCACAAAAGGTTGGCTGCTCCCTTAAAAAATTGAGTGCTTCCCAAAAAAATTGGTCGGTTTCCAAAAAAAGTTGGCTGCTCCCATTAAAACGTTGGTCGATTCGAAAAAAGGTTGCTGCTACTTAAAAAAGCTTGGTCGGTTCCCAAAAAAGGTTGGTGCTCTAATAAATAGATTAGTCGGTCCTGAAAAAAGGTGGACTGCTTCTCAAAAAGGGTTATCTTGAGTTTTCATGCACTTGGAAAAAGGTTACTTGGTACATAGGTAGCATAAGTAGTTTGCTCATTCGCTTCTCAAGTCGTCATATTTAGACTGTCGATCGACCTTCAGCATGTATCTATGCCCATGTACAAAACATAGCCCCCATCCCAGAGACCCTTCGCCCCGTTGCAGGATTGGTCCGGCCCAATGCCGGTTGAGGGCGATATGGGGCATTGCCCAGGTGTGATCAAGGCACTTATCTATTCTTTTAAATTTGTGGCATTTTTTGAAGAGTAATTGATGACATATGTAATCTTCCAATTTTCCGCAAAGTTCTAGGACTAGCTTGTGGATGATGCTAATAGCGTAAGCCGTGAGCACTGCCCTCATAAACTGAAACTGGGCAGGATCAATTTATTCACCAAGTAGAGTGGTAGGTATATAGTCGGTTTTAGTTTTTATAATTAATTTTGCTAAATTTGTTCCGTACTAAGGCGGCAATTTGAGTGAGATACCAAATTCCAACTGTCACTGCAATAAAATCACATTAAAATTTTTGAGTGAGCTCGCTAGTAGATTAACAAAGACAGCATCAAATACTGTTGTCGACTTTTTGTTATATCTTTCTGGGTTGATAGATCATTTGCAACTTAATCAAACGGATTAATAATAGAAAAAACTAATATTTCGAATCTTAGCAGTCTCGAAATATCCGTTTCTTGGGCCCCAGCGAGTTGCATTGCGGACATTATTTACAAATAACATTCAATTAATCTCCTTTCATTTTTGACGTAAAATTTAAAAAAACCAACGAAAAACAAAACACTAAAAAACCATGCTGATTTTTACACCATAAAAAACCGAGTAACCAAAGCCAGTCAACCCTGCTTTAAGCATGATTCAAAACGAAAAATAACACGTGCCTGCCCTGCCTGCCTGCCTATTAAAGTAAAAGCAAAATTAGGCAGTAATTATTTGCAGTCAACTGCAAATAATATAGCACACATTGTAATATTATTTGAAGTCAGAAACCAGAGGCCTAGACTGCAAATAAGATCGATTACAGTGTGATATTATTTGCAGTCAAAAACCAGCTGTGACACAGTGTACTAAATTATTTGCAGTCTAGGTCGCTGGTTTGACTGCAAATAATATCACACTGTATCCGATCTTATCGGCAGTCTAAGCCGCTGTTTTTGACTGCAAATAATATTACATTGCATGATATACAGTGATCGTACAGGGACCTTGACCCCAACCCTGACCCCGAAAAACCCCGGCCTAAACCCTGATCCCGATCAGGGGCAAGATTTTTTGAGTCGGGGTTGAACCTTTTTCGGCAGTGAAATATAGCATTTAATTTTTTGGTACATAGGAGAATTGTATAAATAGCAAATAAATTCAGCAAACACCAAGCAAGGATGATTCATTCACGAGCGCAATGAATATGTTAAACTTGACACTCGCGATATTTCATAAAATGTACGCCTAGTCACCATGTTGTTAACACGCACATACATGTTCACAGATTTATCACCATAAAGTGCGCCAAAACGCTCTGCATTTTGTTATTCGTAAAAATACACTATGGATTTATTTTAATATCATGCGTTAGCCTCCCTCTATCTGCGTGTTAGCCTCCATTTGATTCTTAGAATAACTTTTTCTGTCTACTAGCTTAAATTATAGAATACCGTTTAGAAAAAATTGTGGAAGAATACAATAAAGCGAGAGTGATAAGTGATTGAAATTGAAAGGAATGGTAAATTGCTAAAACCATGTTTGAAGTTGGAATGAAAAACCAGCTTTATTAGTATGCTCTTCAAGCAAGTGAAGGTATCGTTTTTATCCTTTTTAAATTGGTATGTAATCATGCAATATTAGTGTTAATCTTCAACTCCGACCCCGACCCCAAAAACCGAGGGTTTTTCATCCCCGCCCGACCCCAATCAGGGGTTAAAATCTGACTCCGTACGATCACTGGTGCTATATATATTATTTGCAGTTGACCGTAAATAATTACTAACGCGAAATTATTTATTAGTTACCTGTGATTAGAGCGAATCGAACATTAAGCATTATCATGGGATGAGTGCTTCGGCTTGCGTTGGTCTTACACGCACTCTAGGCGCTTTCTTTGTTTTGCTAGTGCACATGGAAAAATTCACCTGTTTTCATGAGCGTCTAAAATCTGCTCTGTGCGCCTATACAAAGTATAGCCGTAATATCGTTTTTTCCACATTGATGGGTTTTGTAAACCAAAATTTCGAGATGTAGAAAGAAATTTCGGGCTTGTTTCACATTGTGGAAAATTTTTGCAATGCAAAAATGCGTTCTATAGGAGTAAAATTCCAAAATATTCCGGCGATCGATTTATTTTAAATGTTTTTCATTGATGCTCTCGGCGCGCCGCGTCGATTGCAGCACTTTTATCGACAACTTGCTCTAAAACTTTACTTTAATTGAAAATCCTCATGTACTGCATAGAATTGGCCAAGTTACGTAATGCAAAAATGCGTGTTATAGAGCCAAAATGTCAAAATTTTCCGGCGCTTCGCGCTGGATAGATTTTATCTTATACTTATTATTGATGTTTGGGCCACGCCATGCCAATAGCAGAACACGTATCGGCAACTTGGTCTAGAAGTTTGCTAAGATTTAAAATCCTCATCTTCTGCATGAATTTTTGGACAATTTTTGGAATGTCAAAATGCTTTTTAGCGATAAAATTTCAAAAATTTTCCGGCACTTCGCACCGGATTGATTTAATTAAATTATTTGCTATTGATGTTTAGGCCGCACCACGTCGATTGCAGCAATTTCACTGCAAAAATGCATTAAGAGAGGTAAAAATTTCGAAATATTCTGGCGCTTCGCGCCATTTCGATAAATTATTGAAATTTTATTCTTCAATGAGACTCCAGAAATCGGCTAAAGTGCACTAGTGAAGATCATAAAATGCAGTTTTAGGAGATGAAAAATATTACTGATCGTTATATTCATTGCAGTACATTATATTTACAATAACAAAATGTTCAAAAACTCGTTTTGGGTCTTGCCATTTTATGTAGGATGGACTTTCTGTAAAAAAACATCAGTTTTTCAATATAGGCACTCAATTTTTAAACGTTTTTAGACAAATAAAAATGTAAACTAAAATTTAAAATGTGGGAAAAAATTTGGGTATGGTTCACTTCACATTGTGAACCAAATCGCTGGAAAAAAGGTGAGCCGTAAACATTATTTTTCTCGAACTCTTTAGTTTGCAAAGGCTTAGTTTTACGGGGGTGGTAGTACTTCGGCTTAGGTTGGTTTCGCTTTCGCTCAAGTCGATACCACTGCCACCGTTTTTTCCCTTTTTTGGTCTATTTGTCAGCTAAAATTTTGGGAAATGGAGACAATTTGTGGGCTTGGTTGGCATATGTAGAAAATTTTTGTAATGTTAGAATGCGTTTTAGAGAGGTAAAACTTCAAAAATTTTTCGGCGCTTCGCGCCTAATTGATTTAATTCTTACTTTATTAATCTTTAAGCCGCGCCGCGCCAATTGTAGCATTTTTAACGACAATCTGGTCTAGAACTTCACTACGATTGAAACTCCTTTTCTTCTGCACGGATTTGGTTAGTTTTTGTAACGCAAAAATACGTTTTAGAGAGCTAAAATTTCAAAATTTTCTGGCGCTTCGCGCGATTTGATAAATTATAGTTTTTATTGTCAAAGGCTACTCCAGTCTAGAATTGGCGGCTAATATTGAGAATAAGGTGACCTCCTAGAAATTAAGTTTGCATGGATGATTTAATCTAATCAAGGGTCAAGGAATTCAAATCTGAAAGAATTAGGTGTCGATCGGCATTATTGACCTGAGTAACAGGCTGTTGAACTTCATGTGTTTAAGGATAACAAATTAATTGAGACGAACTGAGCTATTCTCAATATTGCCATTTTACTTCTATTATACTTAGGCTTAGGCTTAGCATATCTAAAAAGCTGTTCAAAGCTGCTTAGGTCGAGGTCGCTCCCGCTCAGGTCGATGTATAGATGCTTAGGTCTTAGTTTATCTGAAAAGGTGTTTAAAGCTGCTCAGGTCGAGGTCGTTCCCGCTCAGGTCGATGTATAGATGCTTATGCCTAAGTATAAATTTTAAAAAACGTGATTTTAATACAATATACAATACAAATATTTTATTTTCGTCGCACAAAAAAAGAACACAATAAGAAAAGAAACATTAATATACAATGAAATACAATTATAAATAAACATTCGACATGAATCATCATACAAAATCACATATTCTAAAAGCAAGAAATTATTAATTAAAGTACATTTATACGAGATTAGTGCAAAAGACGAAGGTAGGCGCGCAGGCTAAATAAATTATGCACTTAGAACACGCCCCTAGCAAATACCCCGTTAGATCAACTTTTTCAACTTTTCACGGAGGGAAGCAACACTAGGAGATCTTACAACAGCTTCAGGGAGAGAATTCCATACGTGAATCCACCTATTGGATAAATCATACCCACGAACATCAAGCCGAAAAGGAGTGCATTCACATTTCATTGAATTTTGAGCACGCGTGTTGTTTTCACAAAAAGTAAAAAAGTCGGCTTGCTGCAAAACGCATCTACCACTCAATATCTGATACATCATACACAGATCACTACGCAATCTGCGAATCTCCAGGCTATCCAATTCTAAGGAACTGAGTCTTTCAGCATAAGAAAGTCCCCGAAATCCAATAATTTTACGTGTAAATTTCCTTTGAACATTTTCGATCATTGAAACATGGGTCTTACGGTATGGATTCCAAACAGTGCTACAATACTCAAGAAGCGGTCTGACGTAAACAGTAAAAGCCCTAGACATATTTAGTTTATTTTTAGAAGCAAATGATTTCGATATTAGCATAGCCCTAGCATAAGCTCTACGCGTTATATCATTAAAAAATATAATAATAAATTGTTGTTGTTGTTGTTGTTGTTATTATAGTGGAAATTAAAATCAAGTTTACTTGATACGTAAACACCCAAATCCTTTACAGAATTTACACTCTGTTCTACGGTCAGGTCAGAAATTCTATAAGAATGCTTGAATTTCCAAAACCTAGATATAACGCGTAGCATTTTTCAGTAGCAATTTTTAACTGCCAATCCTTGGACCAGACTACGAGTTTAGCGATATCATCTTGAAGTTGGGTGTGATTGCTAGATAAATTATAAAGCTTGACGTCATCGGCAAAAAGGCAAACTTTGCTATTTAAGCGGTCGCTAATGTCATTTATGAATAAAACAAAAAGAATCGGGCCAAGTATACTGCCCTGAGGAACACCGCTAGTGACAGATTTTTCGCTCGAAAACTGACCGTTAATA
Organism: Mermis nigrescens; assembly: GCA_036768485.1. Classification (NCBI taxonomy): domain Eukaryota; kingdom Metazoa; phylum Nematoda; class Enoplea; order Mermithida; family Mermithidae; genus Mermis; species Mermis nigrescens. The sequence goes on along the minus strand of JAVLUZ010000163.1, from coordinate 244,390 downwards.
ACAACCCTTTGAGTCCTATCGCTCAAAAACAAGTTAACCAACTCAATAAATCTCCAGAAAATCCAAAAGTTTCCAGTTTATAAATTAATTTACGGTGAACTACAGTGTCGAAAGCTTTAGAAAAATCAATGTAGATAACATCAACAGTGTTTTTTTCATCAATTAATTTAGTCCATTCATTTTTGCACTTTAGTAATTGCAATTCACACGATTTACCCTTTTTGGAAACCAAACTGACCGGAGGAGATCAAATTATTCTCACGTAAATGTGCTTGCATCGTACTGTTAATTATAGATTCCATGATCTTACACGTAATACAACATAACGATATCGGCCTGTAATTTTTAGCATCACTCCGGTCGCCCTTTTTATACACAGGAACAACATTAGCGGTGCGCCTTTTTCAAGCAATAATCTTTAACGTAGATGTTGAAAACACGATCTGTCAACCATGAGAGTGGAAAAAATCTTTGACAAAAATTTTTTTTCGAAAATTTATTTTTTCACTCACATGGTTTTCCGACAGTTTTTTCGACTTCCAAGTTGAAAGATTATTGTTTGAAAAGGCATAAAATCACGTTTTTTTGAAAATTTGACAAGGTCACCTTATTCTCAATATAATCCGAATTGGCTAAAATGCTTTACTGAAGAAAGGAAATTCAAGTTTAAACAGAAATAACGTATACTGGTCGTGATATTTCTAGCAGAGCGCGAATTGTTAATTCAAAACGTGCATCAAGCACGCTATTACATGTGCACATCGGTTTTCTACTTAAAAAACACTGATTTTTTAACACAGGCGCTCTATTTCTAACGTTTTTAGACCTCCCAAAAAACGTGGAAAAAGGTTGGAAAAAGTGAAAAAAATTTTGGGTCTGGAGTATAATGTCAACCGAATCTCTGGGAAAAAAACGGTGACCACTACCGCTTAGGTCGAGATAAAGCCGTTAATACGGCTCGCTCGCAGAGCAAGCAGATACTGAAAAACATTCGCCTATTTTCGACCTACAGTAATTAGCCGAGCTTCATAATATTGTGATGCTATAGACCTGCTAAAAAATTTCTTATTCCATAAGATAACGAAACTTAGCGCAAGTACATAGTATTTTCTAAACCAATAAATGAAAATCCAAGTCAATACAATTTAACTTTGCACGCAAATAATTTGATCAAAAGAAAATCGATCAATATTCGAAAAAGTAAGCACAATGTTATTTATTATGCCTGCATTTCATCGAAATACAAACCTTGCCATTTTCTAATCAGGAGACGCAAAGTAGCAAAATAAAAACAATTCTATAAAAATAGTTTATATAAAAAAATTTGCCATAGCAAGTAAACAGCATTCCAGACTCATATACATATGTACATGAAACCTGGTGCATGGTCTACAATTTCGAATTACAAATTAAAAATTATATTCGCTGATCCGTAACAAACCAAGTAACATACATTGATAAGTAATGAGAAAAAAAGATGAAATATAAACATACGCAGAAAGACGGGTCAATAAAATACATAAATAGTTGAGGAAAGCGGGATAATGTAAAGGCAGTAGGTACATAAACTGCGCTGATTTACGCCCCTGAATTGAATGATTAAAGATCAACCCTTATCAATCTATTGAGAAAAACATGTCTATTTGGAGAACTTATAACTTCCTAGGTAGAGAATTCCAAACAGAAATTACTCGATTACAAAATTAAAATTTTCTGCAGTTTTTGTTTGCCCGATTAACAAAAAGCTTACAAGAATTCATTGCTCGATTTGAATTAGTATTAAATGTAAAGAAATCCTCAAAAGGCAGAATATTAAATCTAATAATAGAAAAAGCTAAAATGAGGTCATTATATAAACGCCTTAATTCAAGTCGTTTCTAATCCAAGTTGAACCGATCTCTGATCATATGAAAGACTTTTATCATTGAAAAGTCGTTTTGTAAACCTTCGTTGGACACCCTCAACGGAATCTATGTCGCAATGTAGAAAAGGGTTCCAAACAACCGATCCGTATTCAAGTACTGGTCTCATATATGTAAGTAACAAAGGCTTTGCGAAGTAAAGATTTATCTGTAGAAACAAGCCTAACTGCTATCCTTTTTTCACAATATTTTCACATTGTGATCTAGCAGTATGGTCAGAGTTCAGAAAGACACCTAAATCTTTAACGCAGGTCGTATTTAGGGGCAAGATGAAATCACTTAAGTAATAAGAATGCTTAGGATTTGATTTTCCTTAATATAAGACTGCACATTTATTAATTGAAATTTGTAGTTGCCATGCCAAGTATTGGCCCATTCCTGAATATGATTAAAGTCTGCTTGAAAAGTCAAAAAATTTGAGGAAAGATTCCAGACTTTCACATCATCAGCAAAAAAAGCAAAATTACTACGTTGTTGAATATCACCCAAATCATTAACAAAAATTAAAAAGAGGATAGGACCTAAAATACTACCCTGTGGAACCCCGCTAATAACAGGAAGTGATTGAGAGAAAGAATTTTCAATTTTTACCTGTTGAGATCTATTACTAAGAAAATTATGAATCCATTTATAACATAGCTTATTAATGCCTTAGGAAGCAAGCTTGACAAGTAGTTTACTGTGTGAAATTGTGTGCAAAAGCCTTACAAAAATCAATAAATGCAATATCAATAGTAGAGCCTTCATTTAAATATTTTGACCACTTATTTTTACAGTTTAATAATTGTAATGCGCATGATTTATTTTTCCTAAAGCCAAACTGTCGCTCAGTTAATCATAGGTAGCGCGATAGCGCTACCTATAATATACTTGGCCATCCTTTTTCTTATATGTTTTTCACAGCGAGTGCGAACTTTGTGTCCCCCCTCACAGCTATAACGTCACACATCTGGGAGGTGCAGTTTTTTTAATCGATGGATAATTCAAAAATTCGATGCCCGTCTTTTTTTTGTTTACACTCAATACCAAGTTAGCAATGAGTGTGTAAAGTGTAAACCGAAAAATCAAATAATTTGCGGAGGGCCAATTTTTTTTAAATGTTGCCCCCGAGCTGTAGATTACGAATCTGACCTTGAAATTTCTTCACACTCAATGGTCGTTGCATAAAAATGTAAAGTATACGGATTTTTTACTCTTTGCTCGTTTTCAGCTTGGTATTTGTGCAGTCCGATTGGTTTTATAATGTAGAGGGTCACAAGATCTCGAATAGCAATTTTTTCTCTTTTAACGCAATATTGTGTAAAGTAGACGGTTTTTTACTGTTTTCATGTGCAGAAGCATATCTAACTCATTTTTACATTCTATGCAGTCTGATTGGTTTTAAAAGGTAGACAGTTATAATATCTAGGGAAATGTTTTTAATTTTTTCGAATAAGTAATATTTTACAATATAGAGGCGGTTTATTGTAAAGAGCCTGGGACAAAAAATGTTTTTTCCTGCCATATTCTATACTTAGTAGACAGGACGTGGTAATTATCTTTAAAATGTGCCTCGTCCTAAGCGCTACACGGCAAAATTGATTTTGTTTCTTTACAATCAATATTGCTTATTAGTGCAGATGTAAACTTTACACTGAAAAAAATTTTTCCGTCCAGAGCATCGTGGATGATGTATTTTTTTAAAAATGTTCTCCGTAAGGTCAGAATAACGACTCTGACCATTAAACTTTTCTACAGCCAGTGTTTGTTGTTTTATGAAGAGGTTTACTTTGAATTTTACCTACAATCTATTTTCTAATGCCGATAGATAACTTCGTATTGCATATTGTTTGATCAGATTTTTCATATTTCTGAGGTTTTTGACTCGTCTTTAATAAATGATTATTTTTATTGTCATAAATGCACTATTCTTAAACTTCAGTAGAATGATGAATATTTTTCCATTATTAACAAAGTATCAAAATCCGCCGATATGTCGAGTTGGCGCATTGGCTTACGCATCCGTTCTCGCATGCAGATTCAGAAAAAGACTAATCGGTTCGAATCTTCTATGCTGACTTTTTTCATTTTTTTAATTCTTTTGGCAAAACCATGCACTTCATTTGACTTATTCATCTATTTATATTCTGCAGCTGACACTTTTTGTTTTTTGAATTTCGCCTTAGTTTTCGAATGGGAGAGTAAAGAGTGCGAAAATCTGGGGGTAAAAAGACAAATTCTAGTCGAGTTTTCGACTTGTTTATGCCTGCCAACAAAACAACTCCGGTTATGAGATTTAGGAAATTTTTTCTGACAGAAATGTTCTACGGATCAAGGGCTATCCTGTGCTTGCCAGTAAACTTTTCTACAATCAATATGCAATTAGTACTAGGGATTTAAACTTTACACTCTAGTGGATGAGTAAAAAAACAGATTTTGTCCGAGATTTCTCTACCAACATTTTCGGTAATGAGTTTGGATGAATTGAATAAAATAGAAATAAGGTAACTTCTAAGGGCGACACATCGAAGCAAGCCGCGTTCAAAAAAACGTAATATTGTGTTATTTATAGGGGTGTAAAGTTCGAAATCTGAGGTGTAAAATGGGCGAAAAAGCTGGTTTTTTTCGTATTCTGATTGGTAAATCATATCAAATATTTTGCGGAACATAAGTTTGGCACATACAAGCATACTACAATCAAAGGGCTACAAACTTGCCCGAACCGAATTTATTTACACTCAATATGCGTTAGGTTAAGATTTTTAAAGTTTACAATGTGGTGGACAATAGAAAATACAGGTTTGTCCATTTTTTTGTTTGCTATTTTCTCTGTTCAGAAGTCGGGCGAGGTCGAATAGGATAAAAATAAAGTACTTTCTAAGGGGTTACGCGTCAAAGCGAATTGCGTTTGTTTACATCAATATTTAGCTTTTTCCGTAAATGCAAAGTCAACAAAATGGGGGAGTTTAACGTGTTTCTGCCTTGTTTTTTCTGTCAAGTTCTGGGTTGTCTAGACATAATCTCAAGTCTAAAAATTAACCAGAAACCAAATGTGATAGGCCACTTTGTTTGCACTCAACAGTGCTGTAAAGTGGTTTACATCTGATATTTATTTGTCCTCGGAACATTTGAACATTTCTTTACACTCTGTGGTTGTGTAAAGTTTACACTGCATATTAACTTTAGTTCTAGAGCCTTCCGGAAGTTTAATTTTTTTAAAAATGTTCCACATAAAATCAGAATTGGGAATCTGACTGTTAGTTTTCTCTACACCTAGTAGTTGTGTAAAGTTTGCACTATTCCATTTATTGTTAATATGTAGTTTATACTACAAATTTATTTTACTTCCAAATCTGAGCGTTAGTGTTCCTTACACTTGATATTTGCGTAAAGTTTATGCTGAAAAACTTTGATCTGTTCAAATAATGTAAGGTCGTCTTGTTTAAAAAGGATAATGCTGATGTTAAGAACAATATTGTTTTCCGCGTTCTTGGACTGCTGTCATTATTGTGGTATGCTACTGTATGTGTTTACTGATTGATGTACTCAAATCATGCTAATAAAAAAGTAGGGTACTAGCAAAGAAAAATGCTCCGATGGAACAAAAAAGATGAATATACTTGGAATGTGGATTATTAAGGATGTAAAAGGAGGGAATAGGAAAAATCTACTTAAAGTCGCAAAATCTGCTAAAAATCATACTTTCTCTAAGCAACGGAAAAAATCGAAGTATATTGTGCGGCCTCTAAAAAAGTGTCTTTTTTAAATAATGTTCAAAGTTTCAGATAAGAGTGTATAAACGATATCTGTAATATTTATTTTTTAAAATTGCTGGCAAGTAGCAACGCTGACTAGTTTCGTATCCTGATCGGTAGAAAACTAAGTGGTATTGTATTTGAAGTTGTTTTATTTTGTTTTGAGCATTAAAGCAAGCAAAGCAGGGGCCGATTGATTAGTGCACACAATCCTTAAGGGCATGCTAGTTTACCTACATTTAGTCTGTTTCAAGTCAACATAAGTGTTTCCGACTGTTTTAAACCATTCATTCAATTGGCTTAGAAAGACTGTTAGTTTACTCAACATCATTTCCCATAGCTACTGCGTAGCTAATGTGCTGCTTTTTCAATCATTTTATGGTTAAATATTTATTTTAATCTGTTGGCCGCAGAATATACTTCGATTTTTTCTGTTGCTTAGAGAAAGTATGATTTTTAGCAGATTTTGCGACTTTAGGTAGATTTTTCCTAATATCCTCCTTTGACATCCTTAATAATCCACATTCCAATTATATTCATCTTTTTTGTTCCATCGGAGCATTTTTCTTTGCTAGTAAGTTATATTTATCCAAGTAGATAACGAGGGACTTATTTACAATAAATTCCATTAGTTTGCAGGCGATGCAATATAAAGAGACAGGACGATAATTTTCAAGTGAAGACATATCCCTTTTTGTGTATGGGAACAATCAGCGCTTTACGCCATAAGTCAGGTATCCGTCCTGTTCTGTATGAAACATTGAAAATTGTTTTTAAAGGTACTAGCAAAACTTTTTAAGTTTCTTCGAAACGTAGGCGCATAGTCCATCGGGTCCGAGTGAATGCGATGGATAGTTTAAGCCAGAGCCCTGCGCGGGCCGAAATTTTTTGACCCGCCCCGCCAAGAAAGAAATAAAGCCCGCCCCGCCCCGCCCCGCAGCTCCTTAGACCCGCCCCGCCCCGCAAAATTTTTTCATGTACTCTATGTATCCATTTCTGGTCGAAAAAGAGCCAGAATGCAAGAAGATAAAGAACCGGACGATGAGTGATACAAAATCTTCAATGTAAATGAGTGCAATGCAATTTTGTAAATTGAATAAGAGCTAATGTCTTACAGCAATAAACTTTATTGGAACAACAATGATGTTACTGTGATAGGTGTAGTTAGGTATGTAGGTAAGCTGCAAAAGGCATAATCTTGCACTGCTGATTGCTCAAGTTCTGAGGGGGTCTGATGGGGCGAAATCGCCAAAACTAGCACAACAAAATCAATTTTGGGGGTCTGCTGGATCCCAGGGGACAAACCAGATCCCAATGCTCGCCATTACTCAAATCCTATAGATGATAGTTCACCTTGTGTAAGGACGTAGTGTGTACTTACATATATGTAGGCATAGGTGGGCAGCACCGAAATTCTGGGGGGGGGTGAAAAATTTCTGGGGGGGTGAAAAAATTTTTAAAGGTTAAAAAATAGTCTTAAAAGTGGTCGTATGGCAAAAAAACACCATTTTTCGACGTTTCTCATCAAGCACTATCCAATGGCATCAAAAAATTTCTGAAAAAGCAAAAAAAATTTTCTAGGGGGGTATTTTGATTTCTGGGGGTATTTCGACTTCTGAGGCTTGCATGCCCCCCAACCCCCCACGCCCACGTGTGTATGTAGGTACCTGCCTACCTATATATACAGGGTGTTTCAAAAAAAAGCGAAACCTATATCAGACCTTGTAACTTCGAAACGAATCGCTCAATTCGAATGCAACTTGGTTTAATCAATAGATAAAAACCTTCATAATAATCTTGCGAAGTTTCGTTTCCGCAGCTTCATTTGTTCTTGTACAACGCGCATTTGGGTAAAAGTCGTTTTTTTTCATTAAATACAATGTGTCGTAAGAAATGAATATGTGTTTGCGACGTTGTAGCTTTAGATCGAGTGAACATTTTTGAATACGGCTTGCTTCATTCAAAAGCTCATTTATCTAGCTAGTTGCCTCTAAATTTTAGTTTTATTTTGTTTGTTGGTTCAAGAGCTATTGAGCTTTTGCCTAAGGTCACTCCCTCGGCGATTGAGCCAGCAATGACAAAATAGGCAGCGAGTTGCTTGCGCTTGTGAATGACCTAAGGAATGACATTTGGCGAAAGCTCAATAAATCTCGAACCAAGTAGCGAAATAGTACGAAAATTTACAGGTAAACAGCTAGACAAACAGGCTTTTGAATAGAGCAGACCGTATTCTAAAATGTTTACTCGATTAAAAGCTACAATGTTGCAAACACATAATTTATTTCTAAACACGCATTGTATTTAATGAAAAAACGACTTTTACAAAACTGCGCGTTGCACAAGAACAGAGCAAGCTACGGATACGAAACTTAGCAAGTTTCTTACGAAGGTTTTTGTCTATCGTTTAAAACAATTTGCATTGAAATTGAGCGAGCCGTCGGAAAGAAGTTACAAGGTCAAATATGGGTTTCGTTTTTTTGAAACACTGTATATATGTAAGCTTATGCATGGTAAAGCTGGATTATTTCAATTTGTATTATTTTAACAGCCCCATGTGTTCTATTTCATTAAGTATTTATTCAAAGGATGAGCAGCAGAGCATTACTTAGAACTGTAGTCTATTTCGCGAAACCTTGTGCATGGAAATCAATTTAGCGCACGTATCCTTTTGCACAACAAAAATTAAAAAAAAGAAAGGCCCGCCCCGCCCCGCCCCGCAAAAAGCCCGCGCGGGCCTGCGGGGCGGGGCGGGCCGACCCGCCCCGCGCAGGGCTCTGGTTTAAGCATAGTTAGAGATTAAGAAATCGTAACGAAGTCAAATTTAGGGGATATATGGCAAATTTCATTAGTAGACCTCTTTGCAAAATGGGGAATTATATTATTATCAACAAGAAAATTGCTAGCGAAAAAAGTATTAAAAGTTTCAGCTTTTTCAACATCACTTTCAACGGTTTCTCCCTTATGTACTAAAATAGGGGCTGTCTTTCTCTTTTTTAAGGCGGCTATTGACAAAAGAATAAAATTTCTTGTTATTAGAATTAAGAAGCTTACGTTCTTCACATGCAAAATGATTCCTTGATGCCACTGTTATTTCCTTATTCAGTTTCTTGTATTTAGCTGAGACAAGAGGACAATGTGTGCGTGCACTTGTATTTTTTCCAAAGCTTCCTTTTGTTTATTTGCATTTTCCGAACAGAATTTGGCAAATAATTTTGTGCACGCTTCGCTTCAATGGAATTTAACTATGGATAGTGTCAAATAATATTCCCAAAAAGACTGCACAAAAATCGTTTATATCAACACAATACATAAAACTGGTGTGCCAATCTATAGAGGATAAGAAATTCGAATTGAATTATAATCTGTTTTTTTAAATTACATTAAAGACAACGTTGATCATCTTTCACAGGTAGCATGAAGTTAATACTGAGTGATCACATGGAAAGGCTTATAGCTAAAAAGATCACATGAGGTGCATAAAATTAGATCTAGAACATTATTACCCTATTGGGTTCCGTGGATAACAATAAAAGACCAGAGTTAACAAAGCTCTCACAGAAAACTGGCGTAATTGTGTTCCTATAAAACAGAAACATGATT
>JAVLUZ010000163.1:0-215917 GCA_036768485.1 Mermis nigrescens | reverse complement strand
AATCATGTTTCTGTTTTATAGGAACACAATTACGCCAGTTTTCTGTGAGAGCTTTGTTAACTCTGGTCTTTTATTGTTATCCACGGAACCCAATAGGGTAATAATGTTCTAGATCTAATTTTATGCACCTCATGTGATCTTTTTAGCTATAAGCCTTTCCATGTGATCACTCAGTATTAACTTCATGCTACCTGTGAAAGATGATCAACGTTGTCTTTAATGTAATTTAAAAAAACAGATTATAATTCAATTCGAATTTCTTATCCTCTATAGATTGGCACACCAGTTTTATGTATTGTGTTGATATAAACGATTTTTGTGCAGTCTTTTTGGGAATATTATTTGACACTATCCATAGTTAAATTCCATTGAAGCGAAGCGTGCACAAAATTATTTGCCAAATTCTGTTCGGAAAATGCAAATAAACAAAAGGAAGCTTTGGAAAAAATACAAGTGCACGCACACATTGTCCTCTTGTCTCAGCTAAATACAAGAAACTGAATAAGGAAATAACAGTGGCATCAAGGAATCATTTTGCATGTGAAGAACGTAAGCTTCTTAATTCTAATAACAAGAAATTTTATTCTTTTGTCAATAGCCGCCTTAAAAAAGAGAAAGACAGCCCCTATTTTAGTACATAAGGGAGAAACCGTTGAAAGTGATGTTGAAAAAGCTGAAACTTTTAATACTTTTTTCGCTAGCAATTTTCTTGTTGATAATAATATAATTCCCCATTTTGCAAAGAGGTCTACTAATGAAATTTGCCATATATCCCCTAAATTTGACTTCGTTACGATTTCTTAATCTCTAACTATGCTTAAACCAGAGCCCTGCGCGGGGCGGGTCGGCCCGCCCCGCCCCGCAGGCCCGCGCGGGCTTTTTGCGGGGCGGGGCGGGGCGGGCCTTTCTTTTTTTTAATTTTTGTTGTGCAAAAGGATACGTGCGCTAAATTGATTTCCATGCACAAGGTTTCGCGAAATAGACTACAGTTCTAAGTAATGCTCTGCTGCTCATCCTTTGAATAAATACTTAATGAAATAGAACACATGGGGCTGTTAAAATAATACAAATTGAAATAATCCAGCTTTACCATGCATAAGCTTACATATATACAGTGTTTCAAAAAAACGAAACCCATATTTGACCTTGTAACTTCTTTCCGACGGCTCGCTCAATTTCAATGCAAATTGTTTTAAACGATAGACAAAAACCTTCGTAAGAAACTTGCTAAGTTTCGTATCCGTAGCTTGCTCTGTTCTTGTGCAACGCGCAGTTTTGTAAAAGTCGTTTTTTCATTAAATACAATGCGTGTTTAGAAATAAATTATGTGTTTGCAACATTGTAGCTTTTAATCGAGTAAACATTTTAGAATACGGTCTGCTCTATTCAAAAGCCTGTTTGTCTAGCTGTTTACCTGTAAATTTTCGTACTATTTCGCTACTTGGTTCGAGATTTATTGAGCTTTCGCCAAATGTCATTCCTTAGGTCATTCACAAGCGCAAGCAACTCGCTGCCTATTTTGTCATTGCTGGCTCAATCGCCGAGGGAGTGACCTTAGGCAAAAGCTCAATAGCTCTTGAACCAACAAACAAAATAAAACTAAAATTTAGAGGCAACTAGCTAGATAAATGAGCTTTTGAATGAAGCAAGCCGTATTCAAAAATGTTCACTCGATCTAAAGCTACAACGTCGCAAACACATATTCATTTCTTACGACACATTGTATTTAATGAAAAAAAACGACTTTTACCCAAATGCGCGTTGTACAAGAACAAATGAAGCTGCGGAAACGAAACTTCGCAAGATTATTATGAAGGTTTTTATCTATTGATTAAACCAAGTTGCATTCGAATTGAGCGATTCGTTTCGAAGTTACAAGGTCTGATATAGGTTTCGCTTTTTTTTGAAACACCCTGTATATATAGGTAGGCAGGTACCTACATACACACGTGGGCGTGGGGGGTTGGGGGGCATGCAAGCCTCAGAAGTCGAAATACCCCCAGAAATCAAAATACCCCCCTAGAAAATTTTTTTTGCTTTTTCAGAAATTTTTTGATGCCATTGGATAGTGCTTGATGAGAAACGTCGAAAAATGGTGTTTTTTTGCCATACGACCACTTTTAAGACTATTTTTTAACCTTTAAAAATTTTTTCACCCCCCCAGAAATTTTTCACCCCCCCCCAGAATTTCGGTGCTGCCCACCTATGCCTACATATATGTAAGTACACACTACGTCCTTACACAAGGTGAACTATCATCTATAGGATTTGAGTAATGGCGAGCATTGGGATCTGGTTTGTCCCCTGGGATCCAGCAGACCCCCAAAATTGATTTTGTTGTGCTAGTTTTGGCGATTTCGCCCCATCAGACCCCCTCAGAACTTGAGCAATCAGCAGTGCAAGATTATGCCTTTTGCAGCTTACCTACATACCTAACTACACCTATCACAGTAACATCATTGTTGTTCCAATAAAGTTTATTGCTGTAAGACATTAGCTCTTATTCAATTTACAAAATTGCATTGCACTCATTTACATTGAAGATTTTGTATCACTCATCGTCCGGTTCTTTATCTTCTTGCATTCTGGCTCTTTTTCGACCAGAAATGGATACATAGAGTACATGAAAAAATTTTGCGGGGCGGGGCGGGTCTAAGGAGCTGCGGGGCGGGGCGGGGCGGGCTTTATTTCTTTCTTGGCGGGGCGGGTCAAAAAATTTCGGCCCGCGCAGGGCTCTGGCTTAAACTATCCATCGCATTCACTCGGACCCGATGGACTATGCGCCTACGTTTCGAAGAAACTTAAAAAGTTTTGCTAGTACCTTTAAAAACAATTTTCAATGTTTCATACAGAACAGGACGGATACCTGACTTATGGCGTAAAGCGCTGATTGTTCCCATACACAAAAAGGGATATGTCTTCACTTGAAAATTATCGTCCTGTCTCTTTATATTGCATCGCCTGCAAACTAATGGAATTTATTGTAAATAAGTCCCTCGTTATCTACTTGGATAAATATAACTTACTAGCAAAGAAAAATGCTCCGATGGAACAAAAAAGATGAATATAATTGGAATGTGGATTATTAAGGATGTCAAAGGAGGATATTAGGAAAAATCTACCTAAAGTCGCAAAATCTGCTAAAAATCATACTTTCTCTAAGCAACAGAAAAAATCGAAGTATATTCTGCGGCCAACAGATTAAAATAAATATTTAACCATAAAATGATTGAAAAAGCAGCACATTAGCTACGCAGTAGCTATGGGAAATGATGTTGAGTAAACTAACAGTCTTTCTAAGCCAATTGAATGAATGGTTTAAAACAGTCGGAAACACTTATGTTGACTTGAAACAGACTAAATGTAGGTAAACTAGCATGCCCTTAAGGATTGTGTGCACTAATCAATCGGCCCCTGCTTTGCTTGCTTTAATGCTCAAAACAAAATAAAACAACTTCAAATACAATACCACTTAGTTTTCTACCGATCAGGATACGAAACTAGTCAGCGTTGCTACTTGCCAGCAATTTTAAAAAATAAATATTACAGATATCGTTTATACACTCTTATCTGAAACTTTGAACATTATTTAAAAAAGACACTTTTTTAGAGGCCGCACAATATACTTCGATTTTTTCCGTTGCTTAGAGAAAGTATGATTTTTAGCAGATTTTGCGACTTTAAGTAGATTTTTCCTATTCCCTCCTTTTACATCCTTAATAATCCACATTCCAAGTATATTCATCTTTTTTGTTCCATCGGAGCATTTTTCTTTGCTAGTACCCTACTTTTTTATTAGCATGATTTGAGTACATCAATCAGTAAACACATACAGTAGCATACCACAATAATGACAGCAGTCCAAGAACGCGGAAAACAATATTGTTCTTAACATCAGCATTATCCTTTTTAAACAAGACGACCTTACATTATTTGAACAGATCAAAGTTTTTCAGCATAAACTTTACGCAAATATCAAGTGTAAGGAACACTAACGCTCAGATTTGGAAGTAAAATAAATTTGTAGTATAAACTACATATTAACAATAAATGGAATAGTGCAAACTTTACACAACTACTAGGTGTAGAGAAAACTAACAGTCAGATTCCCAATTCTGATTTTATGTGGAACATTTTTAAAAAAATTAAACTTCCGGAAGGCTCTAGAACTAAAGTTAATATGCAGTGTAAACTTTACACAACCACAGAGTGTAAAGAAATGTTCAAATGTTCCGAGGACAAATAAATATCAGATGTAAACCACTTTACAGCACTGTTGAGTGCAAACAAAGTGGCCTATCACATTTGGTTTCTGGTTAATTTTTAGACTTGAGATTATGTCTAGACAACCCAGAACTTGACAGAAAAAACAAGGCAGAAACACGTTAAACTCCCCCATTTTGTTGACTTTGCATTTACGGAAAAAGCTAAATATTGATGTAAACAAACGCAATTCGCTTTGACGCGTAACCCCTTAGAAAGTACTTTATTTTTATCCTATTCGACCTCGCCCGACTTCTGAACAGAGAAAATAGCAAACAAAAAAATGGACAAACCTGTATTTTCTATTGTCCACCACATTGTAAACTTTAAAAATCTTAACCTAACGCATATTGAGTGTAAATAAATTCGGTTCGGGCAAGTTTGTAGCCCTTTGATTGTAGTATGCTTGTATGTGCCAAACTTATGTTCCGCAAAATATTTGATATGATTTACCAATCAGAATACGAAAAAAACCAGCTTTTTCGCCCATTTTACACCTCAGATTTCGAACTTTACACCCCTATAAATAACACAATATTACGTTTTTTTGAACGCGGCTTGCTTCGATGTGTCGCCCTTAGAAGTTACCTTATTTCTATTTTATTCAATTCATCCAAACTCATTACCGAAAATGTTGGTAGAGAAATCTCGGACAAAATCTGTTTTTTTACTCATCCACTAGAGTGTAAAGTTTAAATCCCTAGTACTAATTGCATATTGATTGTAGAAAAGTTTACTGGCAAGCACAGGATAGCCCTTGATCCGTAGAACATTTCTGTCAGAAAAAATTTCCTAAATCTCATAACCGGAGTTGTTTTGTTGGCAGGCATAAACAAGTCGAAAACTCGACTAGAATTTGTCTTTTTACCCCCAGATTTTCGCACTCTTTACTCTCCCATTCGAAAACTAAGGCGAAATTCAAAAAACAAAAAGTGTCAGCTGCAGAATATAAATAGATGAATAAGTCAAATGAAGTGCATGGTTTTGCCAAAAGAATTAAAAAAATGAAAAAAGTCAGCATAGAAGATTCGAACCGATTAGTCTTTTTCTGAATCTGCATGCGAGAACGGATGCGTAAGCCAATGCGCCAACTCGACATATCGGCGGATTTTGATACTTTGTTAATAATGGAAAAATATTCATCATTCTACTGAAGTTTAAGAATAGTGCATTTATGACAATAAAAATAATCATTTATTAAAGACGAGTCAAAAACCTCAGAAATATGAAAAATCTGATCAAACAATATGCAATACGAAGTTATCTATCGGCATTAGAAAATAGATTGTAGGTAAAATTCAAAGTAAACCTCTTCATAAAACAACAAACACTGGCTGTAGAAAAGTTTAATGGTCAGAGTCGTTATTCTGACCTTACGGAGAACATTTTTAAAAAAATACATCATCCACGATGCTCTGGACGGAAAAATTTTTTTCAGTGTAAAGTTTACATCTGCACTAATAAGCAATATTGATTGTAAAGAAACAAAATCAATTTTGCCGTGTAGCGCTTAGGACGAGGCACATTTTAAAGATAATTACCACGTCCTGTCTACTAAGTATAGAATATGGCAGGAAAAAACATTTTTTGTCCCAGGCTCTTTACAATAAACCGCCTCTATATTGTAAAATATTACTTATTCGAAAAAATTAAAAACATTTCCCTAGATATTATAACTGTCTACCTTTTAAAACCAATCAGACTGCATAGAATGTAAAAATGAGTTAGATATGCTTCTGCACATGAAAACAGTAAAAAACCGTCTACTTTACACAATATTGCGTTAAAAGAGAAAAAATTGCTATTCGAGATCTTGTGACCCTCTACATTATAAAACCAATCGGACTGCACAAATACCAAGCTGAAAACGAGCAAAGAGTAAAAAATCCGTATACTTTACATTTTTATGCAACGACCATTGAGTGTGAAGAAATTTCAAGGTCAGATTCGTAATCTACAGCTCGGGGGCAACATTTAAAAAAAATTGGCCCTCCGCAAATTATTTGATTTTTCGGTTTACACTTTACACACTCATTGCTAACTTGGTATTGAGTGTAAACAAAAAAAAGACGGGCATCGAATTTTTGAATTATCCATCGATTAAAAAAACTGCACCTCCCAGATGTGTGACGTTATAGCTGTGAGGGGGGACACAAAGTTCGCACTCGCTGTGAAAAACATATAAGAAAAAGGATGGCCAAGTATATTATAGGTAGCGCTATCGCGCTACCTATGATTAACTGAGCGACAGTTTGGCTTTAGGAAAAATAAATCATGCGCATTACAATTATTAAACTGTAAAAATAAGTGGTCAAAATATTTAAATGAAGGCTCTACTATTGATATTGCATTTATTGATTTTTGTAAGGCTTTTGCACACAATTTCACACAGTAAACTACTTGTCAAGCTTGCTTCCTAAGGCATTAATAAGCTATGTTATAAATGGATTCATAATTTTCTTAGTAATAGATCTCAACAGGTAAAAATTGAAAATTCTTTCTCTCAATCACTTCCTGTTATTAGCGGGGTTCCACAGGGTAGTATTTTAGGTCCTATCCTCTTTTTAATTTTTGTTAATGATTTGGGTGATATTCAACAACGTAGTAATTTTGCTTTTTTTGCTGATGATGTGAAAGTCTGGAATCTTTCCTCAAATTTTTTGACTTTTCAAGCAGACTTTAATCATATTCAGGAATGGGCCAATACTTGGCATGGCAACTACAAATTTCAATTAATAAATGTGCAGTCTTATATTAAGGAAAATCAAATCCTAAGCATTCTTATTACTTAAGTGATTTCATCTTGCCCCTAAATACGACCTGCGTTAAAGATTTAGGTGTCTTTCTGAACTCTGACCATACTGCTAGATCACAATGTGAAAATATTGTGAAAAAAGGATAGCAGTTAGGCTTGTTTCTACAGATAAATCTTTACTTCGCAAAGCCTTTGTTACTTACATATATGAGACCAGTACTTGAATACGGATCGGTTGTTTGGAACCCTTTTCTACATTGCGACATAGATTCCGTTGAGGGTGTCCAACGAAGGTTTACAAAACGACTTTTCAATGATAAAAGTCTTTCATATGATCAGAGATCGGTTCAACTTGGATTAGAAACGACTTGAATTAAGGCGTTTATATAATGACCTCATTTTAGCTTTTTCTATTATTAGATTTAATATTCTGCCTTTTGAGGATTTCTTTACATTTAATACTAATTCAAATCGAGCAATGAATTCTTGTAAGCTTTTTGTTAATCGGGCAAACAAAAACTGCAGAAAATTTTAATTTTGTAATCGAGTAATTTCTGTTTGGAATTCTCTACCTAGGAAGTTATAAGTTCTCCAAATAGACATGTTTTTCTCAATAGATTGATAAGGGTTGATCTTTAATCATTCAATTCAGGGGCGTAAATCAGCGCAGTTTATGTACCTACTGCCTTTACATTATCCCGCTTTCCTCAACTATTTATGTATTTTATTGACCCGTCTTTCTGCGTATGTTTATATTTCATCTTTTTTTCTCATTACTTATCAATGTATGTTACTTGGTTTGTTACGGATCAGCGAATATAATTTTTAATTTGTAATTCGAAATTGTAGACCATGCACCAGGTTTCATGTACATATGTATATGAGTCTGGAATGCTGTTTACTTGCTATGGCAAATTTTTTTATATAAACTATTTTTATAGAATTGTTTTTATTTTGCTACTTTGCGTCTCCTGATTAGAAAATGGCAAGGTTTGTATTTCGATGAAATGCAGGCATAATAAATAACATTGTGCTTACTTTTTCGAATATTGATCGATTTTCTTTTGATCAAATTATTTGCGTGCAAAGTTAAATTGTATTGACTTGGATTTTCATTTATTGGTTTAGAAAATACTATGTACTTGCGCTAAGTTTCGTTATCTTATGGAATAAGAAATTTTTTAGCAGGTCTATAGCATCACAATATTATGAAGCTCGGCTAATTACTGTAGGTCGAAAATAGGCGAATGTTTTTCAGTATCTGCTTGCTCTGCGAGCGAGCCGTATTAACGGCTTTATCTCGACCTAAGCGGTAGTGGTCACCGTTTTTTTCCCAGAGATTCGGTTGACATTATACTCCAGACCCAAAATTTTTTTCACTTTTTCCAACCTTTTTCCACGTTTTTTGGGAGGTCTAAAAACGTTAGAAATAGAGCGCCTGTGTTAAAAAATCAGTGTTTTTTAAGTAGAAAACCGATGTGCACATGTAATAGCGTGCTTGATGCACGTTTTGAATTAACAATTCGCGCTCTGCTAGAAATATCACGACCAGTATACGTTATTTCTGTTTAAACTTGAATTTCCTTTCTTCAGTAAAGCATTTTAGCCAATTCGGATTATATTGAGAATAAGGTGACCTTGTCAAATTTTCAAAAAAACGTGATTTTATGCCTTTTCAAACAATAATCTTTCAACTTGGAAGTCGAAAAAACTGTCGGAAAACCATGTGAGTGAAAAAATAAATTTTCGAAAAAAAATTTTTGTCAAAGATTTTTTCCACTCTCATGGTTGACAGATCGTGTTTTCAACATCTACGTTAAAGATTATTGCTTGAAAAAGGCGCACCGCTAATGTTGTTCCTGTGTATAAAAAGGGCGACCGGAGTGATGCTAAAAATTACAGGCCGATATCGTTATGTTGTATTACGTGTAAGATCATGGAATCTATAATTAACAGTACGATGCAAGCACATTTACGTGAGAATAATTTGATCTCCTCCGGTCAGTTTGGTTTCCAAAAAGGGTAAATCGTGTGAATTGCAATTACTAAAGTGCAAAAATGAATGGACTAAATTAATTGATGAAAAAAACACTGTTGATGTTATCTACATTGATTTTTCTAAAGCTTTCGACACTGTAGTTCACCGTAAATTAATTTATAAACTGGAAACTTTTGGATTTTCTGGAGATTTATTGAGTTGGTTAACTTGTTTTTGAGCGATAGGACTCAAAGGGTTGTTATTAACGGTCAGTTTTCGAGCGAAAAATCTGTCACTAGCGGTGTTCCTCAGGGCAGTATACTTGGCCCGATTCTTTTTGTTTTATTCATAAATGACATTAGCGACCGCTTAAATAGCAAAGTTTGCCTTTTTGCCGATGACGTCAAGCTTTATAATTTATCTAGCAATCACACCCAACTTCAAGATGATATCGCTAAACTCGTAGTCTGGTCCAAGGATTGGCAGTTAAAAATTGCTACTGAAAAATGCTACGCGTTATATCTAGGTTTTGGAAATTCAAGCATTCTTATAGAATTTCTGACCTGACCGTAGAACAGAGTGTAAATTCTGTAAAGGATTTGGGTGTTTACGTATCAAGTAAACTTGATTTTAATTTCCACTATAATAACAACAACAACAACAACAACAATTTATTATTATATTTTTTAATGATATAACGCGTAGAGCTTATGCTAGGGCTATGCTAATATCGAAATCATTTGCTTCTAAAAATAAACTAAATATGTCTAGGGCTTTTACTGTTTACGTCAGACCGCTTCTTGAGTATTGTAGCACTGTTTGGAATCCATACCGTAAGACCCATGTTTCAATGATCGAAAATGTTCAAAGGAAATTTACACGTAAAATTATTGGATTTCGGGGACTTTCTTATGCTGAAAGACTCAGTTCCTTAGAATTGGATAGCCTGGAGATTCGCAGATTGCGTAGTGATCTGTGTATGATGTATCAGATATTGAGTGGTAGATGCGTTTTGCAGCAAGCCGACTTTTTTACTTTTTGTGAAAACAACACGCGTGCTCAAAATTCAATGAAATGTGAATGCACTCCTTTTCGGCTTGATGTTCGTGGGTATGATTTATCCAATAGGTGGATTCACGTATGGAATTCTCTCCCTGAAGCTGTTGTAAGATCTCCTAGTGTTGCTTCCCTCCGTGAAAAGTTGAAAAAGTTGATCTAACGGGGTATTTGCTAGGGGCGTGTTCTAAGTGCATAATTTATTTAGCCTGCGCGCCTACCTTCGTCTTTTGCACTAATCTCGTATAAATGTACTTTAATTAATAATTTCTTGCTTTTAGAATATGTGATTTTGTATGATGATTCATGTCGAATGTTTATTTATAATTGTATTTCATTGTATATTAATGTTTCTTTTCTTATTGTGTTCTTTTTTTGTGCGACGAAAATAAAATATTTGTATTGTATATTGTATTAAAATCACGTTTTTTAAAATTTATACTTAGGCATAAGCATCTATACATCGACCTGAGCGGGAACGACCTCGACCTGAGCAGCTTTAAACACCTTTTCAGATAAACTAAGACCTAAGCATCTATACATCGACCTGAGCGGGAGCGACCTCGACCTAAGCAGCTTTGAACAGCTTTTTAGATATGCTAAGCCTAAGCCTAAGTATAATAGAAGTAAAATGGCAATATTGAGAATAGCTCAGTTCGTCTCAATTAATTTGTTATCCTTAAACACATGAAGTTCAACAGCCTGTTACTCAGGTCAATAATGCCGATCGACACCTAATTCTTTCAGATTTGAATTCCTTGACCCTTGATTAGATTAAATCATCCATGCAAACTTAATTTCTAGGAGGTCACCTTATTCTCAATATTAGCCGCCAATTCTAGACTGGAGTAGCCTTTGACAATAAAAACTATAATTTATCAAATCGCGCGAAGCGCCAGAAAATTTTGAAATTTTAGCTCTCTAAAACGTATTTTTGCGTTACAAAAACTAACCAAATCCGTGCAGAAGAAAAGGAGTTTCAATCGTAGTGAAGTTCTAGACCAGATTGTCGTTAAAAATGCTACAATTGGCGCGGCGCGGCTTAAAGATTAATAAAGTAAGAATTAAATCAATTAGGCGCGAAGCGCCGAAAAATTTTTGAAGTTTTACCTCTCTAAAACGCATTCTAACATTACAAAAATTTTCTACATATGCCAACCAAGCCCACAAATTGTCTCCATTTCCCAAAATTTTAGCTGACAAATAGACCAAAAGGGGAAAAAACGGTGGCAGTGGTATCGACTTGAGCGAAAGCGAAACCAACCTAAGCCGAAGTACTACCACCCCCGTAAAACTAAGCCTTTGCAAAATAAAGAGTTCGAGAAAAATAATGTTTACGGCTCACCTTTTTTCCAGCGATTTGGTTCACAATGTGAAGTGAACCATACCCAAATTTTTTCCCACATTTTAAATTTTAGTTTACATTTTTATTTGTCTAAAAACGTTTAAAAATTGAGTGCCTATATTGAAAAACTGATGTTTTTTTACAGAAAGTCCATCCTACATAAAATGGCAAGACCCAAAACGAGTTTTTGAACATTTTGTTATTGTAAATATAATGTACTGCAATGAATATAACGATCAGTAATATTTTTCATCTCCTAAAACTGCATTTTATGATCTTCACTAGTGCACTTTAGCCGATTTCTGGAGTCTCATTGAAGAATAAAATTTCAATAATTTATCGAAATGGCGCGAAGCGCCAGAATATTTCGAAATTTTTACCTCTCTTAATGCATTTTTGCAGTGAAATTGCTGCAATCGACGTGGTGCGGCCTAAACATCAATAGCAAATAATTTAATTAAATCAATCCGGTGCGAAGTGCCGGAAAATTTTTGAAATTTTATCGCTAAAAAGCATTTTGACATTCCAAAAATTGTCCAAAAATTCATGCAGAAGATGAGGATTTTAAATCTTAGCAAACTTCTAGACCAAGTTGCCGATACGTGTTCTGCTATTGGCATGGCGTGGCCCAAACATCAATAATAAGTATAAGATAAAATCTATCCAGCGCGAAGCGCCGGAAAATTTTGACATTTTGGCTCTATAACACGCATTTTTGCATTACGTAACTTGGCCAATTCTATGCAGTACATGAGGATTTTCAATTAAAGTAAAGTTTTAGAGCAAGTTGTCGATAAAAGTGCTGCAATCGACGCGGCGCGCCGAGAGCATCAATGAAAAACATTTAAAATAAATCGATCGCCGGAATATTTTGGAATTTTACTCCTATAGAACGCATTTTTGCATTGCAAAAATTTTCCACAATGTGAAACAAGCCCGAAATTTCTTTCTACATCTCGAAATTTTGGTTTACAAAACCCATCAATGTGGAAAAAACGATATTACGGCTATACTTTGTATAGGCGCACAGAGCAGATTTTAGACGCTCATGAAAACAGGTGAATTTTTCCATGTGCACTAGCAAAACAAAGAAAGCGCCTAGAGTGCGTGTAAGACCAACGCAAGCCGAAGCACTCATCCCATGATAATGCTTAATGTTCGATTCGCTCTAATCACAGGTAAATAATAAATAATTTCGCGTTATTAATTATTTACGGTCAACTGCAAATAATATATATAGCACCAGTGATCGTACGGAGTCAGATTTTAACCCCTGATTGGGGTCGGGCGGGGATGAAAAACCCTCGGTTTTTGGGGTCGGGGTCGGAGTTGAAGATTAACACTAATATTGCATGATTACATACCAATTTAAAAAGGATAAAAACGATACCTTCACTTGCTTGAAGAGCATACTAATAAAGCTGGTTTTTCATTCCAACTTCAAACATGGTTTTAGCAATTTACCATTCCTTTCAATTTCAATCACTTATCACTCTCGCTTTATTGTATTCTTCCACAATTTTTTCTAAACGGTATTCTATAATTTAAGCTAGTAGACAGAAAAAGTTATTCTAAGAATCAAATGGAGGCTAACACGCAGATAGAGGGAGGCTAACGCATGATATTAAAATAAATCCATAGTGTATTTTTACGAATAACAAAATGCAGAGCGTTTTGGCGCACTTTATGGTGATAAATCTGTGAACATGTATGTGCGTGTTAACAACATGGTGACTAGGCGTACATTTTATGAAATATCGCGAGTGTCAAGTTTAACATATTCATTGCGCTCGTGAATGAATCATCCTTGCTTGGTGTTTGCTGAATTTATTTGCTATTTATACAATTCTCCTATGTACCAAAAAATTAAATGCTATATTTCACTGCCGAAAAAGGTTCAACCCCGACTCAAAAAATCTTGCCCCTGATCGGGATCAGGGTTTAGGCCGGGGTTTTTCGGGGTCAGGGTTGGGGTCAAGGTCCCTGTACGATCACTGTATATCATGCAATGTAATATTATTTGCAGTCAAAAACAGCGGCTTAGACTGCCGATAAGATCGGATACAGTGTGATATTATTTGCAGTCAAACCAGCGACCTAGACTGCAAATAATTTAGTACACTGTGTCACAGCTGGTTTTTGACTGCAAATAATATCACACTGTAATCGATCTTATTTGCAGTCTAGGCCTCTGGTTTCTGACTTCAAATAATATTACAATGTGTGCTATATTATTTGCAGTTGACTGCAAATAATTACTGCCTAATTTTGCTTTTACTTTAATAGGCAGGCAGGCAGGGCAGGCACGTGTTATTTTTCGTTTTGAATCATGCTTAAAGCAGGGTTGACTGGCTTTGGTTACTCGGTTTTTTATGGTGTAAAAATCAGCATGGTTTTTTAGTGTTTTGTTTTTCGTTGGTTTTTTTAAATTTTACGTCAAAAATGAAAGGAGATTAATTGAATGTTATTTGTAAATAATGTCCGCAATGCAACTCGCTGGGGCCCAAGAAACGGATATTTCGAGACTGCTAAGATTCGAAATATTAGTTTTTTCTATTATTAATCCGTTTGATTAAGTTGCAAATGATCTATCAACCCAGAAAGATATAACAAAAAGTCGACAACAGTATTTGATGCTGTCTTTGTTAATCTACTAGCGAGCTCACTCAAAAATTTTAATGTGATTTTATTGCAGTGACAGTTGGAATTTGGTATCTCACTCAAATTGCCGCCTTAGTACGGAACAAATTTAGCAAAATTAATTATAAAAACTAAAACCGACTATATACCTACCACTCTACTTGGTGAATAAATTGATCCTGCCCAGTTTCAGTTTATGAGGGCAGTGCTCACGGCTTACGCTATTAGCATCATCCACAAGCTAGTCCTAGAACTTTGCGGAAAATTGGAAGATTACATATGTCATCAATTACTCTTCAAAAAATGCCACAAATTTAAAAGAATAGATAAGTGCCTTGATCACACCTGGGCAATGCCCCATATCGCCCTCAACCGGCATTGGGCCGGACCAATCCTGCAACGGGGCGAAGGGTCTCTGGGATGGGGGCTATGTTTTGTACATGGGCATAGATACATGCTGAAGGTCGATCGACAGTCTAAATATGACGACTTGAGAAGCGAATGAGCAAACTACTTATGCTACCTATGTACCAAGTAACCTTTTTCCAAGTGCATGAAAACTCAAGCCTTTTTGAGATGCAGTCCACCTTTTTTCAGGACCGACTAATCTATTTATTAGAGCACCAACCTTTTTTGGGAACCGACCAAGCTTTTTTAAGTACAACCTTTTTTCGAATCGACCAACGTTTTAATGGGAGCAGCCAACTTTTTTTGGAAACCGACCAATTTTTTTGGGAAGCACTCAATTTTTCAAGGGAGCAGCCAACCTTTTGTGGGAACCAATCAACGTTTTTTGAGGGAGCAGCCAACCGTTTTTGGGAACCGACCAACCTTTTGAAGGGAGCATACAACCTTTTTCGGGGACCGGCCAACCTGTCTTAGGGAGCAGGCAACTTTTTTCGGGAAACAACCAACCATTTAAGGGAGTAGCCAAGTTTTTCTGGGAATCGCCCAACCTTTTCATGGAACCAGCCAACCTTTTTTGGGAACCAACTAATCTTTTAAAGGAACAGCTTACTTTTTTCGGGAACCGACCAACCTTTTTTAAGGGATCAGCCAACCTTTTTTGGGAACCGACCAACCTGTTTAAGGAACCAGCCAACCTTCTTTGAGAAGCGACCAACCTTTTTAAGGAGCAGGCAACCTTTTTGGGAACCGACCAACTTTTTTAAGGGAGCAGGTAAGCTATTTTGAGGACTGACCAACCTTTCTTAGGGAACAAGCAACCTTTTTCGGGAACTAATCAACCATAAGGAGCAGCCATGTTTTTTGGGGAACCACCCAACCTTTTCATGGAACCAGCCAACCTTTTTTGGGGACCAACCAACCTTTTCATGGAACCAGCCAACCTTTTTGGAGACCAACCAACCTTTTCATGGAATTAGCCAACCTTTTTTGGGGACCAACCAACCTTTTTATGGAACCAGCCAACCTTTTTTGGGAACCGACCAACCTTTTCAAGGAACCAGCCAACCCTTCTTGGGAACCAACCAACGTTTTTAAGGAACCTGCCATTCTTTTTAAGGGACCAGCCAACCTTTCTTGGGAACCAACCAACGTTTTTGAGGAACCTGCCATTCTTTTTAAGGGACCAGCCAACCTGTCTTGGGAATCAACCAACGTTTTTAAGGAACCTGCCAACCTTTTTAAGGGACCAGCCAACCTTTCTTGGGAACCGATTAACCTTCATAAGGGAGCAGGCAACCTTTTTTGGAAACCAGCCAACCCTTCAATGGAAGCAGCCAACCTTTTTGGGAACCAACCAACCTTTTTTGGGAACCGACCAACCTTTTTAAGGGACCAGCCAACCTTTTTTGGGAAGCGACCAACCTTTTTATGGGAGCAGGCAACCTTTTTTGGAAACCAGCCAACCTTTTCATGGAAGCAGCCAACCTTTTTTGGGAACTGACCTATCTTTTATAAGGAATCAGTCAACCTTTTTTGGGAACCGACCAACCTTTTTCAGGAACTAGCCAACCTATTTTCCATGTGCAGAGAGGTTGTACGTTGTTTGACCCAGCTGTAGATATTGAAGTTGGGACAGGCACACTTGCGTAGATTGTAATTGATCGACGACGAAAGCAATGTAATTCGTGCCCCAATGAGGGCCTTTGTTTAAATCAGAGTCTGGAAAACGAAAAATTGCTTAGATTAAGCAGTTAACTCTTTTAATGAGAACATCATAAGAAAAGAACATCCTGTCATCAAATTTAAATTTTTCTCGGTTAATCCATAAAATAGTATCTGTAGAAGATACAGAACATCCAGATTGGCAGTAAGACAATATCACAAATTTTTTGTGTCGTGAAATAATCAAAGTCCGTTCCTTACAATCAATGGCGGATCTAGGATTTTCCTAAGGGGGGGGGCGGAACCCTGACTTGGGCGGAAAAATTAGCCGTTTTAACCCAAAAATCGCTAAAAATCGCTCAAAACGCTCAATTTTGCGCATTATTTTGGGATCAATGGGGGGGCGGCCGCCTCCCCTCGCCCTCTCCTAAATCCGCCCCTGCTTACAATCAAGGGCGATCAGATGGGTTTTAAGCTGGAATAACAAAAAACGGTTTCTATTCTTTTCATTTGGTTATTTTCTGAGAAGTAATTGATATATTTTGCTTATGTTCTTAAAGTTTCTTGTCTATCATCTCATCGGTGTTCCGTAGATGATGCAAATACCAAAGGCCATGAGCATCGCCCTTATGAAATGAAACTAAGGCTGGATCGATTTTTCAAGTGTTTTTGTATGATATGGTAGGGTTTAGTCTGATTTATACTTAATTTTCTGAAATTGGTTTCATACATAGGCGAGAAATTGAGTGAGCTGTCATATTTCCGACCTGTACTGCGAAAAAATCGGATCAGAATTTGAGAAGAAGCTCGCTGATAGATTTCAGGTCAATGTCTTGAGAAAATTAATGATAATAGCATCAAATATTGTTGCTTTCCAACTTTTCGTTACACCTCTCTGGATTGATAAAGCATTTGTACAGAGCATAATCACATGAATTATTAGCTCAGAAAACAAAAAACCGAAAAGCCAAAGTCGGCCAACCAACTCTGTTGCCTTCTAATTAATTTACATAAGTCGACAACCTAGATTTAAATATATTGAAGTTTGCGTAAGAAACCGTAAAATAGGTAGGCAATTGATTTCAAACAGGGATATAATGCAGGCGACTTAATTCTAATTCGAATGCTTTTTTGTACGAGCCTCTTCGTACATGTCCAAAGATCTCTGGAGAGTTTTTGTACGAGCTAAAACTTTTTAGCACATATAATACAATACAAAGATATACTATTAAATATAAACAGTCTTACAAAGGCCCGTATCCAGGATGTGGCCGAGGGGCGGGCCCAAAGTTGTCTCGGAAATTAAGTAGCGATAACTCTAAAAATTGAATTTTCGACGTTTTTCAACATGCCTTATCCGTTAAGCTAATGAAATTCGTTGATGATTGATTTTTTCCATAAGTACATGTGTCTATAAGTTCTAAGGGGATGGTGCCTGCTTCTTTATCCCCGTAAATCTATTCAATTGAGTGACGTAAATTTTATGGTGAAAAACGTACATATAGGCTTGGCTTTAAATTTTTCCCGCTTTCGTCCGCCATTTCATCTGTCAATTTTAAATCGTAGGATTTCGCATTTTGAGCGGATTTTCATTTTTCTCGACGTGTATGTTTTTTGTCGACTTACAAAAATACATATAACAAAATCGATTGAAAAAGGGCATATTGTTAAAAATTTGTAGACTTAGGAGAGGAGGGGGAGCTGGATGGACGGCTTACGTAAGTTATGTAGGGCTGGGTACTTAGGATTTCTGCTGTGACTTATGCTCGCCCGTTACATTGTATTGTTCAGTCAGCGATTCCTGCTCACGTGGTCAGAAAGAGGACAAGAGTGGGCCAGCTCTCCAGCGTCTAATTGAGTCATCGAAATTGTAAGCATTGTGTGAGCCAAATTAGATTTTTCGTTTTAGCAAATAGGTCTGCTTCACTAGCGCATAGGTTTTGCGTCAATTCTGAAAAATTATCAAGTTTCTGGGATAAAATTGAACTTTTATTGTTTTTAATGCTGTTTATTATTACCTGCGGATTAGATAGAATACATCTGTAAATAATGTGCTTCCACTTGTTTTCTGAAAGTGTGTAATTCGCTGCGTGGTTTAAGTTAGTGCATTAGTGAAATATTGCGCAGTGAAATTTCTCACTCGCTTGGTTGATATAGGTGCTTAATGTAAGGTACATATGCATGTATAATAAAAAGCGCTTTTAATCAGCTCAACTCTTAAGAAGTTTATTCTCCGCTAACAAGTTTCTCTTATTTCTCTTAAATTGGGTACCTACTTCTTTGATTTAATTTCTTTATCTTATTATTATTTTTAGGTTGCTTTACTTTTGTTCAAGCTTAAACTTTGCAGGCTTTGTATTTTCATTTCATAAATTTACACTCCGTTTTATAGTGCGATTTTTTTCTTGGACATCAGATTCAATGGTCGCGTGGCTTTCTTTAAAATATTACCCGACGAATATGGACAAATCACGTGGGAACTGATAGAATTGGTCAGTTTAAAAGACTCACCGCGGGCTGTCGACATAGTAATAACAGTAGGTGGGACTGGTTTTTCCGAACGCGACGTCACTCCTGAAGTAACTTTAGATTTTGAATACAATATTTAAAAAAATCGGAGATTTAGACTAGAATTTAGTACCTTGTTGTGTAAAAAGTTTTCCACCTTGATTGGTAGTTTAAAGAAGCGATAAAGTTAAAATTGTAATACATAAATTATTTTGCTGTTTTGAAAACAAATCGGAAAGATCTGAGAGATTATAAAGCAGCTTAAGTCCAAAAATGAAAACTAGTATTGAAAAGTCTTCCAAGCGTCAATTATTACATATAAACCCTCGCTCGGTGGGACCTTCTTGGTTTGGACAATTAAATACTTGTTTTACTTGCTGTACAGAAAATTGGATCATTGCCAGTTTTAGCTCGAAAATTTGGTTAGAATCACTGGCCTTGCTGATTTTTGATTAGACGAAGCGTTGAGAGCGATTATTCACTGAAAATTTGGGCAAAATTTAGAAATTCAAAAAAAGTAGAAAAAAAGACAAATATACGGATGAGCTGATAATGAATGGGAAATCCGCTGTTGCTCAAGCTACCGATTCGAGTAAGCTTTTTTAAACGACAACTCTTGAACAAAGGTTTGGACCAATGGCTTAAAGTGTCAATTATCCTGAGTGTGGCTTTCTTTGAAAGAATTTTCTATTAGTTTAACCTTTGAAAAACGAAATAATAGATAAATTATTTTGTTTTTTAGATTGTTTTTTCATCGCGCTTGTCATTTTTTAATCAAAAAGTGTCAATGCTGTCTTTTAAAAGTTGCTTTAGCTTTTACACCTGTTTTGTGTTATAAAGCTGTTTTGCTTACACGACGTGCAATTTTTTAAAAATCGTAGTAAAATTGAAATTTTTATAAAATCGCCCTAATTTCGAAAAATTTTTCAGAAATTTTAAGATTCATAATTAAAATTTCCTCTGACCTTTTCCGCTCGCATGACATGACTTACTCACATATTTCGGTAAAAGATTCAAAGCTGAGATTCGCCTTTCTGACCTTTGACCTTCTTTCGTTCTATTCGCATTTTTACATATTTTACTACATGGGTATTTCATATAATAGTAAGAAGTCATCAATACGAGAAAGTAGCAAGAAAGAGGTCAGAAAATGAAGAGAAGAATAAATAAGTAAATAAATAAATAGATAAATAAAAAAGCAAAAACTAAATAAAAAGAAAAGAGAAAAAACCAACGAAAAAATTTATTGTATTTATTTTTATTTTTTATGGTATTTCATTTTATTTTTTTTATTTTTCATTTTATGGTATTTCATTGTATTTTTCAGGTTCTTTTATTTTCATCTATTTTTAGAAACTTTGTTGATACTTATAGGCCACGAAAGCGGTGATTGTGAAAGAGGCAAATGGTCTTACTGTAGCTTTGCTGAACAGATCGTTGCAAGCCACGAAAAACGCCGCGTTATCGCGTTTATGCGCGGGCATTCGCGGCAATACTTTGATAGTTAATTTTCCCGGCAGCACAAAGGCCGTTGAGGTCCAATTTTACATCTTATCTTTGTAATTTGCTTTAAATACTGACAAAAAGCCATAAATTGAAAAAATAAAAACACCGTAAAATATTGATAGACGAAAAAAACCGCATTCTCGCGCTTTTTGCAATTTTTCCATTATGTATGTACGTAACTTATAATTTTACGTATCTATTTATTTAATGCGTTCGTTTATCTTGTTAATCGTTTGTTTATTTATTTATTTATCTATTTGTTTGTTTATTTATTAATTATTTATTTATATATATTATTTATTTATTTATATATATTATTTATTTATTTTATTAAATCTTGGTTTATGCATTTACTTATTTATTTTCTTATTAATTAATTTATATAATTATTTATTTATAAATTCATTTGTGTTCTCGCGTTTTTTTATTTTGAGTTTTTTCTCTAAAAATCTTACCGAAATACATATTTAAAAAAGGAATCGTCGAATTGTGATTTCTGAAGTATAGTAAATACGGGTGCGAGTTTTATACGTTATTTCTTTAAGAGGCCCTTTGCTTTATTGTTTTTTAAAAGTATGCAATATACATATTATATCGAGTCTTAATTTTGTTTCATTTTCATTTTCTGTTTTTTTAATTTTTATTGTTCATTTTTAAATTAATTATTTATTTTATATAAAATTTTAAAAAATACCATATATATTTAGGAATGCTGGGAAGTTCTCGATCCATTAGTGAACCATATTGTGGCTTTGCTGCGAAATGATCAGAAATCCATATCGATCGAGCATCGCAATTTGCTTGCAAACGCTGGCAATTGTGATTGTTCGCGTTCGAATGACTCTAAGTCGCTTGCGGGTTCGTAAATTTATTATTTTTGAGGATTTTTGCTTCTGCTAAATACAATTTAAATTGTTATTTTTATAAATCGAAGTAATAAACAAATCGACTATTCATAGATATATAAATTTCGCAATTTTTCTACGTTTTTTCCTATGATAACTGAGTAAAATAAACGAATTTAAAGATACTATGAAAAAAAGAATAAAAAAATAAAAATTTATAAAGATTTCCCCCAAGATGCATGTGAAAAACCCTATCAAATTTATTTTTAATTTTTATCATGTAAGATACATATTTATTCCTTTCTTTAATCGTCTATTTTTTGCTTTTACCTACATATACATACATGTAAGAGGGAGGATGGGGGATCCCCCCACCTAAAGTCGGTCGTCCACCCATCCCCCAAAGCCAGAAAACTTGAACCCCCTAATTTTTTGTAATAAATGGATTTTTTGGCCGTTTCAGGAGTTTTAATGACGTTTTTGGCCGAAAATTGGGGTCACTTACATCCTCGTCTAATAAAAAGCTGGGATCCTGCACCCAACATTTTGATCCATTAAAAGCATGCCTACATATTTATGTAGTATCTTTATTATACTATAAATTGTTGACTTCGTCTTTATTTTTAATTTTAATTTTATCTATTTATTTTTCATTTTTTAAATTTATTTTTTGCATTTTTATTTTGTCCCTATTGATTTTATTTTTTAATTTGATTGATTTTTTATCATTTAGTCGCTAACAGCGTAACCAGTAGGCATCGCCATTCCATTTATCCGTTGATTAGCGTAGAAGAGGCGTTTGATATTATAAGCTTACACTGTCCGCCCACGCAATGCTTTAAACTAATTGATGTAATGGACTCTGTTGGCTACGTATTGGCCGATGACGTCATCGCCCCTGAATCCGTGCCTCCATTCGCTGCTTCCATAAAAGACGGCTACGCCGTCATAGGTAACAGGGAATTTATTTAAACTGCTTTCACTTTTTCAAAGTATAATTTCAACAGTGTAAAGCTTAAAAATGTTTTTCTTTACACGGTTTCAATGGAGGAAGAGGTTCTTTTGCTACATATTCCTCATATATATTAAATATTTATGTATTTGTTAAGAAATTTTTTCTCGTGTTTGAGCGGGCTGGTGTAAAGTAACGCGTTTCTTTACCACTTTAAATCATATTACTTTACATACAACTGAATCATCAAGCGCTTGTGATTTTATATGTGTGTAAATTGTCGACTAATTAATATTTTTTTGACTACTTATTAGCATCGTTTCCTTACTTTACACTTCTGGTAGAAAAATTACGTTTCGTTCAATTATTCTCTCTTTTGTTATATTTTTTAGCTTTTGCGCCTTTTTAATTCAATCTTTTCTTCGAGCTTTAGCCCACGATGGAGCTGGAAGTCGTAAAGTCGTCGGAAGCTCGGAAGCCGGTAGCGATGAGGTATTTTTGCATTTTTATTCTACATTTTTATTTATTATTTATTGTTTTTTCTAAATTTACTTATACATTATTTTTCATTTTTTTCTATTTTATATTTCTCATATTCTTTATTTTCTATTTCTTATTCGTTCTTTATCGATTTTTTCTTCAGTAAACATTATACATGCGAAAATCCGTCCTATTAAAAGTACAGAAGAGAGTGAGATCGTAAATTTCTTACACTCAGATTAAAAGTGCAATTTATGATTGAAAATCGAAATTCTGAACTTATCAAAAACTAAAGAAAAATCCAAAAGATTAAATTTGAATGTAAACTGGATTAAAATTTCAAATTATAAGATAAATTAGAATTAAAATACACATAAACGTGAAAATTTTGCATAAATTAGTGTTTTATGAAATAAAGTGGCTGTCGTCTCCAAACCATCTTTAGTTTTGCTGGCCGTCGAATTATGCATTTATCTTTTTATTTTTTTGCGGCTCTAAGAACATTGTTGATTTAATCATAAATATTGAATTCATGCAAATACGTCCAAATTTCGTGAAATTTGAAAAACTTTTCTGATTATATAAAAAATTTTTAAAATTTTAGCTTATCACATACCTTTCAAAGTTTTCAAATTTTTTGTTGTCTTGTTGACCTGTTTGCTTTTATTCCTTGATTTTTTGAGTTTTAGTGTAAATTTCAAATTTTGCCATTGGTTTTCATTATTTTCAATTTTCTTCGAAAATTATTCGTTTTAACGTGACTTTTTGCATTTTCCAAGTTTCCATCTTGAAATAATATTTTTTAAAAATGTTATTTTTCTAAACAAACGTTTTTCAATGATCTGAAAATGATCTACACCTAAAAACTTATATTTTTAAATAAACGTTTCAGTGAAAATCGAAATAAACGAAAATAAATTTGATAAAAATAAAAGATTTCAATAAAAGTAATAACATTTTGAATAAAAATTCCTCCCAAAACCGGTCATCCATTTTTCTCAAAAACTAAAATTTTTTTATTTCTTTTCCTCCATCACCCTCGGTTTTTGCCAAAAGCTGCGTTATTCGTAAATTTATTCAATAAACGGATAAATAAAATAAATGAATAAATAAATAAATAATTTATAATTGACCATTTTTGGCCATGCAAGAAAGGTAATCTACTCCCTTCCACTCCAGAAAAAAGAAATGACCGACCCCACACCCTCCTTCCTAAAATTTTAAGCCATTACTTGTATATTTACACGCTTATAATGTAAATAATACACATATATTTGTTTTATAATGCCCCGTTTTAATGTTTTCTTAGTTTAGTATGTTTTTGCATTTTATGTTTTTATTTTATATTACATTCATTTTATTCATCTACTTAATTTTGTTTGTTCATTATTTTAGTGTGGTATTTTGAGCGTGCATCCGGGAAGCTGTATCCGGATCAGCACCGGCGCTCCAGTGCCAATAAATGCTGATGCAGTAGTTCAGGTTGAAGACACGGAAGTTTTGGAAGAAAAAGTATATTTTCGGATAAAAAAATTCAGTAAAAGTGCAAAAAATAGAATAAAAAATGTTTTTAAAAATGGGACAAAGTAAACTATAGACAAACCATGAATAAGATTGCTTTTTCAAAATTCGTACAAAATACTTGGAAAAGTGAAAAGAATTGAAATTAACTTTTATCTGAAAAAATTAAATTTTATGATAGACACTAGGCGTTTAAACTTTGAATATTTTTGGATTTTTAGAAATTCTTTGTGTATTGAATGTTGGAGCGGTATATACATAATTGTATAGAAAACAGCAAAAAACAAAATACCCTAACAATTTCGGAAGAAAAAACATTAAAAATGTTTTTGGCATACAGCAAAACATTCCATGATCGGATGAATCGATGAATATAAATAATTATGAATTTTCAAAGTTTAATCGTTTTTTTAATTAGGCTAGAAAGAATGCCAAGGCAATTATATAAGTGTAATGCATTATGTACAGTGATCGTCATGAAAGATGACGCACCATCATCCTCAGAATTATAACAGATGATGCGCCGCGAACGCCGCGTTTCGTCTATCATGCGCTATCATCTCTTTTTTATTATTATACGCTATTAATCTGTATCATTCCGTTAACCTGGCGATGCGGACGGCGCAATTTTGCTATGAATAGCGCCAACAAGAAGGAAGTGCGCACGTGAATGTCGTTCTATATTTAGGCGAGTTGCTCTGTATTGCTTACCTTTCTGCAGAATTCTTCGTAGTCTGTCGCCGGCTGGCAAAAATATTGATTTTAATGTCGGCTCGCCTAAATATAGAACGACATTCACGTGCGCGCTTCTTTCTTGTTGGCGCTATTAATAGCAAAATTGCGCCGTCCGCATCGCCAGATTGAAGGAATGATACAGATTAATAGCTTATAATAATAAAAAAGAGATGATAGCGCATGATAGACGAAACGCGGCGCTCGCGACGCATCATCTATTATAATTCTGAGGATGATAGTGCGTCATCTTTCATGACGATCACTGTATGGTGTATTGATAAAAATTATTTAAAACATCAATGCTAAGGCTATTACAGATCATAAATACAAAGCCGCTCAAAAGTTTAAGGCTATTCTGATGGATTACTCCAAAATTCATTGGGTTTTCAAATCGCTTTTAACTGTGAAATTAAAAGGCCTAAAATTCACTTTGAAAAAGTTTCTAGATTAGTTTTCTCCGCTGATTTCAAAAAATTAAGTCATTTTTAAGTTTGTTCACTAATAGCGATTTATTACAGGTTGTTCGCTCCATTTTGCTGGTCTTTCGATCAAAAATCGCATCTATGTTTATGGATACTAAACTATTCCAAAGAGTGATAGCCGGATGTTTCAATATAAGTTAATGTGTCATACAAAACAAACATAAGAAACACAAATAGTTCGATTCCTTTACTGATCTTCCTCGACGCGGGGCCACACATGGGCGTGGGGGGTATGCACCCCCCAGAATTCAAATTTTTAAATTTTTTGCTTTTTCAGCGATTTTTTGATGCCATTGAATAGTGCTTGATGAAAAACGTCGAAAAATTGTGTTTTTTCGCCATACGACCACTTTTAAGACCATTTTTGACCTATTTTTTCACCCCCTCCCGGAATTTCGGTGCTGTCCACCAACCATGTGGTCTCAAGCGAACTTCTTTAAAAATTGGCGTCTGACCGCTCCTGACACGCAGGGTGAATTGTCTATCGATTTTGTGGACCATTGGTTTTGAGGCAGACAATTGGTCGATATCTTTGCCGTATAATTGGCTCGTCTTACAAATTTTTTTTGCGATCGAGTTTAATAGAAAAAAATTCGATATTTGCTCGAAATTTCGTTTGTCGGACTTTTTCTCGATTGTTCAAAGTTTTATTTTTCTTGGGGAGTGATGTTCGATCATTCTACTTTGAAATTAAGGGGTTTTGTCCGCAGACCTTCACACAAAAAATAAAATGTCAAATGCATAGCCGGAAGCGTCAAACGCAGGAGAGAATGCGGTGCTTTAGTATTGAGTCCATTTGGAGCCATGATGTTGTGATTTGGTTTTATTTCCTTTCGACCCGAAATATACAAGCACTTTATATATTTGCTTAATTGAGGGGCACTCGGTCCCTTCTTTAGTGACTGCCTCAGAATAAAACATTTAAGACGTTTTTTCCAGAAGGGTGTTGATCACACATGGGCGTGGAGGGTTGGAGGGTATGCACTCCCCAGAAGTTAAAATACCCTACCCAGAAATCGAAATAACCCCCTCAGAATTCAAATTTTGAAATTTTTTTTTGCTTTTTTAGCGATTTTTTGATGCCATTGGATAGTGCTCGATGAGAAACGTCGAAAAATTGTGTTTTTTCGCCATACGACCACTTTTAAGACCATTTTTTGACCTTCGAAAATCTTTTCACCCCCACAGAAATTTGGTGCTGCCCAGTGCCCACCTATGGTGATGATCCAAAACACAAGGCAAAAACCACTGTAGCATATTTTGTAAAGAAGGGATCGCCTTGCATTCCCAGGAACTCAATCCAATTAAAATTATATGGCGAATTGTGAAAGAGAGCTTCAGAAACATAATTCCCAAGTGCATTTTATGAACAAAAATGATTGAAAAATGAAGAAAATCTGAGGCTCAATCCGAAGAAAAAATGCGTCAAATTGATCGATTCGTTACACTTTGTATGCAAGCATTAATTCAAGCTAAAGGCTATCGGATTTCTTTGTAGTCGATTTTTTTTGTTGACTGTTAATTGATGATACTTGTTATTTATGGTTCTGCTTCAATTTTGAAACTCTTGAACAATAATTAGTCAAGAATTTACGATTAAAACAGACACTGTGTTAAAATCGTGGGTGGCCTTAAACTTTTGAGCGGCACTGCACATATGTAGTATATCTCGTATACGTATTTTTTAAAATACTGATTCCGACGTATACGCTTTAACCTTAAAATCTCAAACCATTAACTTAAATTGTAGTATCAAGTGGTGTTTACTTGATAAATTATATAATAATTTATTATTAAATATAATGTGATTTTATTTCTTGTATGCCTGATTTTTAAAAATTTTTGATGCTATATTAATTCTTCGTTCCTCACATACTTTCAACGCGCATTTTGTTGAATAGGACGGTGAAGAAGTAAAAATATTGATTAAAACGACGCCGGCGCTCGGACAAGATATACGGTAGGCATACATGTATATAACAAGGGGAAAGGCGATCTCCCTACCCAAAGTTTGTCACCTCTCTCATTCCCAAATCCAGAAAATTTCCAACCCCCGCCCCCATTTTTATAGAAAAAATTTAATTTTTCGGCTGTTTTTGGCTGTTTTGGCCAAAAGTTG
This sequence comes from Mermis nigrescens, assembly GCA_036768485.1. Taxonomy (NCBI): domain Eukaryota; kingdom Metazoa; phylum Nematoda; class Enoplea; order Mermithida; family Mermithidae; genus Mermis; species Mermis nigrescens. The sequence continues at coordinate 188,662 of JAVLUZ010000163.1, read as the reverse complement.
GAGGTCATCATTTAAACCCCCTCTAAAAATGGCCGGGGACTTTCCCCCACCCAAAATTTCGAGCCGTTACATTGGTGCTGATATGTGTTAATTTTTTGAATTGATCGAGTATAAAAATGAAAAATTTTGAAAAGCTGAAAAATACGAAAAATAAAAAATTTCTAGTTCGCGCTGACGATTATTAATTACCTTTCGAATTTCGCTAATGGAAATTTAAAATCGTTTGGTAATGATTTTTTTTCTGTCAACGAAAATTACTTTCGAAACCGTCCCGAAGACGTCTTTTTTCGTTGACGATACTTAATTACCTATCGTTTTGTTAAAGTCAATTGAAAGCGTCTTGAAGGATTTTTTCGTTTTCTTACCGATTATTAATTACAGTTGAAATCAAATATGCACAGCATGGAAATTCTGGGGGGTGGAATTAAAAAGTGCCTTTTTCGGTCCAAAAATGGTAGGTACGCGTCAAAAAACATCTTTTTCAGCGTTTCTGACGATGCTCTATCTTTCTAGAGCATAAAAACATAAAAAATTTCGAGAAAAATTAAACAAGCCGGAACAAATTGAACAAAATATAGTCAAGACATGAGTATAATGACGCGAAGCGCTGAAAATTGGCTTTTTCGAGCGAATAGATAGCTAAGAAGGCTTAAAACATCTTTTCTGCACATTTTTATAAAATTTTCAGGAACTTTTAAAAAATCGTCTAATTCTGAGGGGGGGGTTAAAAAAATTTTTGTGGGGGCGAAAATTTTTCTGGGAAGGGTGAAAACCCTCATGATCATGTTTGGTTGAAACCGAAACAAGCTTTGATTTGTGATACAATAATAAAAATCTTAAAAAATTTTCAAAAAAATCAAATATAAAAATTAGAAAACAAAGGAAAATCGCCCTGTTTGTGAAAATCGAAATCGTTCAAAAACACTTGCCGTTTCCATTTTCATTTACAAATCGTCTCATCCAAAGATATCGTTTTTGTATTCGTTAACGATACATAATTAATTATCGTTTCGTTGACGATAATTGAAACCATCTTAAAAACAGCTATGTGAGCTTTGTTTCAGTCCGCCTAATGTGTTTTCTTATTAGATAACTTAATTTACAAAGTCGACTTAACATAGAAGTAGTGAATAGCTGATTCATTAGTTTTAGCAAAATTTAATTCTTGTTTATGTTGTGTACGAAGCATAGTTTCTAAAGGTCCAGATTTGAGGGAGGAGTGAAATCCTAGAATGGAAGACCAGTAAATTAAGTGGTGTATCATTATAAGCCGACACTATTCGCTGTACAAGCTTCTTTGTGCATGTACGAAGATCTCGGAAAAGGTCTTTGTATGATGACGAACAAATTCTTCTAGATATATTATATAAATAGATTTTTTAACATACATACTCATTCTACATACTACCAGTGTGTAACCTGCGACCGGCATGCATTCCTAAGACTGCGTTTTTTATACAAGGTACCTTTGCTCATGTACAAAGATGGTACCCAAAAGTCTTTGTACATTTTGTACATGCAAATTTTTGTGTACTATAATATAGTACAGTGACGATTTTAATGAGGTCAAACAGCGTTTTTCGACCTTTGGTAGTGTATTTTAGCTAACTTCTGGGTTTCTGAATATTTGACATTTTTCAATTCTAAATGCAAATTCTAGCATTTTAAAGATATATTTAGGACAGACAATTACTGATTTCGGCGCGAAGCGCCGAAAATTTTGGAGAATTTTACACTTTTTTACAGTTTTTGTCTTATCTTGTATTCATAAGAACGGTCCTGAGAAGTCTTTGTACATCGGGAAAAATCTCTGCTGAATACAAAAAACCGCGGTCCTAAATGTGATAATTCGGCCTGCATTTATGTAGTTGATAATATTAGTTCGGCGCGAAGCGTCGATATTTCTATGAGCTTTCGATAGAATTCACCCATAAAACTGGACTGAGAAAGCTAAAACAACTTGTACTAGAAAATCAGAAATATTACAGAAATTGCAATTCCGATGCAACATCCATAATAAATTAGTCAATTTTATCTTTGAACGGCAAAAAACTAGCAAAATTATTAAATAGTGCTTATTTTTGCATAAAATTTTTAAAAACAGTAGAAATAGATACAAAAGATTGATTTGAATCTGCATAAAGATGCCTAGATTACGCAAAGATTGATTTTGGAGTGTTTAATGCCCCTGCCTGAATCTAAATACAGTATATTGGTGATATTTTGCGCAAAAAGCCGAGAATTTCTTTAAGTTTCTTTAAAAAATACTGAAAAAATGTTAAAATTGATATCACTTTGTCCCACAAAGCTATTTCAAGCATTGTATAAAAAGGACTCCAAAAATAAGCGCATGAGCCGAAATCGGTTTTTGGCGAAAACTTGCATTTTTTGGCTATTTTAAGGTGCGCTTTTGCGATTTTCGACCAAAAATTGGTGGTCATTCATACTCCCCCCCCCTCTAAAAATGGCCGAGAACCATACATGTAACACGGGGCTTTTGGGAAATTCCCACTTGCAAGGTTGGACGTCCTCCAGACACCCACCCCCAACGTCAGAAAATTTTGACCCATCCTTCCCCTGTCACGCCCGGTAGTGGTCAATATATGATAATCGTAATAATATAACATGCTTTTTCATATTAGGTTACTCCGCGTATCTTTTTGCACGTCTGTCGAGCCCTTTATAATAATAATAGGTACTATACGTTTTAGATCAATATACACTTAACCCACTTACGGGCTGACCTGTGTTCGTTGTAGTCACCAGCTCGGACCGCGCGCACACGCATTAATGGCGAACCCAATAGCAGTTTTTACGTGCTAAGCTCGGACCGGTTCCCTTCAGTTGTTATGCCCCTTCAATATATGCCTTTAATTCCTGTTGTTCTAAAATGCGCATCACGTGTCAATGGATTACTGCAATAGCGTATCGCGTTTCTACCTGACACTCCATTCTTGGCGAAAACTTGCGCTTTTTGGCTATTTTTAGGTGTTGTTGCCATTTTTGGCCATAAAATCGGAGCCGCTTACTTCCCTCCCTAAAAATGGCCGAGAAATATACATGTAACATGGGGTTTGGGCCACCCCCACCCCCGCTTTTAAGCTCCTAACCCCCTCCAAAGTCAGAAAATTTTTGACCACCCTCCTCCCCCATTTTTGGTGAAAACTTGCGCTTTTTTTGGCTATTGTTTAGGTGTTTTTGCCATTTTGACCTAAAATTGGAGTCGCTAACTCCCCCCCCCCGCCTTCTAAAAATGGCCAGGGACCCCTACCCGAAATTTCTAGCCATTACATGTATGCCGAGAACCCCTCTCCCAAAATTTTAGAGCTCTTACATGCATGTTTTATAGTGATAGTTTGTCTATTTACTCCTGCTTGCTTTCAAAATACTGTATCACTTCGTGAAATTCTTATAGTTAGGTGCACTTTTGCCGTACTAAAAAATTAAGTTTGAAAGAATTCGAAAGGTTTTCACCAAAAGTCGTCCGACAGTGACTCGAGTTTTGGACCCTGAGGGGTGGGGGTAATTCCCCCTCACCCCCCTATGGGAAATGTGTGGTATGAAACGTACATATTTATCAAGGAAAATGGACAAATTCACAAGGCATCGCATAAAAAAACATATGAATTTATCAGAAAATTGAATCGGAAATAAAAATTGATTAAAAACGAATTATTTTCATAGACCGTAACGTTTGCTGTTGAAGAAGTTGTTTCCTATAAGAACATATCAGAAATATATTTGGAAAAATGCATGTGTAAAGTGTAAAATAGGTAGTAACATTATTTTTTGCTTATTCGCGCAGTTTTAAGTAACAATATTGACAAAGGTTTGTTTGTTGTAAGGTAGTGTAGGTTAAACACATTACTGAATGCAGCCATGGACTCTTAATTTTTAATGATGCTTTTACGCAATAAATATTTTGAAAACATACATAACATATGTACAAATCAGTGTTTTTTGCACAAGGTCCGTCTGTACATGTACAAAGATGGTCCCTAAAAGTCTTTGTACATTTTGTCCACACAAATTTTCGGGTAATATAATATGGTACAGTGGCGATTTTAGTGTGGTAAAAGCAGACTTGTTCGACTTTTGGTAGTGTGTTTCATGTAATTTCTAGGTTTCTGATGGCAAAAATCACTAAGAATCGTCTCAAAACGGCGCGAAGCGCCCAAAAACTTTGACATTTTTCCTTTCAAAATGCAATTTCTGACCTAAAGATATATAGAACACACAATTACTCATTTCGGCGCGAAGCGCCAAAATTTTGTCGAATTTCAAACCTTTTTTGCACTTTTTATCTTCCCAAAAATCTTTGTACACGTTAGGGATGCGCCGGTTAACCGGAACCGAAACCGGCTGGAACCGACCATTTTTGGAACTGGAACCGAGAACCGATTTTTGGATATTCTAAGAACCGGAGCCGGAATCGATTTTTTGATTTTCTACGAACCGGAACCGGAACCGATCTTTCTGGAGTCGGTTCTCGGTTCTTTGAAATTAGAATTAAAAATCGAACTTCATAAAATTTAGTGAAGACATGAAGCAGCAATTCAATCTTTTATTTATTACCCAAAAGTTTACAGACTAAAACTTAGTATTGTTCCGGGTAAATTATATTTTAAAAATGAGAATCATTCTGCTTTTTCGTCATGTAGCCTGTTTCTGAGAGGGTCGTAAATGATTCCAGTGCAACTGAACAGCTGTTCCGATGGAACGCTTGTAGCTGGCGGTGCAAGCAGGGGCGAATCTAAGGGTGCGGGGGGGGGGGGTTACCCATCCATTAGCCAAAAATATTTGGCGAGATAAAGAATGGATATACAATTCGCAATTATTTTTGGCCCTCAGTGACCATAATTTCTCAAATTTTTTCGGCGCTACGCGCCGGATCATACCTATTAATGACATTTATTAACTTTCTTGGCCACCTGGAAGCCATTTTCTGTTCATGTAGGTTTCAAAACAATTTTAGCAGCAGAAATAGCTATTTTTGCATAGTTTTCTTCTATTTTTAATTGAAAATTCCGATGTTTCGCATCAAATGCTATAAATACAGTAAATCAAGCTGTAAATCATGCTTCTAGACGTCTATCCGTCTTAATCTCACAAATTTTCCGGCGCTTCGCGCCACGGTTTGTTGCATTCGGCAAAGATTTTTCCCGATGTGCAAAGACTTGTCGGGACCGTCTTTGTACATGTACGAAGATTTTTGGAGAACAAAAATTACTAAAAAGGTCTAAAATTCGCAGAAATTTACGGCACTTCGCGTCGAAATGACTGATTGTGTGCTATATTTATCTTTATAATGGCAGAAATTGCATTTTGAAAGGAAAAATGTCAAATTTTTATGCGCTTCGCGCCGTTTCGAGACGATTCTTAGTGATTTTTTTTGCCCTTAGAGACCATAAATTAGGTGAAATACACTACCAAAAAGTCGAACAACTCTGTTTTTACCACACTAAAATCGCTACTGTACCATATTATAGTACCCGAAAATTTGTGTGTACACAATGTACAAAAGACTTTTTGGGGATCATCTTTGTACATGCCAAACGGACCTTGTACAAAAAACTGCTTTGCGCCAGAATTCTGATAAAGTCAAAGAATTTTAGTGATTTTTAGCACAAAATTATCGAAAATTTTAAAATTTTAAGAAAAAATATTGCGTCAAAAGTGATTTAATGTAAAAGTATACATTGTAAAACGCCGGAGAAAAAGCTGTTTCGCGCGTTAAGGGCAAATTTTTTGACCTATTTTTGACTGTTTTTGGAAAAGTTGGGATACTGCCCCATTAGGAAAATTCTAGATCCGCCACTGGCTGCAAGATACTGCTTAGCTATAAACGCGAGAATCGGCAAATTATTCGACTTCTCTTTCCCCCATTACAGCAGATCTTCGTCATGAATTTCAGTGATTTATATGTAAATTGTCAACTAGACGTAAAACTTATTTGAACGTGCAGTTGCCAGATTGAAATGACTTTCAGAATAATTTATCTTTCGATTACATCGTCATATGTTCCGGTAAAGTCAGGCTATCAAGAGCGTACATACTTTTACACAGGAACCGAGAACCGGAACCGGAACCGACGCTTTTCTAGTTGAAGAACCGGAACCGACGGTTCCAACTTATGCTAAGAACCGGAATCGGAACCGAAATTCTTGTCTTCAAGAACCGGAACCGGAACCGATTTTTTTGAAAAACCTGGAACCGGAACATCCTAGTACACGTACAAAGACAGTCCCCAAAAGTCTTTGTACATCGGGAAAAATCGTTGCCGCATACAAAAAACCGTGGTACAAATTAATACTTTTTAAATATATATGATCAACAAGCTTACATAAAACTCTTCATTTTTCTATTCAAACCTTGTTATGCGCTTATATCTCTAGCTTTCCCTTGTGTTTTTCTAGCGATTGAGAAAAAATTACTACCCTTTGTATTATAATTCACTTATTTCAATTCGTTGAGTGCTTAGCATACCTGGGCGTGGAGGGTTGGGGGTATGCACCCCAGAAACCAAAGTTCCCCTAGCATTTAATCCTTGAGATTTTTGTTGTTGTTTTTTTCGCACTTTTTCTGATGCCAATGGATAGTGTTCGAGGAGAAACAATAAAATTGGTGTTCTTTCGCCATACCACCAGTTTTAAGGCCATTTTTTGACCTTTGAAAAAATCTTCGCACCCCCTCGCAGAAATTGGTGGCGCCCTCCTATGGTGCTTAGTATTTCGTATTCTCGAACATTATCATAAGTGAAGAGCGGAGCGGTCCACTTTATCGTGGTTTGCCATTTTGAATCGCCACTTTATTATATTTTCGCTGTCTATCTTGCTTTATCCATAGCTTTAAAAACTCAAGATAAGTTTACTAGGGTGAAGAAATTTGTTGTTCATCAAAATTCCGCTTTACGCAGTCGAATCAATGTGTCTTCTAATACTAAATATTTCTTACTTTTCTCAATTTGTTTCATTTTATTTCCGTTTGCTTCTTTTCGGTGTGGTCTTATTATTATCATTACTAGCTGAAGTATCCGGCGTTGCCCGGGCTGAACGTAAGGCCTGGCAGCTGTAAGGAATTGAGATGTATCTTGTATTTTCTATTTTTTGGGACTTTTGATGTTTTTCGGATATTTCTAAAGAAAATTGTTGGTAAAAACCATGTTATATTTTTTGGATTTTTTAAAATGTTTTTTGTCAACCATTTTTTTGATCAAATCCATATTTTTGACGTTACAGAATGGTTTTGAAAATTCTTCAAGCAAAATCATATTTTTTATGTATTTTGTGATGTTCTAAAAATTTTTTGGTCAAACCCATATTTTTGATGTTTTGGGATGTTTTGAAAAATTTCTTGGTCAAGTTCTGAAAATTTTCTGTTTGCAGTAGCAAGAGCACGTGATATCTTGTATCACTCATATGTTATAGCAGAGGATATCTCCTATTTTATATCACTGCATGTTATGGCACAGACAGGGTATCTTATATCACATCATTGTAACGTATAGCATTGCCCATCTTGTAGCATTGTGTAGGCTATATTACGTCCGATCCATTGGTATTACGCACGCAGCGGCAAAAGTACCGATACCCGAAAATAGTGTAAACTGACTTTATTCCGATTTTCGAAATTTGGAAAAAAATCGGCCATGCTTAAGCATAGGGATGCCTCCCGCTTCACCCCTGCACAGGGTGCATGGGTGGGGTTGGTGAAATTAAAATGTCGCTAATACACCCCCAGCCAGTAGGCCGAACTCAAATATATAGTAGATTACACGATTTATCTTTATTTACTTCGTCTGCAATGGTCTTTGTTGCGATACTTCAATTTTTTCCATTTTTGTCATTTTTAAAATTTATTTCGCACGGTAGCCCAGCTGGTAGCGATATAGCCGAAGGGCAATGCGTGCTCATCAAAGGCTGTCCGGTGCAATCGTCCGAATTGGGTATTTTAACCTCGATTGGGTGCGGGCGGATTCCCGTTTGGGCTAAACCCAGTTTGGCTATTCTATCGACCGGAAATGAACTAGTGCCTTACAGTACTCCGGCTCCTTTGCCCTCGGGCAAAATCCGCGATTCTAACGGACCGATGCTGAAAGCCCTATTCGAGCAACATTCGTTTCGCGTGCGAGAAATGGGCGTAGCTATAGATGAGTAAGCGCGGCATTGGGCCTTGGGGGCGGGGGTTAAAGTCCCAGAATCTGGCGCATCCCTTTCCCCAAAAATCGACTAATCCTCTACGTCGACGTTTTGGCACATTATTTGGTATTTTCTTGCTCATTTTACGCCATTCGGACCATAGGTGGGCAGCAATAAAATTTAGTGGGGGTGGGTGCAGCTTAATAAAGGTCAAAAAATGTTCGTCAAAATATGGCGAAAAAATCATTTTTCAACATTTCTTATCGAGCACTATCCATTGGCATAAAAAAATTGCGAAAAAAATTAAAATTGAATACTGAGGGTATAACCTCCAAGCCCCCCAACGCCCGGGTGTGATTCAAACCCCAGAATTAAGGCTGGTGTCCTCCTATATTAAGCACACGGGGACAACTGAATGAAACATCGACGATATGTCCATCGATAACTTAGAAAAAAGTAAGTGTAAAGTAATCTGGAAACATACTTAAATCTGGACGTGTAATGGGAAAACGTTATTTTTTGAATTTTTATTTATTTTTTTTTGTTGCTAATTTATTAAGATAATTTGAATCCTTGTCGGTAAGTTTGCGCGATGAATTAAAAAAATAGGGCTCAAAGCTGTAGTGTAAAGTGTGATTTTTCTGAAAAAAACATTTATCCCTTCATTGATTTTTGAGATTTTTATATCTTTTAAGAGATTGAAGAGTACTAGCCATGATCCTTCCTTCTTTGCTGTATTTTTCAATTTTATAACATGAAATTTCATTCTTCATTTTATTTTTTGTTTAAACCGTCTGAGCGACGAACTAAGCCGTTTGTTTACATTGGCTGACGTTGTTGTAACTTCGGGAGGCGTTTCGATGGGCGAAAAGGATCTTTTAAAAACCGTGCTCGTGAATAAATTCGACTTTCGTGTTCATTTTGGACGAGTTCTAATGAAACCAGGGTAATTTATTGCAAATTCAATAATTATTACTAATTTAAACCATTTGTAATCAGATTGAGTTATTTAATTATTAATTTGATTATTTCATTCTTATAATTAATTATCGAGTAATCATTATTTATGCTTATTTAGGTGTGAATAATTTTGCATTTTTTATTTATTCGATAGTTTACACTGTTTCTCAATCTAAAACTAAACAGTGACTACCGTAAAATCGGATTTTGGACGGAGGTAAATATTTGAGCTCAGTGCACTCGTTATAGCGGAATCCGCGTAGCAGTGTAAAGTGCTCATATAGCTCTTTAAATTGGTCAAAAATAAGCTACACGGGGCACTTTAAACGGCGGTCGCTAATTATTTATCACGTGTTTATCACGTGTTATCTGATTATTTCGGCCGCATACACCGAGCAGTGATCGGACCGAGGCCTCGGCCTCGGCAAGCCTCGGCGTTTTTGGAGCCTCGGCGCCGAGGGCGAAGCTGAAAAGTGCCGAGGCGCCGAGGGTTAAAATCAAATTTGAAGAAGTTTAATATATCCGTTGAATATTAACTATTTAGAATGCATCTGCAGTACAGAGGCTATAATTTACCTATAGACTTTTCTTATGGTTTTAGTCGCGTACCAACTTACACCAAGTTACATACAGCAAAGTGCCAATTTATTATTCATGTGATGACTAAGTTTTAATTCTTATGCTCGCTACATGGATCGGAAACACACATTCCCAAAGGTGGGGTGGGGATGAGGGAGGGTTTTACCCTCCTCTCAGGGTACAAGACTCAAGTCACTGTCAGACGATTTTTGGTGAAAACCTTTCGAATATTTTTGAACTTAATTTTTACTATGGCAAAAGTGCAGCTAACTATTAGAATTTCACGAAGTGATACAGTATTTTTGAATGTAAGCAAGAGTGAATAGACAAACTATCACTGTAAAACATGCATGCAACAGCTCAAAATTTTCGGGAGGGGCTCCTCGGCATACATGTAACGGCTTGAAATTTCGGGTAGGGGTCCCTGGCCATTTTTAGAAGGAGGAGGGATTAGCGACTCTGATTTTATGTCAAAAATGGCAAAAGCACCTAAAAATAGCCAACAAAGCGCAAATTTTCGCCAAAAATAGGTTGGGTGGGTAAAAATTTTCTGACGTTGGAGGGAAGGGTGTGGGGAGGACGTCCAACCCTGGGTGGGTGGGGAATTCCCCAAAGCTCCCTGTTACACGTGTGGTTTTCGGCCATTTTAATGGGAGAGAGGGTAAATGATCACGAATTTTCGGCCGAAAATCGCAAAAACGCACCTAAAAATGGCCAATAAATGCAGGTTTTGCCAAAAATCAATTTCGGCTCGTGCATTTTCTTGGAGCCATTTTTATACAATGTTGAAATACATTCTTGGACAACGTGATATTAATTATGTCGTTATTCAGTATATTTTAGGAAATTTCAAAAATTTTTCGGCGCTTCGCGCAAAATATCGCTAATACACTGTATTTCAATTGAAGCAGGGGAAATAAACACTCCAAAATCAATTTTTGTGTAATCTAGGCATCTTTATGCAGATTTAGATATCATTTGTATCTATTTATACTGTTTTCGAAAATTTTATGCAAAATAAGTACTATTTAATAACTTTGCACTTTTTTGCCGTTCAAAGATAAAATTGACTAATTTATCCTGATGTTGCATTGGATTTCTAAGCACAGTAGTGCTTATTACAAGATTTAATTGGCATATTACAATATCTGTAACAAAAATTTGCATGTACAAAATGTTCAAACACTTTTGGATACCATCTTTGTACATGTAAAAAGGTATCTTGCACAAAAAAAAACACTGTTTAGGACTGCGTTTTTTCCGGTTGCTGGTCACACACTGGCAGTATGTAAAAATGTGTATGTTTAAAAATATATTTATATAAAATATCTACAAAAATTTGTTCGCTCATACAAAGACACTACTTAATTTACTGGTCCCCCATTTTGGGATTTCACCCTTCCCTCAACTGTGGACCCTGGGAAACTATGATCGGAAAGTACAGTGCAGTTTCCGTCATATTACCTGCCACACCAGAATTGGATGACTGAAAAAGCGTGTTTGAACATGCATTACTACAAAAGCGAGCACAACAATGGCTACAGTTCTGTCTTTAGTTAGCTAATTTCGTTTGTTCGTTTATTTCTTCAACACTGTTTCTTATTTATAGTAATGGAAGTTTTTAAGTGCTTGTTCAGCCATATTTTTGATTATGTTACTTTTCCAAGTCTTCATCAACGGCAACTTGTCGAATTAAGTATGCTTTCATGCTGCTGACTTTATTCAATAAATCCTTCACACATTCAATCTACTATTATTGAAAATAAAAATGAATTGTTTGACATTCGATAAAGTGTTTAACATTACGATTATTCTCTAGCTCATGTGCATACAAAATATTCTAAGAGTACTATTTATGGGTATAGGTATATAAGCTTGACCCTCGGCATTACCCTCGGCCTCGGCCTCGGCCGAGGCAAGGACTTTAAGCCGCCTCGGCCTCGGCCGAGCCGAGGTCCAAAAGTACCCTCGGTTCGATCACTGACACCGAGTTGATCACACGCAACGCAATATGTATAGCAGCTATAAAAACGGCGCTTTACACACGTATTTTCGTTCGTTTAAAAAAATCGATTACGATTTTTCGTTGTCTTTTGCGTCACCTAATTTTACTTACAATTGATAATTTCCAATTATTTTAATCAAAATTATTAATAATTGTTTATTAATAATAATTAATAATAATGTAGTAATAATCTAATTGTTTCATATTTACAACAAGTTCTTTGATTTTCTAGTAAACCGACGACTTTTGCAACCGGAGTTTACAATGGAAGTAAAAAATGCGTGTTTGCTTTGCCCGGAAATCCAGTTTCGGCTTGGGTGACGGCCCATTTGTTCGTTTTGCCGGCTCTGCGTCGAATGTGCGGCTTTGAAGAGCATAATTTTAGTACAATCAGTGTTCGGGTGAGTTTGCGTAATTGATTTGCAAATATTTTCATCTTTTAATTGTTACCAGGCACGTTCCCAATCATACATGAAACAGGGCGTTGAGGGAACCCCCACAGGGACGGATTCAGGTGGGGGCGGCCGCCCCCCCCATTGGCCCAAAATAGTGCGCAAAATTAAGCATTTTTAGCGATTTTCGGGTTATAACGGCTGATTTTTCCGCCCAAGACAGGGTTCCACCCCCTTAGGGGTACCACCACCCCCTTAGGAAAATCCTGGATCCGCCACTGATCCCCCATCCAGAGTTCTATGTCCCCCATCCCCCTGATTCACAAAATTTTTGACCCCCCCTGACCACACCTGGGCGTGGGGGGTTTTGGGAGTATGCACCCCCAGAAACCAAAATACCCCCCAGAAATCAAAATACCCCCCCAGAATTCAATTTTTTGAAAAATTTTTTCCGTTTTTTTCGCAATTTTTTGATGCCAATGGATAGTGCTTGATGAGAAACGTCGAAAAATTGTGTTTTTATTGCCATACCACCATTTTTAAGGCCATTTTTTGACTTTCAAAAAATCTTGCACCCCCCCAGAATTTTTTGCTGCCACGTATGCCCCTGACCCGTGCTTTGGAAAAAAGTCGCGTTTTTAAACCATTTTTTCGTATTTTTTTGGCCGTTTTTGACAAAAAATTCGAGGCCATTCACCCCCTCCCCCTTAAAATGTACGAGGACGCCTCATCCAAAATTTCTAGCTGTTGCGTGTAAGTTTTTTATAGTATTCTTCTTATTTTAGAGTCAGTTCGAGATGGAATAATTAATTATCGAATTAACATTGCCGAGCTTACATATTTTCTGCCCTTATTCTGATATTTAGTTGTTTTTCTTATTTTAACGTTTCTCATTGAGCACTATCCATTGACATCAAAAAATTGCGAAAAAACAGGAAAAAATTCAAAAATTGAATTGTGGGGGTTTATTTTGTTTTCTATGGGGGGTATTTTGTCTTCTCGGGGGGGGGGTGAGCATACCCTCAAACCCCCACGTCCAGGTTTGTTCATCATCCTTTACGCGATTGTACTTAATTATAGCTAGCTAACGATTTTTGGTCCCTGGACGCGCGACCCGAGTATTGCCGAGCCAAATTAATTCCAACGACTGATAAAGACGATCCTATTTTAAAAGCGTTGATTCTAGAACCGAATCAAATCAGCAGCCGACTGCTGAGCAATCGAAACGCCAATTTGCTGCTGAAATTGCCCGCGAAATCGGCCGCAAGAACAAGCTTGTCGAGGAATGATTTAATCGATGCGCTCGTTATCAATAAATTGTGATTGAATGCTATTTGCGTCTCGTTAGCTATTACATAATAAACACTTACAAATAGTTTGGCTCGGCCTACGTAATTTTAAAATTTCGATAAAATTCGTTTCAATCTACTGACTGATGCGATTTGAAGTGAATAGCTACTGTAACAATGGCGCGTTTGCATCAAAATTAACCGTTTAAATCGGACATGCACAGCATGGGGATCATAGCTGGGCGCCACCAAAGTTCTGGCTTCAAAATGGTGGTATGGCGAAAAAACACCATTTTTCAACGTTTCTCATCGAGCACTATCCATTGGTATCAAAAAATTCAGAAAAAACAGAGTCAACAATTGAATTCTAGAGGGTGCATACCATACGTGGGCAGCAAGAAAATTCTGGGGGGGGGTGCAAGATTTTTTGAAGGTCAAAAGATGGCCTTAAAAATAGTGGTATGGCGATAAAAACACCATTTTTCGACGTTTCTTATAAAGCACTATCCATTGGCATCAAAAAATTGCGAAAAAAACGAAAAAAAATTTTCAAAAATTGAATTCTGGGGGTATTTTGATTTCTGGGGGGTGCATACCCCCCAAACCCCACGCCCAGGTGTGGTGCATACCCCAAATCCCACCACGCCCAGGTATGGTGCATACCCCGAACCCCCCACGCCCCGGTATGATGGGGATTCTGGCGGGGGGGGTCAGTTGGAATTTCAAAGTACCCTTTACGGGCTTAGTACGGTGGGTACAGGTCAAAAACATCATTTTTGGGCGTTTCTGACGATGCTCTATCCTTTTTAGAGTGTAGAAGCAAGTTTTTTGAAAAATAAGAAATGGGGTAAATGAAAAAGTGAATATTGTGGCTAATTTGACATTTTTGAGATTACAAATAGCCGAAACGCTTAAAACAGGACCTTTTCTACGGTTTTTTGAAAAATCGCAAATTCTTGGGGGCAGGATCATCTACGTATGGGTGTAATCGGTTATGTTACTTTGTTCATTTTGCACGTAATTATGGAATTCGTAATTTGCTCCGTTTCGCACACGTGGGTGAGAGTTCGTAGATGTTTTTTATTTTCTGTACCGTCAGTCAGCTGAACATAATTGAATTCTTATTTATAAATAAAAGAAATAAAAATTATTATATTCATAAATAATAACAGTTTTCGCAATTTTTTCATGTTTTCTTTCAGTCGTTAAACGAATTCAAAAAGCTTAAGAAACTAAAGGTAAACATGAATAAAGCGAAAAATTCCCCAATGTTTTTAAGATTCTTGAAAAATGAATAAATTATTCCTGGGGAAACGATTTAAACCCGCAACATTTTCGAAATCTTCGGCAATTTTGCATAAAAAGTGGCTTTGCCGTCAATATTTAATTAAACATAATTTTCAGCAAAAATCTTTTGCGATTGCAATATCGATGTTTACCTCTGTCAAAATATAATAGATAAATGGTCTGCTGATCATTTTTTACACATTCGAAGCATACATGCACATAAGAGGTGATGGGGTATTACCTCCTCTGAGAAGGGTCAGCCAGACGGTACTGTACGGCGATTTCGAGCTGACAAAACGTTTTTTGCGTCGTTTTTGAGTAAAAATGTCAGAATTTTCCCAGTGCTTCGCCCAACATTCATCAATTTCTGTATTTTTTTATTGCTAAAAGTGATATAATGCAGTCAAAATGGACTTAAAATGCGATACTACCAGAAAAAATGTTTTTTGCTGTCTTGACCATTCTGGTAATTTACACAGCAAAAAAAATCGTGAACGTTAAATTCACTAGGGATGGACCGGGTCCAAAATTTTTAAAATTTCGGATCCGGGTCCGGATCTTAGTCTTTCAAAATTTCGGGTCCGGATCCGGAATGTCTAACTTTCATTTAGAAACGGGAGCTAAGTAAAGCCATGCATGGGCATGGGGAGGTGTGAGGAGAGGGTATTACTCCCCTGAGCTTCAAAAATCTGATAGCTTTATAGCCACTTAAGCCCAAAAAGGTTACTATATGGCCTTCTTTGGCTCAATTAACTAGCTGTATAGCCTTTTTCGGTAACCAGAAACACAACGTGTTAGTTTAGAAATGCTACATAATTTTTAGTTTAAAAAGGCTAGATGCTATGTTGTGAGTTCAAAAAAGCTATATATTTGCCACAAATAATCGAAAACGATGATTTTAAAGCAGTGGCGGATCTAGGATTTTTCTAAGGGGAGGGTACCCCTAAGGGGGGCGGAACCCTGACTTGGGCGGAAAGATTAGCCATTTTAGCCCAAAAATCGCTGAAAAATGCTTTATTTTGGGCCAATGGGGGGCGGCCGCTTCCCCGCTCCCCCTGAATCCGCCCCTGTTTTAAAGCAATAACATCGTTTCGACGCTGTATAATATCGTTTTTTAGAAAGCATTCAGTTATCCATAGGTTTTTAGTTTCACTCCTCCCTGAATGTTTGACCTTGCGCACCTGTGAGCATAGGTGGGCAGCACCAAAATTCTGGGGGGGTGAAAAACTTTCTGGGGGGGGGGGGTGAAAAAATTTTTAAAGGTCAAAATGGCCTAAAAATGGTGGTATGGCGAAAAAAACACCATTTTTCGACGTTTCTCATCAAGCTCTATCCAATGGCATCAAAAAATTGCTAAAAAAGCAAAAAAAAATTTTCTGGGGGGGGTATTTCAACTTCTGGTGGGGGGAGTGCATATCCCCCAACCCCCCCACGCCCATGTGTGCCTGTGAGTAAGGCCCAGGGATAAGTTAGCCGCGGGCTAGCTGGCCCCTGGGCTAAAGTTAGCTCCTCAGTATTTAAGCCCTTTATTCAGAAACCGGCCCATCGAGCCTGATTCAAAACCCAATAAACAACTATCTTTTAATTTCTTTCCGCTCCGATGCAAAGGGCACTTTTTCTCTCCCACCAGACTTGCGCAGCATGGGAATTCTGGGGAAGAGAAGAGATTTAAAGCGTCTCTTTTTGAGATCAAAAATGGATATGCGTCAAAAACATAGATTTTGACGCTTCTTACATGCTAATTGCTATCCTTCTGGAAGGTAAAAACTTGGGAAATTTTCGGAACACATCAAAAAAATTGAATAAATTGAGAAGAAAGTCAATAAATGAGTCGCTTAGTGCCGAAGATTTAACGCTTTTAAGCAAGCAGTTAGCTAAAAACGCTTAAAACAGTACTACGTATACCTTTCCTAAATATTTCTTTGAAAAATTGCGAATTCTCAGGGGAGAGTAAAACCCCCTCTCTCCCCATAAATCATGTTTTACTCCCATTTACCTTATATCCTTAAGTTAATCAAACGCTTTAGTCGCGACGCGACTCGCAATGCCGTGCGACGCACCACGTAACGTTTGTTCCTCAATGTGAAGAGACGCCTTGCCAGGAAATATTACAACGTAGCTCGGTCTATTAATGTGGCCTACGTTATAGAGTTCCTCGAGAAACATCCGGAAAAGATGTTTTCTCGTAAAGATTTGCTGAACATGTTGGATAACGAAGTCAACTTTATCAGCGCCATGATTGCGTTTTTGAGCGACAGTAACGAACGGAAGACGGACGAAAACCGGTTTTCAAACGCCAAAAAACCAAAAAATTGAAGATATTTCATCTGCA
Organism: Mermis nigrescens; assembly: GCA_036768485.1. Taxonomy (NCBI): domain Eukaryota; kingdom Metazoa; phylum Nematoda; class Enoplea; order Mermithida; family Mermithidae; genus Mermis; species Mermis nigrescens. The sequence continues at coordinate 171,680 of JAVLUZ010000163.1, read as the reverse complement.
TTTATTTTTAGGTAGCTTTTGTGCAAATTTTTGTCTCAATGCACTTGTTTCAATTTTATTAATCTTTTGCCGAGTGTTACAGTGATGCGCAAATGCAAGTAAATTATAGGCAAATAATTCACGATGACAGTCTATCGCGTATTAGGAGGAAACTAGAAAAAATTATAAAATTTCTAAGAAACTTCTGAAATATCTATCTTAGCAAAATAACCTTCCATACGATTTTAAAAGACGTCGCGGTGTCGGAAACCTGATTGAAAAGATGGATAATCTATGGCGAAATCTTTCTGAGCGATACGAAATTTTATATTGTGAATGGTGATATGTAAATGCCTTAATATTGTAACGGGGGCTCCGCCTCCCACCGTTACGTGAGCAAAATTTACCCGCACCGGTCTACCGGATCTTCCGCTCTGATTCGCGTGTGTAGTACTAATCGACTACTCGGGCTCTTGCTCACAACTGCGCAAAGTATCGAATAATATTGAGAATCAATGAAACATAAACGTCACGGGTTAAACTTCAAAGTAGGCATTTCTAGCCGTGTAGTAGCACTCCTGCTACACTCCTCCCCTCTAGGAGAAAGCGTAAGCGCAGACAACTCCAGAGAACGAACTCTGGGACCTCCAATATGTAACGGGGCGCCGCCTCCCACCGTTACGTGAGCAAAATTTACCCGCACCGGTCTCCCGGATCTTCCGCCCTGATTCGCGTGTGCAGTACTAATCGACTACTCGAGCTCTTGCTCACAACTGCGCATTTCTAGCCGTGTAGTAGCACTCCTGCTACAATATGATTAAAAACAATGACGAATTCGTGAGATTCGTTTCCACCATTCATTCGTCATGCTCTAGTCGTGCAGCCCTTACAGTCCATTGGGAAATTATACAATTGCCACTGATAATAGATGGGAAGCGGCCTAATTCTGGTGGTCCGGTCCGGTGGGTTGAAATTTGCAAAAATAGCACCGAAGTTTCGATTGTGGGAAATAACGATTTTGAAGGGGTTCAGCAGGCCCCTACCCCACCGACAGGGGCGGATTTAAGGGGCGGCCGCCCCCATTGGCCAAAAATATTTGGCGTGAGAAAGAATGGATATGTAATTTGCTATGATTTTTGGCCGTCAGTGACCATAATTTCTCTAATTTTTCCGGTGCTACGCGCCGGATGATATCTTTAATGACATCTATTTACTTTATTGGCGACCTAGACTGGAAGCACTGTTTTTTTGTATTCGGCAAAGATTTTTCCCGATGTACAAAGACTTTGGGACGTCTTTGTATATGTGCAAAGATTTTTGGGGAGACAAAAACTGCAAAAAAAGGTTGAAATTCGCATGTGTCCTATATATCTTTATAATAGCATAAATCGCATTTCGGAAGGAAAGATGTCTAATTTTTCGACGCTTCGCGCCGTTTTAAGACGATTCTTAATGATTTTTGCCCTCATAAACCTAGGAATCCGCTAAAATACACTACCAAAGGTCGAACAACTCTGTTTTCACCGCACTAAAGTCGCTACCGTACTATATCATAGCAATTAAAATTTGTGTGCACCAAATGTACAAAGATTTTTGGGACCATCTTTGTACATGTATGTCAAACCTTGTACAAAAACACTGCCTGGAAGCCATTCTCTGTTCATGTACCTACGTTTCAAAACAATTTTAACAGCAGAAACAGCTATTTTTGCATAGTTTTCTTCTAATTTCAATAAAAATTTTCTATGTTCCGCATCAAATGGTATAATACAGGAAATCAAGCAGTAAGTCATGCTTCTAGACGTCTATCCACCTTAATTTCACAGATTTTCCGGCGCTTCGCGCCAGATTTTTGTTAAAGTCAAAGAAATTCAATGATTTTTTCGCACAAAATTATCTGAAATTTTAAAATTTTAGAAAAAATATTGTGTCAAAAGTGATTTTATGTAAAAGTATACAATGTAAAACACCCTAGGGAAAATCCTAGATCCGACACTGCTTACCACATGTCCTCTGTGTCGTTCAGTATCGTTTTTTGAAATAAGACTTAAAAGGTGAACGATACAAAGCATTTCTCGTACGAGCAGATTTGTGTCTATTGCAAATGAAATGCACAAATCAAAACAGAAAAAATAAAATAATAATATTTCGTTCGTAGCGCGTTAGGGCATAAGTACCTATAATTTGGACCCCCCCTAAAAAGTGACTGCTCTCCTACATATATAACGGTACACTTCTGTTTTGTGTGGGTTTTTTTTAAAGAGATAATGAAAAGAATTTTGGTACCCTCTTTTATTTTTTTACACTTTTAACCTTTTTTACTTTTTTTACACTTTCACGCGATTCATAAAGAGCGTGCAAAGTTTCACTGTAACTTTATAACATATAGTTTTTTTTATAATTTTATCGGTCACACGATTTTTCTAAGTCAGTTTTTTTTAAAGTGGACAAACGAGTAAGCTCAAAAATGTTTTCTTTATTTTTCCGAAAAGCGACTAATTCAGTAGGGGCAGTGAAAAGAGGGTAAAAAGCTGGGGTTGAAAAAACATATTTTGGCCGCTGTTCTGTCTTACTCCGTTTATGAGTCCCAAAAAAATTTTCAATAGAAATGTACAACGGCTCGAGGGCTACTTTCAGTTTATCACCAAACTTTTTTTACACTCAATATGGACTCAGATATAGTGGTTTAAAGTTTACAATCTAGTAGGTAGTGTAAAAACAGATTTTGTCTCAGCTCCGCTAACGTCTTCGCTTATAAGTCAGGAAAAGTAAAATAGAATTATTTTAAAAAACTCCCTAAGAGCTGGCTACACGTCGCCGCAAATTGAGTTCAAAAAATCGATATAGAGTTACTTATGGAAGTGCAAAGTTCGAAATGAGAGGTGTAACATTGAGTAAAAAACACGTTTTCTTTTTATTTTTGATTGTTCTATGTCTCAAGTAAGATGCGGAGCAAAGGTTTTTCACGCACATACATACTACTGCTTAGAAGCTACAAACTGGCCCTATTGAATAACTTTACACTCAATGGGGAGTTAGTTAAGACTTTCAAAGTTTACAAGCTGAGGGATGATAGGAACTCACATTTCTCTCCCTTATTTTCTGTTCGCCAATTTATCCGGTTAGAAGTCGGAATGAGTCGAATAGAATAAAAATTATGTACGTTCTAGGGGTACACGTTACAGTAAATTGTGCTTATTTACATTAATATTGAGTGTTCGGGAGGTGTAAAGTCAAAGATCTCGGAGCGTAAAGCATATTTCTGTCTTGTTTTTTCTGACAACTTCACTGCTGATGAGCCTGAACATGATCACATATTAAAAATGTTCAATGGGTCAAACGTCATACGTCTATTGGGCGCGTTTGTTTACACAAAATTATATAAAAGCGCTTTACATTTGACATTTATTTGTCTTTAGACCATTGTGGAGAATTAATTTTTTCAAAAATATTGATCGCAACATCAGAGTTGCGAACTTGACTGAAATATTATTTACACTCGATGGTTGTGTGAAAACTACGCTGAAAATAAATGTTTTCCAGAGCCTTGTGCAAGCTTAATTTTTTCAAAATGTTCTATGTAATCTCAGAATTAAGAATCTGTTAGTTTTCTCTACACTCAGTAGTTCTGTAAAGCTTACACAATTCATTTATTGTTTATGTGTAAACTATGCACTTCAAATTTATTCTACACACGTTCAGAGCGTTGTCAAACGTGAATTTTTTCAGAATATTTTCTGTAAGGTCAGGATAACGAATCTGACTATATGTTTCCTTTACATCCAGTAGTTGTAAAAGTTTACACTGAAAACTAACTTTAGTTCCAGCCTTGCAAAGGCTTAATTTTTGAAAATGTTCCATGTGACGTCAGGATTACGAATCTGAGTGTAAGGTTTCTTTACAACCAGTAGTTGCATAAAGTTTACACTAAAGACGTATGATCTGTTTAAATAAGGTAAGATTGTCTTCTCAAAAAAATAATGCTGATATTCATAACAATCATATTTTCCACGTTTTAGGACTGCTATCATGATTGCGGCAAGTTACCGTATGTGTTTACTGATATATTTTTATCAAATTTTGCTGAGTAGGGTACTAGCAATGAAAAATGCTTTGATGGAACAAATTGGACGAATATGCTTGGAATAACGCATTCAAGGACATAAAAGAAGTTACCTATGCATGTCTGTGAAAGTTGTCAAAATCTACTAAAAATTATATTTACGCTGAAAACGCAAAGAAATCCAAGTTTTTGCGGCTTCTGAAAAAAAGCGTTCTTTCACAAAATATTGTTCACTGGCTTAGAAAAGGAGATTTTGAGGAAGCTTTGATTTGTTTTAATAACCGGTTAAGTTTCTTATCAATATCAAATTTCTCTTTCAATATATAACCAATATTTAGTTAATCGTCAACGGCTCGATAAATGAATAAATGACAAGCACACTGTCTTGTTAATTGCTGCCCTATTACAATGCGCACCATGCTAGCATAACAGTACACATTTTGTCGTTAATCTATTCATGCTATTTATTTTTATGTCGGAGGTGCAATACCCTTTTGCAGGTCGCAGAATATACTCAGATTTTTTTGTGTTTTTAGCGGTAGTATAATTTTAGTAGATTCTCACAATTATCACAGATATACTCGTAAATAGATAAGTTTTTCCTAATCCCATCCTTTTGTGTCCTTAATCATGCGTAATTCCAAGTATATTCGTCCTCTTTGTTCCATAGGAGCATTTTTCTTGGCTAGGGCTAAAATATTTCTTAGGTAGTAATATGTATTTTACATGTCTGCAATAAAAGAATGGTTAAATCGTTAGTATTTATAAGTTGTTTCGCCCGAATCACTGATTCTTTTGTTGACTGCGCTCGTTTATGTTGATGAAGCATTTGCAGATCTTCAGGCAGCAACAAAGTCGATTAACCATTTGACTTTAGAATTTCAATAGTCAACAGTCTTTAGCATTTGTACTGATATCTATCTGAACATGGGTTTCGTCATAGCATTCTTGTTGATAGTTTTAGCCCTAAAGGTTAAAAAACGATGTTTCATGAACTTAAATAAGCTACGTGTATAGTGGGCTAACATTTGGGTTCTTAAAGTACTCGTATATAAAAACATAGGTGCATATATAACGGAAATCTACAAACACATATAACACTACCATCCTAAATTCAGGGCAATCCGAAAATTTTTGAGCATAAAAAAAGAGCCGTCATTTTACATATTACTACGTATACCTACTCCAAAAAATTCTTTCTTGTGCAATATGAATTGTTGAAGTTTCAAAATATGATGCTAAATAGACAGATTGTAGCAGCGCATTTAATTCGCAATATTAGTACTTTGCACAAAATTAATGTTTTTTGATACATAGGGATGCAATCATACATATGTAGGCAGTGACCGAATTCTGGGGGTCTGTGTAACATAAAACTCGCGGCCCAACAAACATGCCAAAATTTCAAAGCCGACGGGTCTATCCATTTTCAAGTGAGTCTAGGTTCATGTGTGGATGCAACGGTCTTATTTAATTTTGGCATCGACCAAGTAAAAAACAACTTTTTGTTTTAAAGTGAATGCACATTATTTAGCAACACATAAGCGCTGAGGTCTGACGAACCACCAGAATCCGAAAAACCGCCAGAGTTCGACCGAAACTCCAGAATTAAATTTTAGTTTTTAATCCTCTTTTCTGCGCTCTTTTATGCCAGCAACATTTGATGAGAAACATAAAAAAACGGCTATGTTTTCTCTCAGTAATTTAAGCACAATTCGACCTTTGAAAATTGTTGGACCTTAGGATTGAGACGTGGGCCATATGTAAGTTCAGTTAGCAAATAGTCATATCAAAAAGTGTGAGTCAGATTATAGCTTCACGTGTAAGCTCTGATTTATTTTGCTTAGCTCATATGTATGTTTGCCTTTTACCTTATATTCATTTTCGCTCGTAAGATATATATTTCTAGATGTCTTGCAACCACATGGCTGTCTTGGTTTGTCAGTCAAGTCTGCGGAATCAGCTGGATAGCTTTACAGATTCGGTCTGAAGAAGCATTAAAACAACCTATGTTTTTTATCAGTGGCGGATCTAGGATTTTTCTGTAGGGGGCGGTACCCCAACTTTTTCCGAAAAAAGCCAAAAATAGGTCCCAAAATTTGCTCTTCACGTACGTAATAGCGTTGTTTCGGCGTTTTTCATTGTCTACTTTTGTTTAAAATCACTTTTGATGCAACATATGTTCGAAAAATTTTGAAATTTTCGGCAATTTTTTTCCAAAATTATTCAATTTCTTTGACTTTAGCGAAAATCCGGCGTGAAGCGCCGAAAAATCTGCGAAATTTAGGCTGAAGGACGTGCCAGACGTCGATTTTTTTCTAAAAGTTATGCTCGAATAGAAGAAATCTATGCTGAAATAGCTGTTTCTGCTCTTTACATTATTCTGGAAACTAGCAAAAAATGGCTTCTAGGTCGCAAATAAAGTGATTGATTGTATTTAAAAGGTATTATCCGGCGCGGAACGCCGGAAAATTTCGAGAAATTATGATCTCCGACGGTCGAAAATCATTGCAAATTACGTATCCAGTCTTTATCTCACCAAATATTTTTGGCCTATAACGGGGAGGGCGACGCCTCCCTTGCCCCTTAAATCCGCCTTTGGTTTATACGTCTCTGTTTTAATTCACTTTTAAATCAATTCCAACCATTGAATCCGTTTTTGGTCTGAATTTTGTCTTATTGTTCCTTAACAAATGTCTCTTTCTACGGGTAGACCCCTACCCTCGCACATTTTACGCCACCTGCCCCTGTCACGATCGCCACCGGTGCTTATGCAATGCAGCTCAGGCATCGCACGACACGAGCCATAAATCAGATATTTCAAATATACAAAAGTGCTTGTACATACATATGTACATATCTGCACTTTTCAAGGAATCGAGTTCAGAATGGACGTGCCGCGAACTTAAGAATAAGCTCAACATACGCTGTGGACCAAGGCATTGCAATCGAGGAGAGCAGTGCTGCGAAAAACGAGGGAAGAAAAGGATGGAAAGGAAGTGTGGCAATTCAACAAGGAAATAAAAGGCGATATGACAGATAGTGCAATAATTATTATAATATATAGATATATCATAATTATAATAATATTGCACTTGCACGAGTATGTCTTAATAGAATTGGTTCTGAAACATGCATGTATGTATTATCGCTCTTGTTTTATATACATATGTATTTTTGATCTTTTGTTTTGAACACAATAAGTGATCTTTGTAAAATTTTTTTGACATATTCGCTATTTTTAGGTCAAATCTGGGCGTCTAAGGAAAGAGATGAGGCAGAAGATAAGAAATCCGGCGCGAAGCGCCGGCAGTTTAATAGCTCGAAAGTGCGCTAGAAAACGCATTTTGACTGTCCTTTTAATATATTTATAGAATTTTTATTTTTTTTGCTCTGAGAGTGAAAAATAAAAATATTTTTTGATTTCAGTTGGTGGGGGCCTGCCTTTACCGCCCCCGGCTAATTATGCCCCGTATGTTCGGAACTGTTGATCCTGTCGTACGATTTTTTGGTGACCTACTCTCATGGTTTGTATTTAATTCAATTTCTGAATTCTTTGTTTATTGATTTCTCATTAAACAAAAAGTTCCATCATTTTCTGAATAAAATAATCACCAATGATTGAAATATTTGCCAATGCGGTTGCGAGAATTTTCTGAAAACCACGTTGGAAAAAACGTCTAGTTGCATCGTGCGTTACAATCACAATGTATCACATGATAATTTGCATAACACATATGCGCGAATAACAACATTTTGGTTTTGAAGAAGATGCTATTGTCAAGTAAATACAAATAATATGCTCAGCCACCTCTTTTCTTATATGTTCATCACAGCGAGTGCGAACTTTGTGTCCCCCCACCTCGCAGCAACAACGGCACACACCTGAGAGGTGCGCTTTTTTTAAACGATAGATAATTAAAAAACTCGATGTACCTTTTTTTGTTTACACTCAATACCGAGTTAGCAATGAGTTTGTAAAGTGTAAACAGAAAAATCGAATAATTTGCGGAGGGCCCATTTTTTTAAAATGTTGCCTTTGAGTTGTAGATTACGAATCTTACCTTAAAATTTCTTTATAATCAATGGTTGTTACACAAAAAGTGTAAAGTATACGTGTTTTTTACTCTTTGCGTGTCCTTCAGCTTATCTAACTCAATTTTGGTTTCTGCTGCAGTCCAATTGGTTTTATAATGTAGTGGGTTACAATATCTCAGAACGTAAATTTTTTTACTCCTTTTAAGGCGACATTTCTCGATCTGTCATCGTTTCAGTGTAAAGAGTTCGAGACGAAAAACGAAATTTCTTCAGCTACTCCGCTAAATAGGCGTAACATGCTAACTATGCTTAAAATGTGCCCTGACCCTAGCGTTACAGGTCCTAGTTCATTTTGTTTCTATAAACCCAATCAATACTGCTTTATTAGCACAAGTGTAAAGTTTTCGCTGAAAAGCACTTTTCCGCCCAGAGCATTGGGTATCAAACAATTTGCGAGAGCCAATTTTTTTAAATGTTTCCCCTGAGTTGTAGATTACGAATCTGACCTTAAAATTTCTCTGCACTCAATGGTTGTTGCACAAAAGTGTGAAGTGAACAAATTTTTTACTGTTAGCGTGTCCTAATGCTTATCTAATTCAATTTTGGTTTCTGTGCAGTCCAACTGGTATTATAATGTAGAGGGTTACAATATCTCAAAACGTAAAATTTTTTTCTCTTAACGCAATACTTCTTGATCTGTGATCGTCTTAGTGTAAAGAGTTCGAGACGGAAAACGAAATTTCTTCAGTTACTCCTTCAATTATTAAAAAAACTAATTGTGCTCAAAATGTGCCCTGACCTTAGCGTTACCGATCCTGATTTATTTTGTTTCTGTACACCCAATATTGCGTTATTAGCACAAGTGTAAAGTTTACTCCGAGAAGCACTTTTCCGCCCAGAGCGTTGGGTATGAAACAATTAGCGGAAAGCCAATTTTTTTAATGTTGCCCCTAAGTTGTACATTACGAATCTGACCTTAAATATTCTTTACACTAGATGGTTGTTGCACAAAAGTGTAAAGTATAAGGGTTTTTTACTGCCTGTCTCAATTTTGGTTTCTTTGCAGTCCAATAGCTTTTATAATGTAGAAGGCTACAAAATCTCAAAACTTAAAATTTTTTTTCTATTTTAACGTAATATTTCTTGATCTTTGATCATTTTAGTGTTAAGGGTTCGAGACGAAAAAATACATTTCTTCGGTTACTTGCACTCCCAGAATTTTGGCGCTGCCCACCTATGGATATATGGCCTGAAGTAATAGATAAAAGAAGGGAACTAGCAAAGAAAAATGCTCCGATGGAAGAAAAAAGGTAAATGTACTTGAATTTCTATATTGTTAAAGATGTAAAAGGAGGGGACTAGGGAAAATTTCCCTATATGCGCTGAAGCCATGGGAATGTGTTAAACAGTTAGACTTCTCCTAAACAACGCAAAAATCGAATGATATTCTGCGGCCAATGCGCGGTTCTGCAGATTCTCCGTAGTAATTTCGATTAAGATGACGAGTATTTTGATTACTTTATTCTGGAAAATTTAAAGAAATTTTTCGTGGTTTTTCGTGCAAACTATTGAGTTGGCCAGTAGGTGTAAATTTTACACTATAATCTTTTACGCCAGAACATTGTGGAAGGTCAATATTTCATTAAATAAATAACACATTGATTATTTAATAGTCATGGAAGTGTCTTCAATGCTCTTTTGCGAAACACTAACGTTCTGTGACTACTCCCTCATTTTTCATAGGCCGCAGAATACACTTCGATTTTTGCGTTGTTTAGGGAAGTCTTATTGTTTAGCACATTCCCATGGCTTCTGCGCTTATAAGGAAATTTTCCCTAGTCCCTTCCTTTTACATCCTTAACAATGAAGAAATTCAAGTATATTTACCTTTTTTGTTCTTTTTGTTCCATCGGAGCATTTTTCTTTGCTAGTATATATGTATATGAAACGAATTATAATTTTCGGCGTTTGTTTTTCTTGCGGCATTCAAATTGAAACTTATACTATTAATACTGAAACTTCGCGTCCGACTTCGTATTGGTATTTCTTTATTGCCTGTACAAGTATTTTATGCCGTTGATCGAGCCAAGTGTGCCTATGTCTTTCCAATAATTAAATTAGAAAGCTCAATTATTTTACATCTAGATTTTTTGTTTTTGCATGCGTCTTAATGACAAACACTGAACGAAATTTCATGCGCTTTTTCAAAAATCTACGGAATGTATCTCCTTATTAGGGACGGGACTGATGGTTCCGTGTTCTTCCAAGCCTTACAACCACATATGGGCGTGGGAGGGGGAATTGGGGTATGCACCACCTTCTCCAGTTGACCGAATACCCCTCCCCCAGAATTCAATTTTTGAATTTTTTTGTTTTTTTTCGCAATTTTTTGATGCCAATGGATAGTGATCGATGAGATACATTGAAAAATGATGTTTTCTTCGCCTTACCACTATTTTAAGACCATTTTTTGATCTTCGAAAAATCTTGCTCCCCTCCTCCCAGAATTTCGGTGCTGCCCATGTTTGGTTTTAACCGAACTGGATATAAGGATTTATTGAAAATTTCTACTGCTAAATAGATTGTGAGTTGTTTCAGCCATGTAATTACGGCAACAGAAGTTTTGAAAAATGCAATATTCCCAATCTTTTTTGGCGCAAAAGTTTGTCGAAATACGTTCGGAGTTTCTGAGAATTTTTCGTGAGAAATACTCATTAAGCTGTTTGAATGACAATCGGCAGGCTTATGCTTTACATATCAGCTAATAGAGCATAGCTAGATGTCCCGCCGCCCACCGACATTTAGATATTCTCTTCGGCTTTGAAAATTCAATAGACTTACGAATTTCGGATATTATTTAATTTAAAAAATCTGTCTATTCATTGGATGTGTGATGATTTAATGAATAGAATATTTGACTTTCAATTTTGCGCATGTATTTTTCGCATGCATATATTTATGTGTACTTACGTATTCGATGGAGTAAATGCAGAATATAGGTTCCTGCAAAAATCCGTAAAAATGGGTTTAGAAAACCCGGATTTTTTGCGAAACTTGCTGAAATCGTTGAAATGAGGCGCGGAAAACAGGCTTGATTGTAAACTGTCCGTTGTTTCTTGAAATACTTCTGATTTTATTGCTAAATTCGTGCTTTTCGTGATTTAGCACTAGTACATAAAATTCATGTTTTTATAGTTTTTTCGCCAAAAAAACAATTTTTTATGTCATTTCCAATATGCTGATGACGAACTTGATAATCTTTTTGCTTGGAAATTTTTACGAGTAGTATGTGCAAATTATTGTCCAAACGTTTATAAATCGACCTAAGCGGCTATAAGTCGACCTAAGCGGGAGTAATATCGACCTAAGCAGCCTAAAAATTCGCATACATCTGTAAGTAAGCCTAAGCCTAAGAAAAATTATGAGAAAACCGACACATTATAAATGTCGAAACTGCCTATTCTTAAGCACTGTGAAATTGTGAACTTTAGAGCCCGATAAATCCCTCAATATTGGACAGAAGCGCGTACACTAAATTTAACTACTTCTTATTTTATTCAATTTCAATTATAAATACAATGTAAAAATTCGGTGAGCCGACATTAGAGCGCCTACATTTGAGCGCAGCCATAATAGATGTTTTTCACGTAAATTAAGAAAACTTCTATGCTGATAAATGAAAGAATTCACCTATCAAAGCTTCACGGACAAAACGGGCATGCCTTTGAAAAAAGTCTTACTGTATCTTACACTCGAGACTATCTGCAACGATTCGTAAACTTTCCGATTCAGAATTGGATGCGCTTTCTATTATTGGAGGTAAAGTAAAAATGTTGAATTTTTAGTCTCACCTCTGGAAAGCATCAATTGTTTTGAACCGATGGATTTTGTGCAATGCGGTTTGTTACAACAGAAAGTGAGATGAATGCCCCGCAAATCAGTGTCTCCAAACGACCCCTTGCTATGCTAGTTCCGAAGTTGTAGGTGTTACTTATTTAAAAAAATTTGACGTTAATTCAAACATCTCTTGTGCAGTGGAATAGACTGATACTGATCTGTTTTCTAACACCTAAAGCTCTAAAACTACGGTTGTAAGGGTGTCATTTTAGGACATTATTTTGTAGCTTTTCATGCACTTTCTAATGGGACTATACCTTTTTCACTTGTTTTCTTGACACAGGAATGCAAGATAAGTTTACACAAATTTTGATCTTTCGCTTATTCACTGCAGTTTTATGAATGTTTACTGCAGCAATAAATTCCACGCTCGATTTGTACAACTTACAGTAAATGCGTACAATTTAAAAACAATTGTGAAAATGAATACCGTAATCTGTGTCAAGAAAATAAATAAAAAGGGAATAACGGCGTTACACAAAAGCTACTGCTTCAAAAGTTACTGTCCTTTTTCCAAAGGTAAGTCAAAAAGTCGAAATTTCTACTTTCGTACATCCGCTAATTCAACCAGTGTACAACTCAATTAGAAAGTAAAGACAGAATTTAAAAAAAAATTATACGAATCGTTGCGAATAGTTTCGAGTGTAAGACACAGTGGGACTTTTTTTCATAAGCATGCTTGTTTTGTCCGTGAAGCTATGTATAACCGGCGAATTCTTTCCTTTTATCAGCATTAACGTTTTGTAAACTTACGTGAAAAACATCTAATATGGCTGCGCTCTAATTTCGCGCGCTCTAATGTCGTGTGCGTGCCAAAAATTCCTTTTAGGATTCATCGAATTCGGATTCGAAACAGGCCATTTCTTTGTATGCCAAAAAATTATTTTTTCCCTTTCTACAATTATTCAAGCGAGATAAATCAAAATCGAGCGTTTCCACCATATGAAAATTAGGAAGAATAAAGCATTTTTGTATTGACTGGTAGACCAAAATAAGCTGATGCATATTTCTGGCAAAATCGTGTCCTATACTACCGGAGGCTAAACAGCACTATGCTTTGGCCGACAAAAAATCAATTATATTGTAAAAAATCAAGTGATCAGCAGAGATGTCTTGAAATTTGGCTTAAATTCTAGACCCCTCCGATTTCCCGCATGGTCTTGTTTGATTCTGCATCGTTTTTTCGATTTGACAATGCAAAACATTTCTTGTACGAGCAGATTTGTATCTATTGCACATGATTTGCGCAAGTGAAAGAAGAAAAAAACATAATGATTCATTCGTGGGAAAATATTCCATTTACACAATGTCCGTTTATCATTCTCGTGATAAACGACGGTAAAATATATTATTTATGATACTGTTTTTTCACGAGTCACTGATTCTCTTCTTTGGCTGTGCTCGCTTTTATGATGAATCATCAGTTTCAGATCTCGATGCACAACAACAAAGTCGATTAACCATTTGACTTCAGAAATTCAGCAGCCACCGGTTTTTAAAATTTGTACTGATATCCAAACATGGTCTTCGTCATTAGCATTCTTATTGATATTTTTAACCCTACAGGTTAAAAACATTAAATTTCTTGAATTTAAAGAAATTTCAGGTATTTATTGGGTAACGAAAATGGGGTTGTGAATGTACACGCATGAGCAGCGTCTAAAGTCAGGGTTGCGCAAAAAATTTTTGAAAGTAAAGAGGCAGCGAATTCCCATATTACTATTCATAATCCAAAAATTTTTTTGTTGCAGTTCAAACTGAGAGTTAAGTACATAGATTGCAGCGATAGCACGTTAATTGTGATCACATTTCTTTTTTCTGCACAGTATCAATTTTCGCGATATCGGGAAGCAACAGACTTTTTAATTTTGACATTGAAATGGTTTAATCTATTATTCATTTGATTTATTCAATTTAATATTATTCTAGTATTCGATGCATCCCCAGACTTCCGTAGCAGTCACATGAATGAAATCTTTAAATTTTTTTTCTTTTCAGCGATTTTTTTATGCCAGTGATATACATTTTATATTATAGATCATAATTATTATAGAGTATGGCTTCACCACGCTCGAATTTATTTAAATCGGCGTAAACTTTAATTTAAAGCAAAAATTAATTAGGCGTGCCAGGCCGCGGCCCTGGCGCCAGGGCCGGTGCCTGTGGAAAACGAAAAAAATTTATGAAAACAGGATAAAATTAATCTTTTTTTAAATCGAATTATACTACATAATATCTAGTTATTTACAAAAATGTGCTAAATTACGTCAAAATTAAGCTTAAAATTAAAAAATTAATGTTGTATTCCGTTTTTGGCAATCTAATAATTAAGATTTGAATGAACATTGAAACAATTTGATATATTTTTGAGAACCTTAGCGTAATTAACTAGGTATCTTTATAATGAAAATAATCACGTTTGACCGATTATTTTTAGACAAAAACATTTAAAATGCTGAGCACTCTCTCCAGCATCTTGTTAAAATGTTTATTATTATTCGATACCATATTAATAGTCATTTTCTGTTTCATATAAGATGATTTTGCAATAATTTTGGGCGCTTAGCGCCAGTCACTGTCTTCATTTTGACGTGTTTCACTAATATTATGTATGGTTGTTCAGTTTCATGTATAGCTTTAATATTAGAAGCGACTATTCAATACAAGAGTTTTGAAAAATGAGCTTGCTAAGCGAGAGTTGTAAACAAAGAGAAACTCAAAGTTTAAAACAAATCATTAAATTATGAAGAGAATAATAAAAGATTATAAACTATAAGAAAATGAAAGAGGTGGATTTAAGCAAATTAAAACAAATTTAGTGGATATGATGAAACATTATTGTTGAGAATAGGACGATCACGTGCTATGTATAATGACTCCTTGATTAAAAGATCAAAAGAGTTGGATGCTCGACTAATAACCTTGAAGCAATCTGATGTATTTAAATGATTGCTATTTGAGATATGTTTGTGAATAGCAGATAAGCTATCACCCTGAATTGGCTTTCCTGTAGCAAATGAGATGCCAGTATGCTCTGCAATTTACTCCCAAAATGTCGGCGAGTTTCGCCAATGTAACTAGCCATACAGCTAGAACACGTATATTTATATACTAAATTTGAGAGTAGCTTAGCAGGTACAGCATCCTTGTTCTTGAAAAACCGGCTTATACACATGACAGGTTTGTAAACAAACCTTACTCTAATCTGAGGGTAAAATGTAGATATAAGCTTTAGAATTCTGCTGCGTACATTGTAGCCATGCACACCAGTGTAAGGCAAAACAAGAGAATAGCATAATTTATCACACCCAATTTTTATTTCATCACTTTTATTATAAACCTTTGTCATAAAGTCGGATATGACCTTATCAATCAAGCCAAGGGGATACTCATTTTGCACTAGAGTCTGCTTCAGCTTGTCAATATCAGAGACAAAAGTCTGATATGGCTAGTTACATTGGCGAAACTCGCCGACATTTTGGGAGTAGAATTGCAGAGCATACTGGCATCTCATTTGCTACAGGAAAGCCAATTCAGGGTGATAGCTTATCTGCTATTCACAAACATATCTCAAATAGCAATCATTTAAATACATCAGATTGCTTCAAGGTTATTAGTCGAGCATCCAACTCTTTTGATCTTTTAATCAAGGAGTCATTATACATAGCACGTGATCGTCCTATTCTCAACAATAATGTTTCATCATATCCACTAAATTTGTTTTAATTTGCTTAAATCCCACCTCTTTCATTTTCTTATAGTTTATAATCTTTTATTATTCTCTTCATAATTTAATGATTTGTTTTAAACTTTGAGTTTCTCTTTGTTTACAACTCTCGCTTAGCAAGCTCATTTTTTCAAAGCTTTAATATTATTTTAATTATGCTAGTGAACGTTCCCTGCTATAGACAGGTGATTTCCGGTCGGTATAGAAATTTTTTCGACGCTATAATTTCCCATTTATATTATAAAAGAGTAGTATTTTATGCGTGTAGTTATATTATTTTAAACAACGAAGTGCCTTCAAATTTTGCTGTCGAAAAAGCCATGGACTACCTGTTTCCACGCAATGTACTTGTAAGGTTCTGCATTGTATTGTGTTACTCGTCTCTTTTTTCCATGGCATTAGCATGAAACTATAGAAAATTCGTATTTTTGTTTACTTTATTGTTTTTTGGGGCTATAGCTATATTCATTAATTATTTATTTATATTTTTCTTTTATTTGTCCTTCAATTAGTTTATTTTCATGTCTTTGATTCATTAAAGCATTATGTAATAGCCCGCTATAGTGATACTGAGGTGTTAAGTCTATACAGGCATAATATGGATGCATGATATACGTGGTAAATATATAGTTTACGTAACGTACAGGCACTGAGCAGGCCCCGGCCCCGAGGCTGGCACCCCTGTCCCAGCTCCGGCCCCGGCACATCTCAAACCTTAACCTATTTTTCCTCATAGGAAATTCTTTTATAGGATCTTCCCCACAAATGTGCGTGGGGGTTGAGGGTTTGTACTCTCCCACCCCTCCCCCCAACGAAAATCCGCTTGACCCCAAAAATCGATAGACCCCATGATTGATTGGTTTTTTGTGCATTTTTTGAATTTTTGTAAGTTTTACAGCACCCACACCCCCAGAATTTGGTCGCTACCCATGTGTGGTCTTGACCGTACGTACTGACTTAATTAGGTCAGTCAAGTCTGTGTTTTCAGTCAAGTAGGTTTGTGCACTTTTTTAAAAGATAGATAATAAAAAAAATTCGGTGCCCAAATTTTTTTTAAAATTAATACTCAGTGTATAAAGAGCGTGTAAAGTTTTACTGTAAAGTTGTAACATAGATTTTAAAATTTTTTGGTCGATTACACGACTATTCTAAGCTAGTTTTGCACTCTGTTTAGTCTGGTTTTTTTGAATGTGGGCAATTAAGTTAGCTTCGAACAAATTTCAATTTTTTAAGTGACTTATTTCGAGGAAGCAGTGTAAAGAGGGGGAAAAGTTTGGGTTAAAAAACACATTCCAGTCGAGTTTTCAGCTCATTTATGTCTGCCAAATTCTTTGTATAAGAGTCCGCCAAAAAATATATTTACGGAAATGTAACTACGGATCAAGCACTACCTTTGGCTTACCTGTAAACTTTTTACACTCGATTCGAAGTTAGATCTAGGGTTCAAACTTTTAACCTTTTAGTGGCCAACGTTCCCAATCGGGAACATATTTTCAAAATTTTGTTGCAAAACAACTACTCATCTAATTTAAATAAGACTCGTCTTGGATGAGAAACAAGATGATTGCCTATCCTGTGAGAGTAATTTCAAAACTTAATTATAAGTATGAATGCGATGCTATACTGTCTTAAGTTAGACAAAAATAGCGAAAGTTTGTCATGTTTAGAAATTTGCATATTGTCAATCGGTATACAAAATTTTTGAGCCGAATGTCATGCAGTCATGTTTGCAGAGGTTTTCTGATCATTTTGGTATGTTATTCATTCCTATTTAGTTGTTCATCAAAAGTTATGGTAAAATTTATATTGATGTTCCCATTTGAGAACGTTGGCTTCTAGGAGTGCAAAAATATTTAATTCCTGGAAAGAGAACAAAATCTATGGGGCAGCATATGTAACATCGGCTATGCTCTTTAGTGACCTCTCATGCATTCCTTCAATTTTCTAGAGCTCCACAAGCATTCTGGTATGACTCCAATGCACATATTTAAAATATTAAATGCAGGTTCATGGGATTCTTTACCTGATTCTATGTGTTACAATTACACAACAATGTACCTCTTGATTTCTAGCGGTTTTTAGGCAAAAATTCAAGCGTCTCTGTAAATAATTTTAGGTGCTTTCAGAAATTACCTGCTCTACCTGACTTTGCTTTATTTTTTGACTATTACTTACAGAGCCATGAATCTTTAAAGGCTTAGAGACACATTTTCTTGAATTCATGCACAATATCATGTTTTTGATCTGTAGAACTTGCACTGTACTTCATCAAACTTTATATAACTACTGATTTCTAACATTTTTTAATAGCTCAGAAGCATGCTAGCAACATAACTAAACTTTGAGTGTAAGTTTATTGGACTATCTATAACAACTGCGGATAGGTAAATGTCTGAATGAGTAAACATATGATATTATGACTTACTTTTATTTACTGTAAAATTTTACTTATTGAAAATTGAATGAAATTGCCAAGTTGACTATAATGCACCCTGACTTCCCTGTTATTTCCCAAATCATGATTCATGGTTTCTAATTTTTAGTATACCGAAATACGTCGGTGCAGAGTAAATAGCTCTAAGATCACGGGCATCAGTTCAACAGCGTAGAAACGAGAAAACCAAAATCCAGAAAAAACGAAAATACAGAGTTATAGCTCGATAATAGTTTTTTACTCTTCTTCAGCTAGACATTATTTAATGTTATCTAGAAAGCAAGCAAATCTAACAAAAAACAAATATAAGTTACGGTGTCTACTGAACAGTTGCTTTGTTTTCTGAGGTTTATGGTTCCCATAAGGTTTCAAAAACTCAAAACCACATTCTTGTAGGCTCTCTATTTGACAATTTGACAGTTTAGATTACTTGTGTTATCAATGTTTGTAAGCAGATTGCTTTAATCTTATTTGTTTTGCAAAACATAACAGAACATGAAATTTGGCAAAAATGTTCCTCAAGAAGCCAACGATCCCAAATGGGAACATATGAACAATATGATAGAGAGGAGAGCTTTTGTTCTGGTTTTTTGCATACAGTCTTACATTTTAAAGATTTGAAGCATATTAAGATCGCATTGCTCTAGCACTTCTGCATCATAGAGCGGACTCTAGAAGGTTAAACTCTAGTGGATGGTGTAAAAAATCAGGTTTTGTCCGGGATTTCTCTATCTAACTTCTCCGGTAATAAGTCAGCTACAAATTGATCTGACAACTACTCCGGTAATGACTCTAGACATAATCAAACGTCTAAAAATGTACAAGGGGTCAAACAGTGAGACGTCAGTAGGGCGCGTTTATTTACACTCAGACAGTGGTTTAAAGTGGTTAACATATAATATTTACTTGTCTGCAGGCCATTGTGGAGATTTAATTCTTTTATAAATATCGGTCATACTACCAGAGTGATATAAGAATTATGAATTTTACTAAAATCTTCTTTACATCCGGTGGTTGTGTAAAGTACACACTGAAAGTTAATTCAAGTTCTAGAGCGCTGTGGAAGCTTAATGTTTTTCGAAATGCTCGATGTAACATTACAACTACGAATCTGACCGTTACTTTTCTCTATACCCATAGTTCTGTAAAGTTTACACAGTTCATTCTATTGGTAATCTGTAAGAGTTTACACTACTAATTTATTTTACTCCCAGAGCTTTGCAGAACGTGAATTTTTTCCAAAATATGGTGCGAAAGGTCGAGTATTACGAATTTGACTGCATCATTTTCTTTACACCCAGTAGTTGTGTATACCTTACTTTGAAAAATAACTCAAGACTAGAGCGTTGCGACTGTTAATTTTGTCGAAATAGCTAGTACGCGTAATTACGTGTCTGACTGTTAGTCTTCTACACTCAGTACGTTGTGTGATGTTTCCACTAGTCTCTCATTTTTTGATGTTTAAAGTTAACACTACAATTTAATTTGACTTCTAGAGCGTTACAAAGAGTGAATGTTTTTTGTTTCAAAATATGTCCTAAAAGGTCAGAATTACGAATCTGAATGTATGTTTTCTTTACACCCGCAAATTGTGTTAAGTTTACACTGAAGATTAACATTAATTTTGGAGCGTTGCAAAATCTTACTAATGTTTTTTAAAAGGCTTCATGTAACGCCAGGATTACAAATCTGGAGTGAAAGTGTTTCTTACAACCAGTAGTTGCCTTAAATTTACGCTGAAAACATTTGATCTAGTTTTAAATTTGATTAGGTGGTCTTGTTTTGAAAAATGATAATGCTAATCTTCAGAAAAATATTGTTTTCCGCGTTCTTGAAGTGTTTTCAGTATTGTAACTTGTTACCGTATGTGTTTAATGACTGATTTACTCAGATCATGCTAATTAAAAGTAGATGTACTAGCAAAGAAAAATGCTCCGATGCAGCAAAAAGATAGAATATGCTTGAAATTACGTATCATTTAGGACATAAAAACAGGGAATTGGGGAAAAGTTACCTATGTATGCCTGTGAAAGTTGTAAGAATCTACTAAAAATTAGACTTCACGCTCAAAAACGCAAAAAATCGAAGTATATTCTGCGGCATCTGAAAAAAATGCCTTCACTATGCATTGTTCAATAGCTCAGGAAAAGAGATTATGAGGAAGCTGAGATGTGTTTTAATAACCGCTTTAATTTCTTATCAATATTAAATTTCTCTTTAAATATATAACCAATTTAGTTAATCGTTAATGGCTTCATAAATGAATTAGGACAAGCACACCATCTTGTTAATTGCTGCCCCATAGCAGTGCGTCCCATGCTAGCGTAAGAATGCACATTGTGTCGTTTTTTATTAGTGATCGCTTATTTTCTAGGAGTAAGCTATTCATCTTATTTATTTTTACGTCGGAGGTGCAAGTCCCTTCTGTAGGCCGTAGAATATACTTTTATTGTTTGCGTTTTTAAGCGGAAGTCCAGTTTTTAAGTAGATTCTTACTAACTTTCACAAGCATAGATAGATAACTTTTCTCTAAGCCTTTCCTTTTGTGTCCTTAATGATGCCTAATTCCAAGTTTATTCGTCCTTTTTGCTATATCGGAGGATTTTTCTTTGCTAGTGTATTAATTCGATCTAAAGAGTTGGTAGCTAGTATGTATGTCGTTGGTGCAAATATCTTGTCGTTTTCAAGGAAGCATATTCGGATTGGAATTGCCGCAAACCTAAGCTTTTGTCCTTCGCGCCGTTGTGGGCCACAAAAATGCAAGAGTGGGGAAGAGTGTTGCGAAAGCCAAGATAAACCAACGACCGAATATAAGTGCGTCAGTTTTTGAATCCAATGAAACGCCTTAGCGATATTTCTGCTAAATGGTCATCTGGTCTAATAGAATCCAGTTTTCAAATAAGTACTAGTCAGTGTATGATTCTTGTTTTTTCTTGTATTTTACGTCTTCTGCTTTGATTACAAGTAAAACTTTGTCGATCGAAGCAGTGTTTTTCAGCTTCTGGTAGTAAGCGGCACGCATAATATAGCAAAAATGTCATTTTTCCGAATCAGGTCGCTAAAATAATTCAAAAAAGAGAAAAATATTTTCATCTATCCGTGTTGCGAAAAATTATACTGCTAAATACAGTCGACTACATATATCGCAAAAAAATAGCCTGCTCAGATTCGAATCCGGTGAATCTTAAAAGCTCAAAATAGCCTGAATGCACGGTTCTTACATCATTCGGTTTTCAGAAAGGTTTTCATACTGCATTGTATTTTTTAGGTTTTATTCGTAATTTAAATTAGTCCTAATATTGCACTAAATTAGCGCAATGCAAGATCTGCTGTAGTCCGATGTTTGTTGCATCACGTCCACACGTAGTCGTCTTCGTTTTGTCTCGACGCCCAAAAAACGACAGATCCACAAGATTATATTTTTCTGAAATCTTCGTTTCTACGCAAGTTACGGAAAAAATCGAAAACGGTATTTTGTGCCCGATTCAGCAATTTATACAAAACCATACTCTATTTAAAAAGCTATGCTTGAACTGTCACAAAGAGTTTTTTGACTTGTTTATGGCTGCCAAATTCTTTTAATTTACAGAAATGTACTACGGCTCAGGGGCTATCTTTGGCTTACCTGCAAACTTTCTTATACTCAAAGCCGAGGTAGATCTAGGGGTTCAAAGTTTACACTTTAGTGGATAGTGTAAAAGCAGATTTTGTCTAAGATTTCATTGTCAACTTCTCCGCTAATAAGTCGGGACAAATGGAATAAAAGAAAATTAGAGTACGTTTTTAGGACTATACGTCGCAGTGATTTGCGTTTTTAGAGACTCAATATTGAGTAATTCCTAAAGGTGTAAAGCTCGAAATCAGGGGCGTAACATGAGGCAAAAAACACGTTTTCTCTACTTTTTCTAAATTGGTCATTATCTCAAATATTTTGCGAAATAGAAGTCTCCCACATACAAACGTACCAGCAATTTAAGGGCTGCAAAGTGCTTTAAACAGAATATCTTTAAACTCAATGTGGAGTTAGGTTCAGATTTTTAGAGTTTACACTGTCGTGGATGGTGAAAAATACGTTTTTGTCCTTTTTTGCCCTCTAATTTCACTATTTAGAAGTCGAAATAAGTCGAATAGAATAAAAAAGTACTTTCTAATGGGTAAACGTCACAGCAAGTTGTGTTTGTTTGCATCAGTATCGAGCCATTTTAGAAGGAGTGAAGTCAAAAACGGGGCGGTATATGTCTTTTTTAAGCGTCAACCGTAATAGGCCAATTGGGCGCGTTCGTTTACACTCAACAGTGGTGTAAAGTACACATCATTTTCACCAAAACATGTAAAATTTGCACTTTATGGTCTACTGTGCTTGACCCAGAAAGTCATATGTAATGATTAATGCACTTTCGAATCGTTTTTAAAGAGTTTCCATATACATGCAACTTGGAGCACTGAGAATACAGTAATCCGCTTGCAGTGCATAATGAAAGTGTATGTGATTGTTGACACCTGAAAAAAGTGGTTCATACCTTTTAGGTTTTTGAGCAAATCTCAAGATCCATCTAACTATTTTTAAAAAGTAAAGTTTTTCTGATAGAAAACTTAGGGGCGCAACTATTTTGTGAGAAAAAATTTCAAAAATGTTAAAATATTATACTTTTGTAGCATGACAATGAAGAAACATTGCTACTGCTATCATCATGCACACATTGTAGGCAGAATGCCCGACAGTAGCAAAATAGTTGGGTTCTTTGAACAAACTTTGTTGTATAATAATTTTTTTTAAACAGAAGTTTTCGTTCTTTAGATTTGCTCGATACAAATTTTTAACATGGAGGCAGCCATATTGGAAAAATGACGTTTTGATCTATATCTTGACTTACTTTACATTATTTCGTGTTTGAGAGCATTTTGGAACGTGCTTAAAAAGCGCTTTTGCACTGAATATTCATTTGCATGACATACACAAGTTTTAAGAAAAATCAATATTGCTGTCATGTAGGCCGCCATATTGGAAAATTTGCTATTTTCGCGTTTTTTGATCTCTGATCTTTGATTGATCTGATGCAGTTCAAATTTTTACACATAGACATACATAAAATTTCATGCTCTTTCTGATGAAATATGTTTAACAGATCAATTCTCATCAGTTTTCTGAATTTTATGTTTTTTCTTCAAAAATCATTTATGTTACACTAAAAACGATGTGAGTACTTTATGTCTAATATTTATTTGTCTGCAGACCATTATGGAGAGTCAATTTCTTCATAAATATTGTTCGAAATATCTAAGTAATATCAGAATTAGGAATCTGACTATATTTTCTCAACACTCCGTGGTTGTGTTTAGTTTACACTGAAAATTGACTTAAGTTCTAGAACGTTGCGATAGCTTAATTTTTCAAAATGTGCTATGTAAAGTCAGAATTATGAATCTGACGCTAAGTCTTCCCTACACTCAGTAGTTGTGTAATGCTCTATAGATGTGTAAAGTTTACACTACAAATTTATTGTACTTCCAGAGCATTGTAAAGCGTCATTTTTTTCAAAATATGTCCCGAAAGGTCAGGATTATGGATCTGACTGTACGTTTTCTTTACATCCAGTAGTTATGTAAAACTTACATTGAAATTTAAGTTTAGTTCCAGAGCATTGCAAAGCTTAATTTTTTAAACGTTTTATGTAACGTTAGCATTAAAAATCTGAATGCAAGTGTACTTTACAACCAGTTCTTGCATAAAATTTATGCTGAAAATATTTGATCAGGTTTAAATAAGGTGAGATTGTCTTGTGTAAAAAAGATAATGCAGATGTTCATGTTCAGACAAATATTGTTTTCCCCGTACTTAAACTGCTATCATTTTTGTGACACCATACCGTATGTGTTTACTAAGTTACTTAATCAAATCATGCTAATTAAAAGTAGGGTAATAGCAAAGAAAAATGCTCCGATGTGACAAGAAGGACGAATATGCTTTGAATTACGGATCATTAAGGACATAAAAGGAGGGGACTAGGGAAAAGTTACCTATGTATGCCTGTGAAAGTTGTAAGAATCCACTAAAAATACGACTTCCGCTGAAAAACGCCACTCAGAAAGAGGGATAATAAGGAAGCTTTGACGCGTTTTAATATCCGATTTAATTTCTAATCAAAATCAGAATTTTTTTAATATCTAACCGAGATTTAGTTAAGCGTCAATGGCTCAATATATAAATTATGATAAGCGCACCATCTTTCTGATAGCTGCCTCATAGTAATGCGTGACATGCTAGCGTATGAATGCATATTATGTCGTTTTTTGATTAGTGATCGCATCTCTAGGAATAAGCCGTTCATGTTATTTATTTTCATGTCGGAGGTCCCTTTGCAGGCCCAGAATATAATTTGATTTTTTGCGTTTTCAGCGGAAGTCGTATTTTAGGTGGATTCTTACAATTTTCACAGACATTTATAGGTAACTTTTCACTAGTCCACTCTTTTTATGTCCTTAATAATCCGTAACTCCAAATATATTCGTCCTTATCGGAACATTTTTCTTTGCCAGTTGAATAATAAATGGTACAAGTTGAAAACCCAACAATAAAACGCACAATATGTAGCAGTACAAAGTAGGCTGATTATAGGGCCTAATGAACATCTTTTCCTTGGGACCCGATTCCGGCTACCGAAAGCCATCGATGATTGCGAAGGAAAAGAGCTGCCGAATAAATTTCTTAATAAAAGAAGTATCTACCTAAATATATCTCATATGAGCATGTTAGTGCATATCTTGCCGAAAATGGCACTCTAAATATGATTCTGGGGTCTATCGATTTTCGGGGGCTTAGTTCAATACTTCCTATACCGTCACACCATGTGCGGACACATCTTAGAGGTGCGCCACCTTTTTTAAAATATGGATTATAAAGGACTTATGTATTTTCTTTGTTCTCTAAATTAAATACAAAGCTTACGAATATAGTATTGAGTGTAATGTCAGATTTTTTATTGGATAAGGTGGCAAACCGAGAAATGGCCAAAAAATACGAAACATTTAGCATTTATCTCATTGCAGCATTCTGTAATGCTATTTTGATTATTTTTCACATCGCGAGAAGATGCCCGCCCTCATTTTGCTGAAAAACAATTCAGGAATTCTACACCCTCCCCTCGACTTTTCACCTTGGAGAACTATGGCGGCTGCCCAGAGGTGGCTAAAAAGGCATCCACAATATCAACATATCTTTCGAACGATTAATGCTTCGCCTCACATTCTCTTACGTGATCATTTACACATTTTTTGACTATATTTTGTTCAATTTACTCGTTTCTTTCAAAAAATTTTTTCAAATTTTTTTGTTTTCTATGCTTTAAAAAAGAACAAACATTGTCCGAAACGTTAATAAAACGGTGTCAATGACGTGTTCCAATCGTTTTTAGCCCAAAAATAGGCAAAAGGTTTTGAACCTGACCTCCCGCCCAAATTCCATTCTTTACCTGTATAGTTAAGGGCAATGCTCTTTATTCTAAGAACGGATATGGACTCATTTGTCAAAAAACGACGGAAAACCATAGTTTTATCGCTTTACTGTAACTTTTTTATCTTATTTGCCCTTAATATCACTGTATGTTCTTATTTTGACCAAAAATGCAAGGTATCGTCAATATGCACATTTTGTAATTCACGGATAAAGGTCAGCGCGTGGAAGAATTCGTTGTTTAGTGTATGTAGGTGTGTTGTTTTGGTATTTTGTCACTTGTTACAGAAGGTAAAATCAGACCCGGTCTTAGGCTTTTGGGAGACTCTTACAATAAATGATCTACATACAAAATTTTGGGGGACTGGTCCATCAGTCGCCTATTATATATTTGCCTGCTAAACATAGGAATGATAACTTTTGCCGTCAAAAAATAATTCTTGAGGTAAAAATATACAAAGCTCCTATCCAGACCGACAAAAATCTAAATGAATATAATTAAGGTGCAAACCTTATTACGATGACCGATAAGAAATAAAAAAATCATTTCAAGATCTATATTCTTCATCGCTCATCAAGTAAGTTAGGTCAATTTCTCGAAAAATGTTGCGTCAAAGTGATGTTAAACAAAAATAGACAAAGTAAATGCCAAAAGGCGCTACTTCGCATGTGAATGGTAAATTCTTGGACCAATTTTGACTCTTTTTGGAAACGTTGGGATACCGCCCCTCCCTATTGCTCGCACATATACTAAATTTCGACTTAAAAACTAACAGTTTGCTGATGATAACTTTTATGCAGCATAACTACCACAAAATGTCAATTATCATCAGGGGCGGCCGCCCCATTGGCCAAAATATTTGGCGAGATAAGAGACTGGATATGCAATATGCAATGATTTTTGGCCGTCAATGACCATAATTTTCTCAAATTTTTCCGGCGCTGCGCTCCGGATTATACCTATTAATGACATTTATTTACTTTCTTTGACGATCTAGAAGCCATTTTTGCTCATAGAATAGGTTTCAAACATTTTCAACAACCGAAACAGCTATTCTAGCATAGTTTTCTTGTATTATTAATCGAAAAATTTCGACGTTTACCGTGAAAACAGAAATCAAGCTTTTAAATGTCCATCAGCCTAAATTTCACAAATTTTCTGGCGTCTCGCGCCAGAGTTTCGTTAAAGCCTAAGAAATTTAGGGATTTTTTCGCACAAAATTGTCAAAAATTTTAAAATTTTCCGTAAAAATATTGCGCCAAAAGACATTTTAAGCAAAATTATACAATGTAAAATGCCGAAAAAAACGCTATTTTGCGCGTGAAGAACAATATTTTCGACCTATTTTTGAGTGTTTTTGTAAAGTTGGGTTACCGCCCCCCCCCCCTTAGGAAAATCTTAGATCCGCCACTGATTATCATAAGAACATATTGTAAAAACGAAAACTAAGAAAAACTGTAGGCACATGATGAAACAAACTATATGTGGTACGAGAAATTGATGTAGCAGCGCCGAAAATTTTTTGAATTTTCATAAACAGAAAGGTCACTTAGTATCTATTTTCTGAATGAGAGCGTTAAGAAATGCAAGCTCGGACGATTATGGCGACCACCATTATTCACTAAATTTTTCCTTGCTTGGTGTTAGCACATGCCTAAGACGGAGCTTGGGTAATATTTACAACGATTAGTCAAAATGCTTAAAGTTATCAAGAATAAAATGCTATAGGTACTCGTATTGCGGAAGCTTAAAACTGATTCCATGTTTCCGCTAAACCGAACTGCGTAGCATTTTCGGCGTGAACGCTACGGTACCGTCTCAACACTCCCACTGTCTCAACATTCCCAGTGTCTCAACATTCCCACTGTCTCAACGCTCCTACTCGAATTCTCAACACTCCCACTGTCCTCAACATATACCCACTGTCTCAACATTCCCACTGTCTCAACACTCCCATTCGATTTCTCAACACTTCCAATGTCTCAACATTCCCACTGTCGCAATGCTAAACGGGACCATATGAGCATAAAGCGTCTGGGTGAGGTCTAGAGACCCCCCTCGCCCAAGAATCTGGCGAACTTCCTAGAATTGTTATCATTGATACCTTTTAGCACTTGATCCCGTCTGGAGTCCCATAATTTTTACTCTGCCCATGCATGAACGGTAAATTTCACTTAAGGGCGATAAGATTTACAACCTTGCACATATTCCGGTTCAGATTTAGAATTTTAAATATCACTTAATGGTGATTAGATCTACGACCTTGCACATATTCTACTTCAACGGATTTAAATTGTTTAAGCCGCATCTCTACGTTTTCTCGCGCAAAGTTATATTTTAGCCAAAATCACTCAAATTTTATCAGTGAATGTTATTTAAGGGCACAAAGAAGGAATTCTAACACAAAATCAATCTTTCTTATGAATTTGTTTGCTTTTGCTACGCCTCCGACATTTTCTTGAATTTCAGCGCAAGGACCTCAAGTTCATGAATAACTTTTATGACTGGTTGAAAATTCATGAGTATTTCGCGAGAAAATGACTTACAGTAAGAATGATGTTTTAAGTTAACAGACCAAGCCTTATTGACGGAATTTTGCAAACTTATTGAACAATTAATTCACTAGAAGATAGTGTCTCTGAAATTTCTCCAGCCAGCTTCGTTAGCTAATAAAAAGCATTCATTCTGTTTCTTGAATGTCATCCTTTTTTCAACAAAATCTAAAGCTTAAAAGCTGCAAAAGAAAATAGAGATTGTGTTATGATTATTATATTGCCGTATTAATTTCTTTAAATCAATTTTGTTCGCAAAGTCATGATTTTTTATTGCCTCGTCCCGTTTCGCATTGAATTGCGGTTAGTAAAGATTACTCGTACAATCGTTATCGATCCTCATTCATTACTCTTTAAAAATTCAAAGAGATTAGGAAAATGACTACTGGCGAAATTAATATTTTGACATAGCAAAATAAGATTATTCAACGAAATCCGCGCCGACTCATAGCCAGATAAATTCTGTATAAACTGCGAGAGGTCGCAAGGTCAGAGCTGTTACGGAACAGAAGTTATTGGCTTAAGATATGATGTTTTTTATGCGCCACCCTGCATATGCGCGTCATTTATTATTCGTGTAATAAAAGGACGATAAAATCGTAAAAAGTTGCTTTTTCCACGAATCACTGATTCTCTTCTATAATGTTGACTGTGCTTGCTTTTGTGATGATGAAGCAGTTGCAGATATTTATGAGCAACAAAGCCGATCAAACTTTTGATTTTTTAAAATTCATTGGCACCGATTTTTTACATTTATACTGACATCTGAACATGGTCTCCGTGATAGCATTCTTGCTGTTAGCTTTAGCCCTACAGGTTGAAAAAATTAAATTCCTAGAACGTTAAGAAACTTTAGGTATTTAGTGGGTCAATAATGGGGTTCTGAATGCAAATAAATGAATCGCCCATGGTCGGAATTCAAAAACTTTTGAAAGTAAAGAAAGCGGTAAATTTTTATATTACAATTTTGCTTAACAGCAGTATCCTAAACAACAACGAGAGTCCGACAGCAGGCTTAGAATTAAAGTTTCAATTTTTTTCTTCTTTCGCAATTTTTTTCATGCCATTGGATGACGCTTCATAAAAAAGGTCGAGAAATGTAGTAATTTTTAGGCACTATTCAGACCTCTGAAAATTTTTGGCGCATGAGGAGGCGTGGCCTAAGGTCGGCCCTCACCAGTCGTATCTTAAACTATGAGTCAGATTTTGGCTTCACCAAGCTCTGTTCTATTGAAATCGGCGCAAACTCTGATGTAATGCAAAAATTATGTATTTATATGAGGTAGCTTAACCCACGTGTCTGCCTTTTACCTTTATCTTTATTTTTTATCATAAGATATTTATTTCTATGTGCCTTGGCAGTACGTGGCTGGCTTGGATAGGTCAGCAAAGTAAACAGCTTAGTCAGATTTAAATATAAATCTCACCCTATTTTTCCAGTCTTATTTAGCTTATAGAAATATGTAGGCCTGTCTCCCCGCATTAATTACTTGACTCGGCTTAGTCCCTTAATCCACCCGTTCTTAAGCATTCCTATGCAGCTCGGGTATCGCACGTGGCATATATCAGAATTTGCATAAGAGCATGTACGTACGTACCTTCATTTTTCAAGGAAACGAATTTGGTTTGGATTTGCCGCCGTTTTCGGTTGTCCCAGCGCATTTGCGGGCCACTATCATGCAATAGGACAGATGTGTGTTGCTCACAAAAAGAATACAACAGTAAGAAAGAATGGAAGTGCACAATTTTCTGAAGCGAAAAACGCCAACGACAGAACAATACTAATAATTCCGCATTTTGCTTCATTAGTTCTGTACGCGTACGTGCAATAATAGAATCGGTTCTGAAATAGTCTATCGCTCTTTTTTCTTGTATCTGTGGCCACTTTTGCTTTGAATACAGGCGGAATTTGTCGACGGCGTCTGGTAGTAAGCGGCATAGTTTTATATAGAAATATTCATCTCAAGCTTATTTTAGTCACCGATCGATACAAAAATGTCTTTGTTCTTCGCTAATTTCCATAAATGGTAAAAATGTCTGTTTTCGATTTAACTCGTTAAAATGAATGAAAAAGGTGAAAAATACAATTTTACATTTATTCGTGTTCTGCTAATCAAAGTCGACTATGTCACAAAGAAATAACCCGCTTCGGATTTGAATGCGGCGAATCCTGAGAGGTCAAAATAGCTAAAAATGCGATGCAAGAATCCTGCATTTTTGATTGTTTAGTTTTCAGTAAGATTTTGAATAGCTTACATTTTTTACATGTTATCGATAATTAAAATTGGTCATAAATTTGTAGTAAAAATCGAAGCAGCAACGCAAGATCTTCCCTAATTCTTTATTGCATGAAGTTCAATAAAAACCGTGCGGTACATACATGGGCGTGGGGGGCATAGAGGTCTGAACTTCTTAGAATCTAAAATACCTTCCCTTCCCTTCGAAAAACTATAGACCCTCAGAGCGAGAATTGATTTTCGGTGCTATTTTTAACAATTTGGCGCCATCGGACTCTTCTAGAATTTTGTTGCTGCCATGCATGGTGTGGGACTGTTGTGTTGACTGACTGTCCGAAATTTGACAGAACCCCAGAATTTTTCGGAAATTTGTTCATTTCTGAGCAATTTTCGGACGCCAACAGAAAGAGCTCGATGACTGTCGTCGAAAAGCGTCGAACTAATTAGTCGATACAATATCTGAGAAATACTATTATTGTGATAAACGGCATAAATCTGACGACAGTACTAACAGCATGGAATTAGAAAGTTGGAAAATATGATGACATCGTAGAACACTCGCACACATTTTCAGCGCACGAGGTATTTTTCGAAGGTCACTTAACTTTTTTTTTAAATAAGAGGTTTCAGAACATGAGACAGCTCACTGGAAAGAGGATAAAATTTTCTAGCTGAATTACTTTAGAAAATTTTGAAATATTCTAGATTCTTAACACATTACAGATGAAAACGTGCAAAATCACAGTATTTTCCAATATGGCTGCCTCCATGACGACCATTTTGAATTTGTTACTAAAGCAAACAAGTAGGTAATCATTCCAAAGTGTTTTTCATGGTTCCTAAATTGCGCATAAACACTTAATAATATAAAACGTACAATAAGTAAAACTTATAGTTTATGGGGGCGAAAAAACAAAAATAGGTAAAGTTTAGATAACGAAAATGTCGAACTATTTCGCTACTTCTCAAAACACACACACACGCACATTCTCACCATCATTGCCATTATTATCATCAATATCTCCTCGAAAACGGAGGCGAAAGTCCCAAAACATATCGGAATTGTTTTATGTTTTTATGTTCTAGAATTGAACGAACTCCGTCTGAAACGTCGAAAAACAGTATTTCTGACGTGTACCCCTATTTTGGAGACTAGAAAAGGCCTTTCCAATGAAATTATGGGACACTGACCCCCAGAATTCCCGCGCTGTATGATCAGTAGACTCCACAAAGCTAAAGCCAGTGTTTAAGGCTCGCAGCTCTTTGAGTAATGATTTACGTACGTATAATAGCATTCATTCACAAGGAAAATCGTTCTGGCCTACATGAATGAAAGCTTTACTATCCCATACTCATATAGCTATTGCCAACAGGCAAGTAGCACTGCAGTGGCGGTTCCAGAATTTTTTTGACAGGGTAGGGAAGAAGTCCAAATTTTTTAATAGTCCTAAGTAGTCCACTAATTTATCCATTAAGCGTGAAGTAGCAATTGCATCGCATTTCGATTAGCGAATCATTACTGAAGCGGAAAAATTCCGAAATTTTAGAAATGTTCTATTAAAAAAGACGGCATTAAAATTAATCTAGAATTCGCCAACGAATAAGGACAAAAATCGGCAGAAAGCGCCCCGGAAAAATCGTCGCTAAGCATAGTAGAGCTCCCTTACTTAAAGTTGATTTCTTGGCATTTCGGTTTTGGCGTCTTCGCATTTCACGCTATTTCGACGTACAGTTAAGATTCAGTTCAAAGCGTAATTACCTAGATATTAGACAATATCGTATCTGAAAGAAAAAATAGTTTATTTCACTGAATTTCCACAATTCAGTACGCCTTTCATGGCTTTTGAGATTTTGTTAAAGAAACTGACTTCAGCGATATTAAAATTTAAATCAGCTAAACAGCTCTACCAAATTTATATGTGGAGAAATGAATTTTTGACAAACTGCCAGGCACGTAGCTGGCCGTCCTATTTTGGGGGGACCAACACCAATTTTGGGGGTCCGCGGTCCAAAAAGGCCAAAAATAGCACAAAATAACGTTTAATATTTTTCCGATTTTTTCTAAATTTGGGGGGTCCGACCCCCCCCCATTTCCCCCAGAGCTAAGTGTCTGCAAACTGCATAAGGTCAGAAGCGTTTGATACAACTTAGTTTGCACCTTTTTGAATAAATGAAATTTTTTGTTCATAATCCTGCAGAAGACAGGAAATATAAATTCGCACGTTTTTTTATTTCTCATACGCTATTTTCAGACTGAAATTATCACGTATAGCAAAGGGTATTATGTATAAAATTATGCTAAATTATGAATTATAAAATTAAATTTTATATTAATTACATTTTATTAATTATAATAAAGTTATCTTATTATAATTAATTATATATTACATATTTATTAAATTAAAAAATTATACTCTTTCTGAAATTATGAACTTATGCTGCGATATTTTCAGAATACGTTTTTTATAAGTTTTCATTTGTCATCATATTTTCCTTCTCAAATGCAATAAATTTATTAAACTAAATCATTTATTTTATAACACGGTGCGCAATAATTTAGGCTTAGTGTTTCATGCACGATATATTATTGAAGAGTATCAAAGAGACGGCGGTTATGGAGAAGTGCACTCCTACTTTATCGACATACGAGTAATTGCAGGTACCTGATAGGACAGTCAAAATTCGTTGCGAAAAATATGTAATTTTCTGAAAATTCCGAAAATCCAATACATAATCCGTAGGCTTTATTCAAGTAACAACCTGTTATGTTCGATTACGCTGCATTTCGATATTTCCTAACAAAAATTCTTCTGAACGATCAGGTAAGAGCGATTTATTAGGCGAAAACAAACTTTTCACTCAAGTGAAACTGAAGAAAGTCGAATTTCCGGATTCATCTCAGCGACAAAAGTATCAACATCGACTTTTTTACCTAAGCTAGAGGCCATTTTCACGAATGAACCCGTCCGAACAGTTCGGCCCCACTGCTAAAAAATTTCCACTTCTCCTCCTTTGTCTAATTTTGTGTTTGAAGCTACTCTGTTGCTGCGAGTTAAAAGCCAAAGGTACATTTGCAGCTGTGTCGAATAATTCATATTTAGAACATCGGTCAATTATCAAAAACACCTTGATCGACGAAAAATTTTTACACCAATAAACAGCGCGTATTTCCTTTTCCCTGTCTGGTAACAAAGGCTCCTTTTCTAAATCATTCGTTAGAGTTTGAACTCGATTTTCCTTCAATTAGGTGCAAATTTTTAACAAATGTTCGACTTTGCTGAATTGATGCATAACAGCCAAATTTTGTGCGATTTGATCCACAAAAATGCTATTTGAGAGCTGAAAATGCGTTTTTTAGACGTTTCTCGACACCCATTTCATAAAGGTTAATAAATTGTTATGCAGCACCAGATTTGATCCGCTTATCATATCCAATATTTTGGGTTCTTTCGGATCGTATGAGGTCCAGATCCCCTGAATATGTACGCTTATGCATTTTGCGCTGTATGTTCTGTCCTTAGACTACCCATTAGCGAAAAGAGCAATCTTTTATGGAAAGTAAAGCAGTGCTGGAAATGCAATGAATACTTCGTCAAATGTTTTTCATTGAACATTCTATTCTATTATTGATATCATGGCAAAGTTTTTTTTATATTAATGCTTTCATGGTAAAGCTTTCTTTACTCACTGTTTTTGTGATACATTATAGTCACACTTATGCTCAATCCTCTGAGCGAAAAAAATAAAATCGCACGATGCATAATCTTTAAAATGAAGGGATCTTATTTTAAGTCGATTTTTTATATTTTTTATGCCTAATCTTACTTTTTGATAAAATAAGTCAACAAATGTCTCCTTACTTCTATTCATACACCGTTTCAGGTCGGAAATGTACACATTTTAATATTTAAGTGAAAGAAGCTTTCGAACGGCAAATACTGAGAAAACATCAGAAACGTGCATTTCATCTTAAGTTAGTCATCGTACACTTGAACTTAACTGTCAATGCTCTCAAAACTTCAAATTTCGCTATAAAATCTCAAATATTCCGATAAATTATTGACGTTCGAAACCAAGTCGTTTTTGCGTCATTTTTTTAACACATTTGATTTGCAATAGATTGGAACATGAAGTCTCTAATGGCGATTACATGCAATTTCATGGATGTTATCATATTCAAAAATCACCCCTTCCATGTCACTTTGAATTAAAAGAATTAAATTTCCCTAGCCTGCTTCCAAGGGCAAAGACTACCAAAAAGAATGTACGAAATTCGTGTTCGAATACAGTAATTACAAACCTGAAAAGCAATACACAAAACAGAATTCATCTCTTGTTGTTCGTGCAGATATGCAATCAACATCATTACGCAAGCAAGACCAATAAACATGATTTAGTTTGAAAAGAATCAGTGACTAAAATTTCCACATATCTACCCATATGTTAGTAAAAAATAAATACATAACCAGACATGCACGTAAAGGTTTTGGGGCTTCTAGACCCAAGAATAGAAAAATGGGAAATTTTCTGGGAAAAGAGAGACAAATTAAAACGTAAAATTGGTTAAACTCGAAAATTTCATTCAAAAGAGCTTGAAATTGACCAGATACTGTGAAATGAGGTAGTTTTAACGCCATTTTTTATGAATATAAAGGACTCTGAAGTCAATTTGGCCCTAAAGGCTTCGTTTTTGACCCGCACCTAAATCGGCCAAGCTGATGTACGTAACACGGATAATTTTTCATTCTTCCATCCGCGCTAGACTTTGAAAAACTGTAAACTCCTCATCTTTACAACTGATTTCATTGTATTGTATTTCAAAGAAGCACAATTTAAAAAATTGGTGATTCGATCTAATGCATCAAAGTATTTTCATTTATTTGTTAACCATCCTTTTCTTGGAATGTTTAAAAGACAATATAAGCTTAAAAATTTTGGACCTACTCAAAAATGCTCTGAAGTTTATTTTTACCATCTTATAGGTGCGCTTCATATTTAACGTTTTTTTCGGAGCGAGGGAGTCATTTTAAGAAGTATTCCTGCTTTCAAATTAAGGGACGTATACCATATGCTATCTCAGCAATGTGCATGTAAATTATTGTTATTAATAATTATTATCTATCGAAAGAGAAATAATGACAAACAATAGCCAAAACTATTCAAAAGTACAATTCCAGTAGCACGTAATGTACTACGGCTCCAGAATTTCTGAGGTCAATGGGACTACCGCTCTCTCTCTCTCCTTGAATAAGTCTTCCCGTCCCTCCCTATCTCTAATTATCATTTCTATTGTCGAATTTGCATAAAACACGTTTTTATAAACACTACCAGTACTTTTTTTATAATATTCTTGTTTTTTTAGTTACCTGCTTTGAATTACTCTTCAGGTACCTGCCTGCCTACGAAATAAATACTTACTCATTCTGCTCTATTTGAAAATATCGTTTCACAAAAAGTTCGCTCCTTTTGTCAAACACCAAGTGATCTATCGATATGAATTCTTTTTTAGAACCAGTCAAGCTAATGAACAATGATAAGTCAAATCACCAAGATTTCATACATAAGTCGTAAGAGAGCCTCTGTTTTAAGCAAATGGTTTGGTCTGCTGCCTACCGTTCATCTTTCTCTACCCCACAAGCGTGCAATCAGAAGTGGTCAAAAATTGTTGTGTGGGGTTGTATGCAGCTGGCATACACGTAAAAGGTCTAAAAGTACAAAAATTGACAAAGGCTGGAAGTGTCATAATTGGTAGGAAAAATATAGCTTTTCTCGTTTCTTATCGAGTTATATTTATTGCCATCAAAAATCGCAAAAAGAACAAAAAACAGCTTTAGAAATCTAGTTCTGGGGATCAGCGGAGGGTCCCTGAGAATGGCTTATATTCCAAACCTCTCCACCTCCCAGCATGCTCTTGTGGGGCCCTGTATCGTTTCTGAATTAGACCTTGACAGATGAGCAAACGATGTGAAAAAACTCTTGTACGAGGAGCTATTCGATTTGCGAGAATAAAATAAAAAATTTTTGATTATGCGCGGCAGAATATTCGTGGCAAAACAAAAAAAAATAAAAAAATAAAAAAAGTAACGAAAAAGAGAAAATAATAAAAAGTCGCTCAGTTTTTGATAATCGAAATCGTTCCGAAACAATGCTCCGATCCCACTAAGAAACCATTCCAAAGATGTCTTTTTCGTTTTCGTTGACGTCAATTGAAAGCATCAAAAATACAGCTAAGCTTTGTTACGTTAGCCTAATGTGTTTTTTTTAATACATAAGTTAATCTACAAAGTTAATTAAATCTAAAGGCAGTAGATATTGATTTATTAGTTTGATTTATAATTTAAAATAAATTATCAATTTAATTTTAACGTAAAAAGTAATTTATGATTTCTCGCCCTTTTTGATTTGTTCTCTTCTATTATTCTGCATTTAACAGCTTTTACGCTTCATTAGTCATATTGTCGTTTCGTTGATACATATTTACAG
Organism: Mermis nigrescens; assembly: GCA_036768485.1. NCBI lineage: Eukaryota > Metazoa > Nematoda > Enoplea > Mermithida > Mermithidae > Mermis > Mermis nigrescens. Next base: position 134,819 of record JAVLUZ010000163.1, on the reverse strand, counting down.
CGGAATTGTGGATTGAAGTGAATATCAAAAATTAATTCTCGTTTATGCTTCCTACGAAGCATGCTTATTATAGAAAATGAACACATTTACAAATTCCTTGCATAAAAATATGTATGAATTTATCAGAAAGCTGAATTAAAATTTAAATTATTAACACTAAATTAAATAGATTAATTAAAAGTTAATTTATTAATTTTATGAACCGTAACGTTGGTGCTAATGAATTCATTTCTTAAATACATATGCACATGATGAAGAAATGCTCGTGTAAAGTCTAAAAATACAGTTATAGTAACGCTCTTTCGGTTATTCGCGCAATTTTAAATAACAAAAGTGGCAAAAATATCTTATGCTGTAAAGTAGTCTGGGTTCAATACATAACTGAATGCAAAGTAGATTGTCTATTTTTAATGATGGGTTTTTTACGTAATACATATTTGAATAGGATTAAATGTTTTTTGATATTTTTGATCAACAAGCTTTTATACAACTCTTCTTTTTTCTATTTAAACGTGCTATGCGCCCATACCTCTAGCTTGCCCGGGTGTTTAGCAATTGAGAAAAATTACAGCTCTTATTTGAAGTGATAGTAGCAAAATGAAATGTTATCTTATTTTCAATATAATTTACTTATTTTAATTTATTGCCTGCTTAGTATTTTGTATTCTTGAACATCATCCTCGGTGAAGAGCTGAGTAGTTTACACTGTCGTGGTTTGTCATTTTATATCGCCAATTTATTGAATTTTGCTATTAATCATAGCGAAAAGAGCTTAGATAAATTTGCTAGAGTAAAGAGTTTCGTTGTTCATCGAAACTCCACTTTACGCTGTCGAATCAATGCGTCTTCTGATAGTAAACATTTCTTGTTTTTCTCAATTTGTTTCATTTTATCCCCGTTTGCTTCTTTCCCAAATGGCTTTATTATTATTATTATTATTATTATTATTATTATTATTATTATTATTATTATTATTATTATTATTATTATTATTATTATTATTATTATTATTATTATTATTACTATTATTATTATTATTATTATTATTATTATTATTATTATTATTATTATTATTATTATTATTATTATTATTATTAATATTATTATTATTATTATTATTATTATTACTCGATTTATCTTTATATATTTCGTCTGCAGTGATGTTTTTCTGTGATATTTCAATTTTTTCATCTTTGTCATTTTTTAAATTTATTCTATATGGCAGCCCAGCTGGTAGCGATTTAGCCTAAGGACAATGCGTGCTCCATCGAAGGCTGTTTGGTGCAGTCGTCCGAATTAGGTATTTTGACGTCCATTGGGTGCGGACGGGTTCGCATTTGGGCCAAACCCAGTTTGGCTATTCTATCAACCGGAAATAAACTAGTGCCCTGCAATACTCCGGCTCCTTTGCTCTCGGGCAAAATCCGCGATTCTAACGGACCGATGCTGAAAGCCCTATTCGAGCAACATTCGTTTCGCGTGCAGAAAGTGGGCGTGGCTATAGATGTGTAAGCACTACATTTACCTTATTAGTTCAAAGCACTTTTGTAGTCACTTTGAATTTTTTCAAAAACCTCGAAATTAAATGAAACGGACTGTAGTAAGAATTTCGAATTGCACTGCATTTTTTACATTTTATTTTATACTTCAAATTGGTCATAATCATGCACAGCATGGGAATTCTGGGTGGGTGGGCTGAAATTTTAATGTGCTTTTTCGGGCTGAAAAATATCGGATGCGCGCCAAAAACACCGTTTTTAGGCATTTCTGACGATGATCTATCTTTTTAGAGCATAAAAAATTTTCAAAAAATTCGAAAAAAATCGAATTTTATGAATAAATTGAAGGAAATATAGTCAGAAAATGAGTATATGGCACGAAGCGCCGGAAATTTGACACATTTCAGCAAACAGGTAGCTGAAAACGCTTACACCACCTTTTCTATGAACTTTGTTGAATTTTTCGGAAAATCGCGAATTAGAGGGGGGAGTTAAGAATTTTTTAGGAGGGGGTTGAAAACCCTTTAAATTTCTATGACCCTTTATTTTTTAACGAATTAATGTGACGCAAGATCTGCTACAATTCATTGTTATTGCATTAAGTCCAAATATTTGCCAAGAGTGTTGTGTTTACTTCCCAAAATTCGATAGAGCCCTAAAATTGAAATTTTTAAGATTTTTTAGTTATTGCGCTATTACAAGACATAAAAAAACTCAATGAGAAACGTCAAAAAATGGCGTTTTTGCCCGTTTTCAGTACTTTTTAAAATACAATATGTACCTACTGTAAACAGGCCCGGTCTTAGGCATGTGAGGAGTGTGCGGCCGCACAGGGCGCCAGGGCCCCCAGGGGGCCCCGCTACATGCACTATACAAATGCTTCCAATAAGTACCAAAAAGGAACCTCGCACAGGGCCCCCAAGTGACTAAGGCCGGGCCTGACTGTAAATGCTAAAATATCACACAGAAAGACAACGCGAAGATTGGAGAATTTTTTCCACTGCTCGCTTTATGGTCACTCTTTCGTATGTATATTTTTTTGATTTAAACACGAGCAGACTAACACTTCGAAACAAAAAATTTCAATGCCTAATGACGGATTTCAGGTACTTGTTAAGTCTATGCATACGTAAATGAAATTAAAATTCAAGCATTTTTCGAAGACATTATATTAGGTTAATTGCCATGAAAAAGTGGCGAAAATTGAAACCTGTCGCCAAGCTCAGGAGTTCGCTTCATACATATGGGTGTGGGGGTCGAGGGTATCCGGCGAACTCCAAAAATCGATAGACCTCCCTCCGAATTGAATTTTTCGTACGCTTTTTTGGGATTGTACCCCACCCCCAGAAATTGAATGCTGCCCATGTATGATAAGCTTGCTTAGAGTTGACTTCGTCGCATTCAGTTATTTGGCATTTCGTGCCATTCCGTCGTATAGTAATATCTTGACCTGGTTTAAAGACAAAACAAATAAAACCACTTCAAAGAATAAAATAGTAGCCTATTTTACTGAATTTTCACAATGCAGTCCGTCTAGTCGCCCGTTTCTGCATTTTGCGGCTAATAAAAGTTTTTTTGCAAAAAAAACTCGGCAAACTTGAATATTAAATTGGCGAAGCTCTCCCACATCAGCGAATGAATGCATGGTAAAGTGCATGAGACCAGAATTTGTTTATGGAACCCAGCAGAAATCATTAATTCAATCGTGATGATGTATGTGAATTAGCTCCTTGACAAAAATAAGTTCGCTCGGTTTTTTAATTCACATGTGCTCTTTTCAGAATGAAACCGAGTATTAGCAAAAACTTATTTACAGTTCGTGAAACTATTTACTTTTGCTGCGAAATTTTCAGAAAATTTTTCGCGCTTTTTCTTAGTCAAACGATGGCTATACTAATTTTAATGTTAGAATGCAGTAAATTTATTCGGCTGAATCATCTACTCTTAAAAGTATAAAATAACTAATTGATCGCTTTATGCATATTGCTTGCGAATATCATCAGAGCACTGTCCTTCTTTTCACACAAGCTAATCAACACATTGGTTGCCCGATTTTTTATGAACACCTCGACTTAAAATTACGGGATGTCGTAATGAATTTTTTGCTCGACGTCTCCGCGTACTTGCTATTTTTATCACGTTATGCGCTGCATTCAGTCGGAAGACGTTTTTTTCAATCGAATTTTTTTCCCATTTATACGTAAATCAAAAATCGCATTCTCACGTACAACAGAAGCCTTTTAATCGGTTGTCTCAAAGGCGCAAAATATATTTTTTTCCGGGTAATCCTCGTGAATAATTCATCCACATTGAAACAACCTAATAATCGGTCCTAAAAAAATCGAAACGGACGCAAAAAAGCAACGAATTATTCATATTTTCGAACTTAGGTGTGGGATATTCGCCTTATTTTCGCAACAATTTATTTGCCGGCCTAGAAAGGCGATAAAAGGCAAAAAAGAGTTAAGTGCACAGAAAATATGCGTCCGATTTATTATTTTTTTTGACGACATGAACATAGGTAGGTAGCACGCTTTGTACAAAATCCGACCGTGTGGTAATTTTATACGAGGTAATTTGCGCATTTTTCTTTGTATCGACATATGTCGTTGCTGGAGGGACCGGAAAAAAGCCGTCTGCCCGGCTCAAAGAAACGACAACATAGGGCAACATACCTGTCGGCGCCATTTGATTCGAAAAACGAAACGCCACTGTGCAATTAATTCCGGATATTGGTACACAAATGGAAATTTCGCCTTCGTTAGTAAGCCAGGTAACTATTGACCATTCGACTGTTGTCTACAGTACATAAAAATATAAATACGATAGCTCCGGGATGACACCGTGTAATCGATTACCACCTGCGGACGCATATAATTGGTGTGTATAATTTTTGCCCTCTCTACGTCGCGCTAGCTCCGGCGTAGGGCTATTGTACCTTTTGCTACTGTTTTACGAGCATTGACCGGAATGGTGTCCGGAAATTACACGCTTTTGACCCCAAAACTCCCGAAGCGGGTTGCCATGGCCACTTTATGGTTAGGGTCAGCTGCATTGAATGGGAAAGCGGGCGAAGCTTTTTTACATATTATTATTATTGCTTTTATTTGCGCACATTCTGTTCTCCGTATCTCATTAATGTACTACGTACAGTAAACCCCATTCGCGTACCGTAATTGTATATTTGGCTTTGTACGTACGATAATAATAATAGTAATCTCCAAAACCACTGCTCACTATACGTACGTGAGCATGCTCGGCTCGTGCTCTACCTGCGCATTCAATATTAATAAATTTTTTCGCTCGTCGTCTCGTTATTACTGTAATTTGTTTGATGCGTTTGGCGAATTAGCATAACACTATAGCCTTGCTTGCGTACCTAGTGCCTACCGCATATCCAAAAAAATTGAATGAACGCGGTCACTCCGCTCGTGGGTCCCTGTGGGTCTCCTCGAAACATCGATCGACAAGGTCGCTGTCTATATCTTGTTGTAGTGTTTGTCTGTGGTCTTGAGGCAAACAGAACTCGAGTAATATTTACAGTAAGATCGTACAGCATTATTGTACGCCTATTACACGCGTTTTATTATAGTCGCATGGGCCGTAAGACTTTGACATTTTCTCACACCATCGAGTCCCGATAATAGTATTCGGTCACCGATGGCTATATCCGCCTTATATTCGTTAGATTCCTCTCTCTCTGTGCTTTTGTGCCGATATTCGAGGGATTTGATTAAATTCCATCTAACGTGTACATAATGCATTAATTCATAAAAATCGGCGTTAATCACTGTGGAATTTATTAGCCCGGCTTAATATAAATAAACCTTACATCGGAACGTATATTCGTCAATATTATCATTAGTTTCGAATTTGTCATTTGATACTTTATGTTTCCAATAGCTGAGGCATTTTAGCTTTTAAGGAATATTAGAACTTTGGTGCCTTTTATAATGCTTGTCGCTTAACGCTGTTTAGAATATGTTTTGGTTAATTTTGAGCCATATTTATTGTTTTTCCATGTCTACGAGCACAATCGATTGAGTTAAAGACGGACATTAATTTTTTTAATAATTTTTTATCATACTTCAGCGTTAATTTTTTAAATGACACGTTCTGTCATACTTTTCTTACTTTTCATGAGATTTTGAAATATTTTCCTCAATTTAGTAACTATTTCAGCATGATATTGCACCTCGTGCAAAAATTCTGGATGGGAATTCAAAGTGTTTTAGATTTAGTTTTCTGAACATAAATCTTCATACTCCAATAAACGAAGGAGTGTGAAAGATGGAAATATACCAACTTTTATCATTTTCGCTCATTTTTCGGTTCGAATTTCGATTTAATTTTGGAATTTTTCAAGCACTTTCAGATATGAGAAATGAAGTGTAGAGCATTTAAAATGGTTTTTTAGGACTGAACTGTCGTGAAAAGCAGAGTTTTCCTTGCTTAAGTAAATTTGCTTTTTGAGTTTTGAAATTTTTTATCTTATGGTTTTATTTTTTCGTACAGTTTCTTATCCGAATTTACTTTGATTTTTTATTTGTTATTGAAACCGTCAGAGCGCAGAGTTTTAATTTACATATCGCATTTAGTTCCTTTTTATGTGTGTTGTATCTTTCTTGAATAGGCTCGTTTAAAAAATTCTTATGGCCATCTGTCTTTGACTTCGTCAAGGGGTGAAAATTTTAAATATAAACGATCCGCTAATCATGACGGCTATTTTTTGATAAAAACGCTTTTGTTCCGTGAACTTATCATAAATACGTAGTTTAAAATGTAGCATGCTCAAATTTTTATTTTTCTTTATAAAATATTGAAAAACATATATTTGGCTACAGGTGTAGCATAAATTAGAAATTTTTGAACAAAAGCCAGTGAATTAAATTATGAATATCGCAGAAAGAATAGAAATTTTAGTTTCAAATCATTGACCTGAGCCTTTTTTGTCACAGTTTACAATTTAATTAAGGTTCATAGGATGTCATTCGATCTGAAATTTTTGAATCTTTGTCGCCATACTCACCACGCCGCGCGTGGACATGGAGGAAGGGGAAGGTTTAAAATCCCGAGAATCTAAGAGCCCCAACAAAATCGATGGACCCCCAGAATTTAATACTTGACATCGTTTGGCTTTGTTTTAAACTCTTGTCCCAGTCACACCCATACGTGGGCAGCAAGAAAATTCTGGGGGTGCAAGATTTTTTTGAAGGTCGAAAAATGGCCTTAAAATGGTGGTATAGCGATAAAAACACCATTTTTCGACGTTTCTCATCAAGCACTATCCGTTAGCATCAAAAAATTGCGAAAAAAACGAAAAAATTTTCAAAAATTGAATTCTGGGGGGGGGTATTTTGATTTCTGGGGGGGAGTATTTTGGTTTCGGGGGGGGGGTGCATACCCCCCAAAACCCTTCCCCCACGCCCAGGTGTGGTCACACCCCCATCACAGAATTTGTTCGCTGCACAGATATGCCTACCGCCATTCCTTCTAAAATTTTCAACGGGAAAAGTCTGATGAAAAACGAGACGTAAATATTACGTAAATTTCAAGTATTACCGCTCATCTGTGCTGTCACATTTTTACAATCGATTCATTCAGTATAATAAATAAAAATACAATTTTTAAATATTAAAATATTATAAATATAAGTAATAAATACTGGTAAATATTTACAAAAGAGTCAGAGGAAAATAAAGAATTTTAGGTATAGGGCAGTTGAAAAAGTGTCAGCGAGAATTTTAATTTCTGGTCGAGAATCTACAAGCGATCGAAATATTTTTCAAAAATTGGGAACGGAAATTTGGAGCCCCATAAGCTTACTTTGCCGACATTACGCAAGGTGCAAAGATAGTATTCTGAAGATCTTATGATTTTGATGATTGGCATTTTTTATTCTGCTTGAATATTTCTCATTTTAATTTTTTTCATTTTTGAAATCTATTTTTATTATTTTGCATTAAAGTACCTGTTGCTAAATTTATGTATGTTCTTCGTGAAGATTTTGGAGGACACGATCGATCGAAGATGAATGGTGGAATAATTTACTTCATTTTAATAGCCGTATTACGACGATTTAAAGGATTTAATGCTTCCGATTTAAAACATACCGACGTGTCAGGAAACATTGAGAATTACACGTTCTTTTTGAGAGAAGGTATTGAATGGATAAAATTCTTTTCATAATTGTGATTTAAGTTCTAATTTTATAAGTAAATAATAAATTCATAATATAACTTAAAATTCGCAATAATGTCATTTAATAATAAAATAATAATAATAAAATTCATTTCATGATTAATTTATGTAATTGAAGTATCTATTTTTTTCAAGTTTTACTTCAATAAATAGCTTTTCAATGTCACCTAGAAAGATTTAAATTCATAATTTTTCCTGAAATAAAGTTGATTTCTTTCCATTTTTTACGTAGTTAGGTATCTATTATTTGATGAGACAGGATTGATTATTGAGTTAACTACATGCGCTTAAAAATAGAACCTTTTTAGAATTCGCTATCAAAAAATTGAAATATACGTGAGACAAACTAATGTGATTTTTTCAATAAATTCAATTTATTTTAAAATTTATAATTTTAGAATGTGTCTGATATGCATTTTCTATTTTATTTACTTTTTATTAAAATTTTGTTCCTTCGCACTTAATTGCTCTTATTGAGACAGTGTCTTGGAATGAATGACGTTTGAATTCTTACATATTCCCAAAATGTCTAGAATGTCAATGCAGTAAAAACGGAGGAATTGAAAACCTTCAACCGATGTCACAAAAACGAAAATTGCCTGCTTATCTGTTGCATACATTTTACCGGCCAAGCACGCTTGGCTGGTAACCAGGAAGCCCGCGTTCGAGTCCTAGCTAGCCAAATGTTTCTCGCTATTCCTGCACAGCGTCTAATTTCTCTAGGTCTAGAGGTGTAAAAATTTTTATAGGTGAAAAAGTGTAGTATGAAGTGTTACGTCTATCTGCAATTACATGATGAAGTATAAAATAACGAACTAGAGCCAATCTTTTATTAAAACATGGAAATAATGTAAAACGAAGATGGTAAAACAAAACTCGTTAGCCAAAGTCATTAGTGATTATCTAAAGTTCAACCTGGACTTAAAGTTCGATTCTTTTACAAACTTTGTTTTATGTAAGAGCTGAAAACTTGATAGAAAATTCTTCTGAAAATTTAGAATTTTCAGAAATACAGATCTCTATTTTAAATTGCTAAGAAAAATTATTCTGAACAACTTTGCTATTGAAAATTAAAAATTAATCCTAATTGCAGAATTAAATTGATAAAAGCTATCAAAGTTGAATTGCTGATTATTTTCAATTCGGTTTGCTACTTTACGATTCGGTTTTGACATTCATTCAAAATTTGCAGAGTCCGAATGACATATCATTGAATAAATTGATAAAATATGGAACCGCCTATTTTCTATTTCTTTCCTCTGTTCATATTGTGAGTCATTTGACCGAATTTTGACAATTTAAAAAACTTATATCATACGTAGTACGTTAGCCGCCACACGTGGGCGAGGGGTAGCTAAAGGGGTATGCACCATACCTGGCCGTGGGGGTAGGGGTTTGCACCCCGCCAAAAACTGAAATACCCCCAGAAACCAAAATACCCCCAGAATTCAATTTTGAAATTTTTTTTGTTTTCCCCCCAATTTTTTGATGCCAATAGATAGTGCTCGATGAGAAACGTTAAAAGGGTGTTTTTTTCGCCATACCATCATTTTTAAGGCTATTTTTTACCTTTGAAAAAATCTTGCACTCCCCAGAACTTTGGTGCCGCCCACCTGTGGTATGCACCCCTGAGAAGGCCGAAAAACCTTTCCCCAAAAACCAAAATACCCCCCAGAATCCAATTTTTGAAATTTTTTTGTTTTTTTTTCGCAATTTTTGATGCCAATGGATAGTTCGACGAGAAACGTTGAAAAATGGTTTTTTCTGCCATACCACTATTTTTAGGACCTTTTTTGACCTTTAAAAAATCTTGCCATCCCCCCAGAACTTTAATGCCGCATATTTATGGTATGCACCCCCCAGAAGGCCGAATACCCATTTTTTCCCAGAAACCAAAATAACCCCTAATTTTTTTGCAGCTTGAGAACAGTTTTCACTGAATGTTGCTGGAATTTTCGATAACTTTAGGTTTTTATGACAAAATCGGTGGTCGTTTTTTTCTGAATTCCGTAAAACATTGTTCAGCACGTTTATTTCATATGTAATGGATCCGTCTTTCACTGTGGCCAGATTTTTATGCGATATATTTTCTTATTAATAAATGTGGCTCCCGCGTCACTTGCTTTTCGGAACGCAATGCAATTGATTCGATCGATTGCACATTGTTTTTCGTTGCACGTAGGTTTCCGCCATCAATATTCAATTTTAAGCAATAATTTGATAATAGCTAAATTTCAAATTGAATTTTCTACAAAACGGTATAAAAATTATATTAATATCACTTACCCATAACGCTACAATGGGGAGCAAAAGTTTATTTGGCACCCAGCATACCCGATTTTTTAATTTACTAGTTCAGTATAAAAGGCGCAGCTGAATTTTGTTGAAAGACAATTAACTGAAACTACTTAAGTTACTTTCTAAATTACTTTCTGCTATCAAAACAGAGTCTACCATATTTCCAAAAAAGTCAAAAATATGATTTTTAGCGTTTTATGTTAAAATTCTTTCAAATAAAAAACTCCATCAAGGGTTTTGATCGATTAAAATTGATCTGGCTGCTGCATGAATTTTTTATGGTTGCTTTATATTTTTATGTGTTTTTAGAAGAAAGAAAGCTTGTATCTTTAAAATAAATATAAAATTGTATCTTTAGACGCTAGCATCGGAACGATCATTGGACGCATTCCTGTTAAATCCGGTTATTCTTACAAATCTGCGTCGTTCAATTCATTTTTCGATTTTAATCGTATGCATAATGAATTGAGCTTGATCCGACCGATAAATCGTAAACTATTAGACAATGATCTACACAAATATTTACTATTTGCCACTAATGGCCAAGATTCTAGCTTCATTGTGATCAACGTTCCAATTTTAATTTCGAATTCTTCAAACATTCCGATATATCATCGCACTGTACATTTCGCAGAAGATTCGCCGATCGGTACTAAAGCTTTATTGCGTTTATCAGCTTATGACCGCACGCTAGCTAATTATTCATTAATAGATAATAGCGAAACATTCAAACTGATTTCAGACAAAGTTTCACGACGATTTTTTGTCAAAAATGTTAAATCGTTAGACCGTGAAAGCACAGCGAAATATTCGCTGCAAATAGTGAACATTATTGAAGGGGCATCATCGATAAAAGCAAAAGTCGATGTGATAATTATCGATATTAACGATAATCGTCCCTTATTCGAAGTGCCTGACTTTCGCGTTCCTGTAAAGACTAACGACAACACGGCCGATGATTGCTTATCACCCCTGCTTACTGTAAAAGCAAATGATAAGGATGAAGGCGAAAATGCACGAATTACGTACTCCCTGATAAATGACGATTTAGGAATTAAGAAGGCGTTTGAGATTGATCCACTTTCAGGCAAAGTTTGCTCGATTAGTCGAAAAATTTCCTCAAGTTGTCCTATTATCAATTGCTCTTCGGGGTCGTGTGATAAAATATGCAAATTAAGAGTAAAAGCCAGCGATTCTGGGCTGATCGAATTAGGATCAATAACTACGGTTCATCTTAAATATGCGAATGCCACTAAACAGCCTGTGATCACATTTGAATCGCTGGATCAAAATGGAGTTGAATTCTTAGTAGGTGCAAACATACTGAATCTTACTCAAGACCTGAAACCTAACATACCACTTTTACGAATCACGATTGAACATTACAGTTATGCAAATATGCAGCTAAACCTTGAGCAGGAGTCAAGCAAGACAGGAATCAAATTTTATGCGAGCAGTACAATATCAAAGAAAAATATTCACAATTTTCTTTTACATTCGAATGAAGAAAAAAGATTCAGAAATGTTACAGAGACTCAAATTGTAGTTTCGGTTGTATCAGCTGAAGGCACTGATATATTAGCATCGAGATCGTTGATGATTCATTTGCATAAAAAAGTAAATTTTTGCGTCCCCGCATTCATTGCTGCGCAATTTAATTCAACAATCGATGAAAATAGCCCGAATGGAACTTTTGTGATGGTGCTAGAAACTAACGTTAGGGTTGAAATGCCTTATTTCTTTGTCCTAAAATCTCCGATCGATAATTATGCAAATGGTTTAAAAATAAACCATCATGGACTCATTACGACAAATATTGAATTCGACTTTGAACAAGTGCAATCGCTTAACTTTACGGTCTTAATTTTTGACCGCTTATCAAATTCGACTGTATCAAATTGCTTACTTCACCTTACAATTTCGGACACTAACGACAATGCGACATTATTCGTAGATTTGCCGAATGAGATTAAAATTCCCGAAAACACAAAAGTGGGTACAAAAATACTTACTCTCAAAGCCACAGACTTAGACTCCGGTCGTAATGGGAAAGTTTCATATTCATTAGCTTCAGACTATAATACTGTCCCAAGCGATGAGCACTTCGCCGCAAACCCGAAATCCGGAGACGTATTTTTAATCAGGGCGTTGGATCGTGAAGTAGCACATAGTTACAGGTTGAAGCTGCATGCTTCGGATCAAGGTGAACCGATCCTTACTGAAAGCAAGGAAATTAAAATAAAAGTTACCGACATAAATGATAATAGGCCCGTGTTCTATCCCACTGAATACCACATCAATGTCGAATTGAGCCAGGCCACACCGGGTCACCCTTTGACCCGAGTAAGGGCGACAGATGCAGATTCTGAAAATAATGGCAAAGTGCAATATTTTATATTACAATCTCCATCCGAGCTTATCACGCTAAACAGCCACACTGGCGTATTAATACTGAATAAACACCGGAACTAATGATGAAAAAATTGAAATAATAAGTATAGGCGCTAAGGATGGCGGCAACTTGCAATCATTTAACAATGCTACGATATTTTTGTACTTTTTCAACTCGCCCAACGAAGGCAGTTTCCTTGCTTCTACTTCGCTATCGTTCGAATTTCACGAAAAAACATTAATTAACAATCCTAGCTTAAGCATCGGAAGAGTCGGATTGCCAAATAAAAGAAGCATAATTGACGCAAACAGCAATTTTAAAATTGTCGACGGAGATCCGAAGGGTCTATTTTCGATAGGAAAGTATTCCGGCGAAATTTTCTTAGAAGCCAACACGAATTTTGAAGAAATCAGCTGGAATTTGACCATTGTCGCCATAATGTCGAAAAGAGTCCTGTTTGTCACTGCTCTAGTCAGAATGATACGCGATAATATTCAAGATCAGAAAGCGAACAAAACTGAGCGTTTTCGCATTTTTTCAAACCAAACATTAGGCTTACCATTTTTCTACCTAGAAATACCGAATCGTGAACAAAACGAGTATGGTGTGGCTCAAGCTAACCCACTTATTGGAGCTGATCCAAAAACGGGAAGCTTGTTCTTACTGAGAAAACCTGAAACGCAACCTAACCTATATAATGACTCATTGTTAGCTCGTTGCCTGAACTGTACCGATCCGATGCAAGCTATAATAAAGTTTAAGGCTGAATTACTACCTAGTGATAAACAAAATATATCAAAGCAGTTTAATTCGCCTATTTACTACTTTGATGTTGAAGAAAACACCCCGGTAAATACAATAATCCAGCAGCTAAATCTGAGTCTACCGTATAATTTCTATTCAATTTTTTACGCTTACGAAGAATCGACTACTGATTTGTTTGGGATTTTTCCCGATGGCCGCGTGTTCGTGAAAAATTTTCTGGACTATGAACGCGATCAATTTTTCGATATGCTCGTAGAAGCCCGAACTCAGTCAGTGTTGCAAGAATCCATCGTTCAAATCGCTTATTTGCGATTAAAATTTCAAATAATCGATCTTAATGATAATGCTCCCCAATGTGATCCTACTCAAACTGATTTTAAAGTTGAGCTGAATGAATCTGATCAACCAAAATTTAAATACGTTGGGACAGTGCGATCAGCCGATCAAGATAGCGCGATATATTCGATTTTATCTTACCAACTTCAGCCTAATGAAGGGTCCGAAATGTTCTATCTACATCCCTTCACTGGAGATTTGTTCTTGTTTGTCGGCTTATTACCAACGGCAATGGTAGATCTGGATTTAAAAACGATTTTTTTGCGTGCTTTAATTACCGACAACAGCTCAACTGGTACGCAAGTCGTTGAATGTCCAATCAGCGTTCAGATAAAAATGCAAAGCAAGCCTAAAAGTCTCCCGATTAAGTTTCTTTCCGCTTATATAGCAGAAAACGCTGAAAATGGTAGCTTGGTAATAAATTTGTCGTCAAAAACCGATCCCAAAACAAATAACACCTACGAATTTATCGATGGGGAAAAGATGCCTTTTATAATCAATAAAACAACCGGATGCATTTATTCAAATGGAAATTTAGATTCAGAGAAAATGAGTAGATATAAGCGTGTGGTAGAAATTTCGGCCAATGATCAAACAAATACCGTAGCCACAATAGGACTGTTAATTGAAATAACTGACGTGAATGATAACGTACCATATTTTATACAGAAACCCGAGCAAACTTATGTGTCTGAAAGTGCACGAGTGGGAAGTATTTTGGCTGATTTTTCCGCACAAGATGAGGACACTGGAGAATTTGGACTCATCGCGTATCACAAAGAATCGGGCGACGATGAGAACTTTTTGAACTAAACCCCGTTAAGGGGAGTTTAAGAACCATTAAAAATTTTGATTATGAACAGCATAGAAATTTTACTTTATCTATCGTTGCTTGTGATCGGGCTTATCCTAGCCTGTGCACCAGCACAAAATTATTCATCGAAGTTCAAGATGAAAATGATAATGCGCCATTGGTCGATTTGGAGTCAATATTTGGCTGTTTGCCAGAGAACGCGGGCATAGGCGAAGTAATCTTGAAAATCAGGGCCAGGATCCGGACTCGTGCGAAAATGGACGAATGGATTATCGCATAAGTCATCAAATACCACGTGAAGTTTTCGGCGTTGATCCTAAAACTGGGATAGTTAGGCTTGAAAAAATTTGCATAGATCGCAGACTCAAACTTACCAATTTCTTGTCACCGTGATGGATCAAGCTCTTGATCCATCAAAAAGACTAGAAATACAAGCGATCGCAACAGTTTGCGTGATCAGATCTCACAATAATCAATCAGAGTCTATTAAAAGATACATTGTATTGCATCAAAGATCTTTACAAAACAGTCAACGTATCGCATCTTTGAATAAAACTAATCTAGCTATTGAGAAAAGTGATTCCGAAGAATTCGCCGTCGCTCGCAATGGCGACGTATTTATAAAGGATGCCACTTTAATTAAATAAACCAATTTATCGATTATTGATTGGTCAAAAAAATCAATCATCAATTCCGATCAAATACCAATTTGATAATAATTTTGTCGAGTGTGCAACAAAATTCGTTTGCCTTCGAACGCGACGTCTATTACTTCGATTTCACGTCTAAATCCGACGATATCGTAACTTTGATACCCATAGGATCGGTTACTGTTTTGTTCAAAAATAGAATATATCAGGTATCTTACGAAAAAATCGAATATCACATCACCGATATTGAAATTAGGGCTGATTTGGATCATACGATACTCCGCTTTATTTTTATTGACATAAATTCTGGATTGTTACAATTTGATCCGGCTTTGTTTGATCTAGATTCGAGATTAGATTTCATTTTGACCGTTTATGCCGTGAACGTGTTAGCTAATGGACCTGCGAGTGCATCGTGCAAGGTGAGCGATCACTTTTTCGCCAACGAAATAATGTATTTTCATTTTTATTCGATTCTACATAAAAAATAAAGATTTATACGAATTACGGGTAAAGTTTCATTTCATAAGAAGTCCACATTTTACTTTTTCTTCAATTTCATAGCTGAAGAATTTTTTGTAAAATATATCAAAATTGCTTAAGTTTCTTCGAAAAATCATACGCTCCTAATCAGCTTTAAATGATAATTTTATGTAATCGTGTTTTTATTTAATATAAAATATAATTTTTGAACATTATATTAAATTTGAGAAAATATTAGTTTATATTGAATAAAAGGATTTAATCATTATAACTGAAAATTTAATAATTATATGGAACGACGTCCATTTTTTATTTTCATCTATTTATGCGGTTTAGTCACAAAATTTATTCTTTTTATTATCGCGCAGTATTTATATTTTTTAAGCTATTATATATCTCGTTCATCGGTTAAGGCTAGCTGATTTTCATTGTCACTTTGTATTCTAGCTCTTATAATTGCAACATTTTCGTGCTTTTCATATATCGAATTAACTAGGAACATAAAAACATTAGTCTGCGAAAATATAAATTATTATCCATTTTCCGAGGCGCAATGATTCGCAATGTTCCAAAATCTTCATTGCGGTCATAAATTTTTCTCTCATGCAACATTGAGGGCTTAATTCATTTTTGCACGACTCGTTTGATCCGATCATTTATCGCTTGTCAAAAAAAACAGGTTTTAGTGCGTGTCATTCGATTGAGGAAACATTTCCTGTGTCTCGTTATTAATCCTAGCTCCGTCTGTGCCAGCGGTCATTTCGGTTATTGAAAATTATCCAAGCGTAAAGCAATTAAGGTTTGGGTCAATTTTATTGAGCACGCAGGCTTACAGAACCTTTTCCGGCCTTAATTTTTATTGTACAATAATCCACAGTTATTCACCTGCACTTTGTGTGCTGAACATAAAATATTCGTCGGAAAAAACGATACTGAGTAGTGTGTTAAAATATTAATTAATAAAACTACCGAAAAGGCTTTTCTTTATTTTCCGCCTCTTTAACTATTGCGCGTCAATTTTTTTGTATTTCCTTATTATTTCAATAACGGAAAGTTAATTAATTAGTAGGCCTCTTAATGGCTGAAATTTTATGATGTTCTCGGGCAGAAAATGCAAAAAATTTTGATGACTAAACATTGTCTTTCGTATATTAGATATTTACGTTATTTCAAAAGAAATAAAAACAGTTTACCGAAATTCGATTTAATTTTCTATTATAAGTACTTAACATGATAAATTAGTAAAGTCTATTTCCAGAACGTAATCTAAAAGGCATTTTCTTAAATAAGGGTACGAAGGAAAACCATTGCAGTAGCATTTGACTTTTGTCTATTGAACAGATAAAAGGCAAAAATGGCAGTTTAGCTCCGTAAAATTATTGCTTAGTACCCTTACCTTATTTTAATTCATAGGTTTCTACTTTTGTTTTGACTTTTATTGCGGAAATAAATGTTTTTGCTTTTTCATGCGGTTTGTGTTCGTGTTCAATGTCACCATAAATAGGCAGCAGCCAAATTCTGGGGGGTCCGATGGGGCAAAATCACCAAAAAATAACCCTAAAAATTAATTTCTATAGGTCTATCGATTTTAGGGGTTCTTTCAAATTCTGGGAGGGTACAGACCAGAAATTCGCCCTACGCTCATGTGGGAATGCAACTATACAACAAATGCGTAGGTTACTTTAAGTTGAAATTTCTGCATATTCTCGTGAGCACTGCTCGGAGACAAAACATCGCTTTTGCAATCAATTTAAGTTTTATTATTATTCCTCGTCTAAATTTTGCCTAAAATAATAATCATTAATTATAAGTTCAGATATACTAACGCGATAGCCGTTCACTTTGTTAAATTAGCTAAGCGTAAACCAAAATTGATCTTAGCGCGCTGCGCAAATATTTTATGGAAATAGCATTGATATCACAACATATTAACAATGTTTCGGAAAAAATAAAATTTCTGATTTTCTTGACATTTTCGATTGCGCTCTTGATAAGATAAAGCCAACATCTATCTTATTTCTTATTATCTAGCACATTATGTAAGTACGATGTCTGACTTTGTTAATTAGACTTTACCCGCGCAAAGATTTTTTGATAAACAAGTTTAATTAAAAACTGATTATTGAAACTAATAATCATCAAATTTTCAGTAATTTTCAATTACTTCTGAAATAAAAAATTTATAGTTATTGTTGGCGACTGTATTAGCGGTGGCACTAAAGAAAATTCGTGACGTACGAGTGGACCGATGCTAATTTTTTTAATCATTTTTCCTCAATCGTTTGCGAACCCAACTAAAATTTATTTTTTCATTCTCTTTCACTTTGAATCTCCACTCCATTTTCAAGTGCTCTGTGCGCAGTTCCCCCAGAAAGGTTTTGAAAGTACAGGAGCAGAATGCTAGAAGAATGGCAGTGATTTATCAGGCTTTTTGTTATTGAGAAATTCAATATTGTGTCTAATGAGTTGCGTGCTCACATGGGCGTGGGGAATCTGGGGGCGTCTGGACCATAAATGGGCAGCGACTAAATTGTGGGATCTGGGTGGTGTAAAAGTGGCAAAAATCCCAAAAGACATGCCAAAACTGCAATTCTGAGGGTCAATCGATTTTGGGAGTCTACCTTATTTTGTGAGTACAACTAAAATCGATAGACCTTCCTAAAATTAAATTTTTGGTCCTATTTTTGGCAATTTGGCCTCATCGGACCC
Source organism: Mermis nigrescens (assembly GCA_036768485.1). Lineage (NCBI taxonomy): Eukaryota > Metazoa > Nematoda > Enoplea > Mermithida > Mermithidae > Mermis > Mermis nigrescens. The sequence continues at coordinate 116,672 of JAVLUZ010000163.1, read as the reverse complement.
CCAACCCGGAATTTGATTGCTGTCCACCTGTAATTGCGTGTATTTTATACAGAAAGAGAATTTTCCATTTTTATAAGTTTTTTATAAAGCGCCTTGAGAGCCGTAGATGTATAATCCGAAATTATCGCGAAAAAAGTTTATTAATTTTCGGAATCAGTGATAAAATGGTTTAAACATTTTGCACTTATTTATTCCAATTCACAAAACAAAAAAGTTAAAATCTAGAGAACAAACTTTGTTAATTTTTTTAATAATTTCGGCAAAACTGCTTTTGATGAAAAATCAAGGTCAACCAAGAATTTAATCTGAATAGAATAAGCAATCATTCGTTAAGCCGAGATAAAAGTAAGATTTTACGAACGACTGAATAATTCGGTTTTTGCTGATTTCAATATATACAAATCGCACTTTTTACATTAAATCCATTCGATGAATAATAATTATGCAATACTTATTAGATATATTAATTATAAATTATCAAAATTTATTAAAATGACAATCTCTATTCCAAGTCCGTTATTTTAATAAAAGCTCTAAAAGTTTGTCGGATTTTATACATCGTTCCATTATTCACTACTAGTTGAGCTGCCCGGCGTTGCCCGGGCTGAACTTAGGCCTGATAGCTATATGGAATTAATATGTCTCTTGTATTTTTTATTTTTCAAGACTTTTGATGTTTTTGGGATATTTCTAAAAAAATTGTTGGTACAAACCATATTTTATTTTTTGGATTTTTTTAAAATGTCTTTTGTCAACCATTTTTTTGATCAAATCCATATTTTTGACGTTACAGAATGGTTTTTGAAAATTGTTTAGCCATAATCATATTTTTGATGTCCTGGGGTGTTCTGGAAATTTTTTTAATAAAACCCATATTGTTGATGTTTTGGGATGTTTTGGAAAATTTTTTTCGTCAAACCATATTTTTGATGTTTTAGGATGTTTTGGAAAATTTTTTTAATCAAACCCATATTTTTGATGTTTTGGGATGTTTTGGAAAATTTTTTTTGTCAAACCATATTTTTGATGTTTTAGGATGTTTTGGAAAATTTTTTTGGTCAAACCATATTTTTGATGTTTTAAAAATTTTTTGTTTGTTGTAGCAAAGGGTGTCATATATCACGTGATATGTTATAGCTGATGGTATCTCCTATCTTATATCACTGCATGTTATGGCACAGACAGGGTATCTATACCAAACCTATCTTATAGCATTGCCTATCTCGTAGCACAGGGTATCTTATATCCCATACTATCTTATAACATTGCCTATCTTGCAGCTCGGGGTATCTTATATCACTTCCTATCTTATAGCATTGCCTATCTTGTAGCACGGGGTATCTTTTATAACGTTCTATCTTATAGCATTGCCTATCTTGTAGCACGGGGTGTCTTATATCACGTCCTATCTTATAGTATTGCCTATCCTGTAGCACAGAGTATCTTATATCACGTCCTATCTTATAGCATTGCTTATCTTGTTGCACATAGTATCTCATACCATGCCTATCTTATAAAATTGCCTATGTTATAGCATCATTTGGTTAAACCCGTATTTTGATGTTTCACAGTGCCGACCAATGCTATAACATATAACAATGTACATAGTGTCGCCAGGCATGCTCCTCTTGGCCGGGGTATCCCTATACAAACAGTATAAACGAATTTTTGAAAAAAATAGCAAAAAATCGGTCATCTCCCGAAATCGTGGAGGCTTATAGCACAGGGCCAAACCCTGCTCCTCCCTGCCCAGGGCCAATGGGTGCGTTTGTCGAAATTTCAAGATCGCTACGGCTCCTTCCCCCATTGGACCGACCTCGGCCCAAAATATCAGCCCACTAAATTTCATTGGGCCGGAGCCAACCCGGCACAAACATACGAACATACAAACAAACAAACTTTCAAAAATATATTCACTATATGTTGTCATTCTTATGCATTTTTGTCTGATTTTATTTTATTTAGATTTTTTTACTTTCTTTTATTATTGCATCATTTTTAATTTTAGGTTCATATTAAAATAACCAACACGTTCGCTACATTGGCGCCCAGGTTCACCGGCGCTACCATGCTCTCCTTTCACGTCAACGACGATTCGCCGCTCGGCAGCGTCATCGGCTTCGTCAACGCTACACCGCCGGCGTCGCCGTTGCGCTATTACTTTAAAAATGACTCGTCGTCGTCGTCCGCGTTGCCTTTCTCGCTGGATCGATTCACTGGTCAGTTGACCTTGTCGCGATCCCTTGACCTCATCACAAATCAATACATTTTTGCCGTCGACGCGTTTCTGGAACGAGACGCCCGGCGGATAGCGGCTGCGACGGCTTTCGTCGACGTCGGCGTTACGACGACGTTGAGGCGTACTGTAGCCGAATGGTCCGGCGACGAATTTTTATTTCACGTGGCCGAAAATTCTCCAGCTGGCACTTTTGTCGGAAGCGTTGCGTTTGTATCCAAATTTTACCACTCGTCCTTGTCGTATTATTTGGAAGCGAGTGATTGTGGGGAGGACCAATCCGCGTTTGAGCTAAACTCCGAGACAGGCGTTTTAGTGGTCGATGGCGATTTGGATACCGAAAGGGTGAATTTACTTTTTTGATTCGTGTTTTTGTGCTTTTGATTTTTTACGCTTTTTCTCGTATTTTATGTCCGTTGGTGTTTTTGCTAGCATTTATGCTGCGGAAAATGTCCAGCTTTAGCGCCTTAGAAATCTTCTAAATTTTCATGCTTATGGAGCATGAAGTTGCCTTACGGAAAATGTGTGAAATTCAAATTGACATTTTAAAATCATTAAAATGTTTTTGGAAGAAGTTGATTCCGGGTACATCATTCGAAAAATCCTTCGAAAAAATTTATGAGATTGAAATGCAATGGTTAAAAATTGCTATTTGGGCGTAAAGTGCCTGAAGAATTTGGTATTTTTAAGCCAAAAAACACTGGAAAACGCATTCTGCAATCTTCTCTGATTTTTGGAAAATGAAAAATTCTGCGAGTAGGAGAGAAGCATTTCGATGGAGAAAGGGGGATAAAGAAGTCATTTTGAGGGCAGAGGGAGGCCGAGACGCCAAAGCCACTCGAGAAATCACCTGGCTATACCCCAAACCGTCTACACGCTTGTCTGCCGAGTGACTAGGCTTAAATTATCTTTTATTTAATTTCGTCGTTCTGAATTTTATATTTGTTATTTTCATTTACTTTTCGTGTCAGCAATGAAAATCTCTACTTTGAGTTATTTAAGTCAATTAGCAAATTATGAGAAAAGTCGTTGCATATCAAGTTACTGGTGCCTAACAAGGGAACACATTTTTATTTTCTTTAAGCCTTAATAATTACCGGATAGCTTAATTTTTAAGTGGCTAATTGGGATCAAGCTTTAAATATCGCCTTTAGGAACCTAGGTATAAGTCTCCTGTCAAGTTTTCTAAGCTTTTCTATGCATTTATTTTTATTTTTCTCAATTATGGAAAACACGCTAGCCCCAGTGTAAAAAATTGTATAAGTTAAAATTGATTTATTGATTTATTTAATCAAACGTGAGAAAAAATTTCTATAAATCTTTTTTAATTGGCTAAATTGTTTTCGTCATAACGTGTTTTAGCATCAGCAACTATTCCCTTTACATAAATCCCTTAGCCTTAGTGATTTTGATGATGTAATTTTACGGCGGTTCCCCTTCATTTTTATAAATCTTTTCTTTCAGCAACCGTTCTACAATTTGACCATAAAAATCGCCGATCGATTGGACGGTTCGAATGTAGTTGTGTCGATATTTGTTGAAGTGTTGGACGAAAATGATAATTATCCGCTCTTTGGCGAACACGATCGCCAAATCGAAGTGTTGGAGAATGCGGACGTTGGAACGGAATTGCTAAAGCTGTCCGCTTCAGATCCTGACGCTGGTATAAATTGTTCAGCTAATAGCTAATAGATAATCAACTTTTCAATTATTTATTAATTTATTCACTATTATTTTTTATTATTTACTTATTCATTGCGCTTTTTGTCCTGCGGTTTTCGGAAAATGCCGTAAAAATGAGATAGGAAAATGGGATGTATTAGAAGGATTTCAAAAATCATTTTATTTGCAATAGCTAGAAGCGTTAATAATTTTAAAACCATAAAGTGATGTTATGATTTTAAACCGCACAATGAATATCTCGAAACTAGTTAACAATTTCTAAAGAGTGCTTCGAAATTTCTGAAAACATTAGATAAAACCAATATTGGCACACTGAGCTATGCTAAGTGGGTTAGCAATTTACTTAGGTCGATTTTTTTCAATATTTATTATAAATTATTTGATTTATTTATAGGTATGTATATAAGTGCGATTCTTTTACGACAAAAGCTTATCGCTGTATTAAAAAAAGTATGAAATCGCCAAAGATAAAAGTTTTATAAAAGCCTAAGAATATCTCTTAAATCGGAATTTATCAATCTTGTTGAACATTGATTGAAAATCGATTAATTTTTTCTTATATTTTCGGATTTATCAATTATTAAAATTTAGTATTGCTCTTAATATTGTCGAATAGATCGCACATAAAACTTCTATGAATATCAGATTTTGATTCATGATATTGATTTTAGTGATTTTTGATTTTTGATTAACGATTGACGAATATCGACTTGATTAAAATTTTGATTTGCTTGGCTGAAAACTCAATTTTTGAAAACTCATTTCCTAAATAAACAAATAAATCAATTAATTTAATAAAATTTGTTTATCTGCATAAAATATCTCTTACGTTTTACTCGACGAACTCCAAATTGTCCCTTTAAAAGTGAAAATTAACAAGTCCATTTCTGTTTGTACGAAAAAATTGTACGAACGATATAATTCAATAAGGAATGCTTTTTTCCAAATATTCGTGAATTGATTGATAATAACTATCCAGGTCGCTCTATTTGCATCACTTGTTAGTTCATGAGTAAGTTTATAAGTTACAACATTTTAAATTAAATTTTTCCCCGAATAATTTTACAAAAAAATAATTTAAAATCAAAGCTTCAATAAAATGCTCCAAAAAGAGCAGATTCACTAGGATTTTTTGTAGACCGTTCCTGACTGCTGTTTTTTTGAAAAAAATTCTAGGAATAGTTCGTTTTTCTAAATTTTGTATTCTGAATTCATTTGCGACCTATTAAATGAGTTAGAGTATGTACTCTTCTATTCGATTAAGCAATTAACTTCGGGCATAAATTTTTGGAATTTTTATCTAAAGTAAGCCGTCAGATTATGATAATTAGATATATCAATGCAATAATTACAATCTGTCAGTTTATAGTCGGTAATAGTTCTTGGAGCTTATGCCCACGAATTTGTGTGAAACCAACTATAAATTTTACTTAAACAATGTCTCATCTATACGTGGGCGTAGGGTTTTGGAAGACTAGACCCCGAGAACCCGGCAGACCCCCTAGAATCGAAATTAAAGGCACTTTTTTGGGATTTCGGCCAGATTTACGCCACCCAGAACCCCAGAATTAGGCTGCTGCTCATATATGTTCTCCTCTGTATAGGACAACCAACCGAAGTCTATAGTCTGATGAGTCAACAATTGTAAATATCACGAAACGTAAAAGATTTATTATCCGGGAGGACTAGGGTGACATTTTAATTTGGGGGGGTTACACCTACTGTTTACAGCCATTTATGGTCTCTTCATTATGTAGGTTCTTCTTTCGGCAGCGTGGCTGAAATGCATTAGGCCTGCACGTAAGACTGGGGTTTTTTAGGAGTTTTAGACCCCGAGAATTCGGCAGCCCCCAGACCCCAGAAATTATAATTTTTGTATGTTTCTGGGGATAATCGCCAGCTTTGCACCACCTAATATTCACGAACTCGGCTGCTGCATGCAGGGTTGAGTCCATTGGTGGGCAGCACCGAAATTCTGGGAGTGTGCAAGATTTTTCAAAGGTCAAAAAATAGTCTTTAAAATGGTGTTATGGCGAAGAAAATACCATTTTACAACGTTGCACATCGAGTACTATCCATTGGCATCAAAAATTGCAGAAAAAACGATAAAAATTTTCGAAAATTGAATTCTGGGTGGTATTTTAATTTCTAGGGAGGGAGGTATTCGGCCTTCGAGGGAGTGCCTACCCCCACCCCCCCTCCCCACGCCCACGCGTGTTTGGGTCTCTTCCCTTATTTCTTTTCATTTTTGATTTTTCTTGATTTCCCGATTTATCATTCTTAATTTTTACCAATTGTCAATCTGTATGTTAGGATCCGAATTCTTCTATGAAATAACCGAAGGCGACTTTTTCGACCAATTCTGCGTCGATCGTTTCGGCGTCTTGAAAGTAGCCGGCTACCTCGACCGCGAAACAATCGCCACGTATCGATTAAAAATTCGGGTCTACGACGCTCATTCGAAAATTTCGGCGATACGCCATTGGTCCACTACCGAAATTCGCGTCATCGTTCTGGACGTCAACGATAACGCGCCCGAATTTGAGCCAGTCAACCCAGTTGCGTACGTTTTTGAGAACAGCGCCCCCGGTACATCATGGGCCGCATTGAGGGCCCGGGACGCCGACATTGGCCCCAATTCGGCGGTCGAATACCGCCTGCTGCCCAGCAGCGCCGCCCATTCGCCGTTCTGGCTTGATCACGTGACTGGCCGGCTAATCGTGAAGCAGGGGGCGGAGCTTGATCGCGAAACCCAATCAACGTACGCTATCACGGTCGAAGCGTTTGATAAGGGCGTGCCCAGTTTGGCAACTTTGGCTAATGCGACCATATTCATTTTGGACACGGATGACAAAGAGCCTCGCTTTACCTGCCCCGGTCATCTGTACGAAGTGGACGTCGATGAAGATGTTTTGATTGGTACTCGTTTAGCTAATTTTGATTTCACGGACGAGGATTCGGAAGAAAATCGATTTTGCGTATTTGAAATCACCGATCCGGAAGCCAATCGATATTTTAGCATAGATTTCGATACAGGAACGTTGATTTTAGCCAGAAAACTGCACTTCGAACGCCAGAGCTTGTTCAATTTCACCGTGATAATCAAAGCAAGAAAAACTGGCATAAAGAGGACTGATTATGCAAATAGGTTGGACCTATCGCCGACCAATTGGGTGCGATTCGTCGTCCGCGTCCTTGATATTAATAATCACGCCCCTCGCGTAGCGTTGGACCCTGTTTACTTCGAAATTGCCGAAAATTTTCACTGGACTCCCGTCGTTTTAGGCAACGTAGAGGCGTTTGACAACGACGAGGGGGCTAATTCTAAATTGGTTTTTGGCATAACGCGAGGCAACGCGTCTTGTTTTGCCGTCGACCCCGCAATGGGCGATATTTCATTGATATGCGCGTTGGATCGGGAGTATGCCGACAATTATTCACTCACCGTAGAAATATCCGATTCGGGTAAATTTTCGAGAATCAGAAAATTATCGAGTAATAATTTGAAGAAAGTTTAATGAAAAATAATTTTTTAACACTAATAGAATTGGATAAAACTTACAATAATTTATTTCACAGCTCTTACGTTAGTCTTCACAAAAAGTAGCTAATGATTCGAATTCTAAGATGATAGAGGCAGGGTCAAACAGACAATTAATTAATTTTATTGAAACAATTTTTCAGGCAGAATCAGAAAAATTAAATCCATTAAATCGTTTTTTGGCCATTCTTAAACTATTTTTATTTCTTAATTTCTTTTCTCAATTTTAATAACAACTACCTCGTAAAAATATTTTAAAATCCTGATTATAATCGCAGTACATTCGTTAATTTATGATAATCTAGCCTTTTTATCCATGAATAATTATTCTGCTAGTGGTAGAGAAGTTGAATGCTAAAATATACGTAATAGGTATATTCGAAATTACCGATGATCTTGATGATTTCGAAAGTTCAATAATATTTGTTTTGGAAATCTCGTGGCAATAAGGTGGTATTATATTGTACTTTAATGATAAACATACTTTACGTGACTTTTGAGACATTTTTCTTCCGCTTTTAATTTACATTTTTTATTTTTGCATCTTTGTTATTAAAAACAACTATTTATTTTCATTGTTATTCTCCGTAAATCAACGTCCTCTTTTTGTTTATTTTATTTTATTTTTTATTTTTATCCGTATAAATTATTTTTTTATTATGACATTATTTATTAATGCTTCTATAATCTCAAAGATAATCTTATGAAACGTTTTTATTCATTTTGCTGTAGCTATTACGATTACAAATTGATTGTTGATTTTGAGGTTGGCCTCGAAAAAGGCCGCACCCCATGTAAAATCATAGCTTGAGCTGATATTCGGTCAGCTGTCGGCTTTGTATGGGTTGCAGCCAGTGGCGGATCTCGGATTTTCCTAAGGGGGGCGGTACCCCTAAAGGGGGCGGAACCCTGACTTAAGCGGAAAAATTAGCCGTTTCTTTTGCGCACTATTTTGGGCCAATGGGGAGCCGACCCTGGTTGCAGCGCTCTCATTAGTCTGCCATTTTGACATGTTTCAAATCTTAGAGTGTTTCTCTTTGTATCTTGGGCAGATTCACGAAATGGCGGGGCGGCCGCCACCCCTTCCCCATTAGCTAAAATAATTGGCGAGATAAAGAAAGGATATGTAATAATTTGCAATGATTTTCAACCGCCAGTAATCATAATTTCTCAGATTTTTCCGGCGCTTCGCGCCGCATAATATACCTATTAACAACATTTACTTATAGTCTGTTTCACACAAGTTCAATCATAATTTTAAGACTTCCGACAATAAGCTGACAGATTAAGATTATAGCATTGATCTGATATATGATTATCGTAACCCTCGGCTTACTGTCGATGAAAATTCTTGAGATTTACGCACGAAGTTATATGAAACAGACTATATCTTCTTGGCGGTCCAGCAGCCATATTTTTGCTCAGAAAATAGGTTTTAGCCAATTTCAAGAGCAGGAACAGCTTTTTAAGCGTTAGTTATGATGCGATTGGTCTCAAAATTTTGTGTTAATATTAGCCGAAATTATGGCCCGTAATATTATTTATTTAATATTAATTTCTAATACATTGCCACTGCATGTTTGATTCGTTTTGAATTACTATTGATCCTTCTTGCACATAAGGTGAAATTTAGCAAATAATTTATAAAATTTGAGAGCGGTCATCTTCGAAAATATAAAATTATGTATTTAGGTCATCCAAGGCTGTCCACTACTTGCACGGTTATTGTTAAAGTAGTGGACTTGAACGACAATGCTCCTCGATTCACCGAGCTGCAGTACAGAGGTCAAGTGGCCGAAAATCAGCCGGCTGGGACGAATGTTTTACGGGTTAAGGCCGTTGATGCGGATTTTGAACGTAACGCGGCTATTGAGTGAGCATTTCAGCATGTGTTATAAATGGTTCGATTGATGCAGATTCGCTTATTGAAATGAAATTTTATAATGTTTGATTAAAATTCATAGAATCTGAAGTGGAAAAACGGATCTTACAACGAAATGTTGTCTAATTCTGAATAAAATTAAGCCATTTTAGATAATAACATCGCAACATAATTTTGCGCTTCTGGAGAGACATCAATCGCTAAAAATAAAAGAGGAGCGAGAATTAAAAAGACTTATTCGGGTAAATGAGTGACAATAAACTAAAAAAATTCAAAAATTGACTAGGATAAAAATGAATATCTGTTTCAATTTATTTGTTGGCATACTTGATTTGAGAAAATGATTCATGCGCGCAATTTCATGTAAAGATAAATTCTTAGAGGGTTAGCTCGACATTAATTGAATCTAAAAGATTACGACTTAAGTGATATTTCACTTTTAAAAAATGGAAATAAGTTTACAGAATATTCAACGCTTCTAAGAGAAATAATCAAGAAGAACGTGAAGCATCAAGATAAAATAAAATGACTTATTAGAAAGAAAATATAACGATATAGAAATATAATTTTAAAAAATTAATACATAAGAATAAATGAATAAACAAAAAAAATATAAAAAGGATAAAAATTCGATGTTTATTGTATTTAAAATATTGAAATATCAAGATTAAAATGGACTGCTTTTTGTCAAAATGCTGATGCTTTCCCTATGCGCTGGCTTATGTTGAGAAAAACAAAAAATATTGTTACAAGAGTTTGCAACATACGAGTTATAACTAGAATAGTTGGCAGACGGAAAACGGTCAAAAACATGTTTTTTGCCCAAAATTTTAAACTTTACACTAGTATAAATAACTCCGTGTTGAGTTTAAAGAAACGCGTCTAAATGCGATGTGTAACCTATTAGATTTACTTTTTTAGAATACTTTACTCGTTCTGATTGAAAATCGGAGCGGTTAAAAAACTAAAATAAGTATAAATGGGTTTTTCCGTCCACTAGCTGAGTGTAAACTTTAAACTACCAGAATAAAATCCGTATTGACTTTGTGCAAACGCGGTCAATAACATCGTGTAGCCCTTCAAGCGTAGTACTTTTGTACTGAAAAGTTTTTCGGTAGACTAATCGGTGAATTTGATGGACACAAAAAAGTTGAAAAAGCGACTAATGTGTATTGAAAACTCCAGATTTTTACACTCTTTACACTGTCACTCTACAAATAAATCTCATTTTAAAAATGGGTTTGAGATTATTCAATTGTCTACATTTAAAAAAACGGACTAAACGGAAAACAAAACCGAGTTAGGTAGTGGTGGTTTCACACACTCCGACACAGATCGCCCGATGTTATAACGTTACACCAAAAGTTTACACACTCATTGCTAGCTGGATATTGAGTGTAAACAAAACCAAAAAAGTAAAATTCCGGATTTTTTACCATCTATCTTTTTGAAAAAACTGCACCTCCCCCGAAAATGGCCAAGTCTTGCTGTGGGGGACCCTCATATGGTGGGGGTACCTAAGTATATTATAGGCACGCGCTAACGCGCTACCTATGATTCAAATATTTCACTTTGAGTGCTTTCAAATTTGAAATAAACACGTGAATTTATTTATAACGTTTAAATAATGAGGATATGATAATTGCATTGAGTGATTTACAACAATCAAAAATAAGTTTCTTGTAGATTCAACGGATGTGAGATTATTTTAGCTCTTGTGATTCACCTTATGTTTTTTTAACACTAAATGGCTTCGTCTAATTTGTTCTTTGATTTAATTTTTTTAAATCATTTCATTTATTTTTTCATTTATTATTTATTCATTTATTTATTTATTTATTTATTTATTTATTCATTTATTTATTTATTAATCTATATATTTATTTAATATTTATTTATTATTTATTTATTTATTCAGTTACTTTATTTCTAAATCTTATTTAAATTGAAACTTTGAAAATTCATTTAGTCTTCTATTATTTTTCTCTTTCGTTCAATTATTCTTTGTTGATTTATGTGTCTTTCTCTGCAGATACTCAATTGAAAAATCTGAACAATCCGACGATCATCTTCCGTTCGATATTGATCTCGAATCTGGCCTTATCTGTACAACGGACGTTTTGGATAGGGAACAAGATGGGAATTTTTATTTTTACATCATAGCTCGGGATAAACGCGACGGCGGCGACATCCTGAGCACCAGGGTCAAAGTTCACGTCGAAATTTTGGACGAGAACGATAATGCGCCAGTGGTGCGAAATCCAAAAGAGGACGTTTTCTTGATTTATCCTACGAAAATCGGTACGCTTACATTTCGTGTAAACGTGGGCGTGGGTAGGGGGGGGTTGACGGGAGTATACACCCCCGTGAAGACCGAATATGCCCCTAAATCAAAATACCCCCTTATCCCTTCAGAATTGAATTTTTCAATTTTTTTCGTTTTTTTACGTTTTTTTGATGCCAATGAATAGCGCTCGATGAGAAACGTTGAAAAATGGTGTTTTTTCGCCATACCACCATTTTTAAGACCATTTTTTGACCTTTGCACTCCCTTCCCCAGAATTTTGGTGCTGCCAACCCGTGATTCCGTGTGATCGATTGACGTGCTTAAAATTTTTTAGCAGATTTAAAATTTATTCAATTTGTTTAAAAACAAGGTTCAGCTTTTCTAATTTTTTCGCGTTCATCTAGATCTCCTAAATTTTTTCTAGTCTTTGTTTGCATTTCCGTTTAGTTGTTGTTCGTTGTGTTAGAGAGGCAGTCTAGCCGCCTAGAATGGTGCTGCTAGATTGCGGTGACAGTCAAAGGATTAAAGGCACGAAACTGTAGCAACTTAGTTCCTCTCTGATTACCTCGCCTGTTTATATGATTTTTCACGTTTTTTTGATATTTTTTCTGTATAAACTCCTGCTTACTTCTTGTTTCACTTAGATCCTTGCGCCTCGTAAAAACCGTGATTTCTCTTGATATAATTTTATGTACTTTTTATGTACATGTGTTGTTTCTCGCGTCTTTTTGTTTCTTTTATACTAATAGCATGTCTCATTTATTTACCTTTTATTTATTTATCTATTTATTTATTTATTTATTTATTTATTTATTTATTTATTTATTTATTTATTTATTTATTTATTATTTATTAATTTTTTCTTCTATCATCTCTTTTTTCATTTTTTGAATCATATTGATGACATTCTATTACTAATGCATAGACAAAAAGAGTAATTAAGCGGTGAAAAAGCAAAAAACAATCAATTATGTGAAAATTTTGATTGATTCTCATTACGAAAACGGATTACGCTTAACAATACTCGTGTAATTTATTTTTACATTCATTCTTTCTGTCTTCACTCGTACACTAAAACTTGCTACTGGGCAATAATTAAAATTTATATATATAATTATAAGTCAACGCAAAATTTGTATTGCTTAAGCAGAAATAGGCTAAGCTAAACCTATAAATACCTTTAGATTAGCCTAAAGGCATGTCATTAACATACATGGGCAGCAAGTAAAAATGAATACTGGGGGTCTACAGTAATATGCGGGAGGATTTTTGAACTTATAGGGTGTGTATACTCCCAACCATACCTAGGCGTGGAGGGTTGGGGGTTTGCAACCCCCAGAAACCAAAATAACTCCCCCCAGAAAACAAAATACCCCCAGAATTCAATTTTTAAAATTTTTTCGCAATTTTTTGTTGCCGATGGATAGTGCTCGATGAGAAACGTTGAAAAATGGTGGTTTTTCGCCATACTACCATTTTCAAGGCCATTGTTTGACCTTTGAATAAATCTTGCAACCCCCCCAGAACTTTGTTGTTGCTTACCTATGCTCCCAACCCCTCCAAGCCCATGTTTGGTCATTAATATACTCATAACTCGTTGTATACCTGAAAATGTAGAAAACATGGTATTTTTTGCGTATTTAGGTGCTCCGCTTAAGTAAGTTTTTGTTTTCATCTAGTGTTCTTCGCCTTGGGTTTTAATATGAAATAAATGAGTATTGCATGCGAGTTTTTCGAAGAAAAACATTTAAATTTATCAAATTTTAATAAATATTTTTGAGTTGTTTCAAACAAAATGTCCCCAATCAAATTTTATGTTAAGTATATCTTAGTTATATTCTTCAAGTGTAGTTGTAAATTCTAAAACTTTTACTCCCTTGCTTTAACTTACCTTTTTAATCGTTTTAAACGTAAATTTAATGTTAATTTCATTAAATTCATTGCTAGTTCTCTTTTTATGTTATCTTTTACGTTTAGTATAATTTTTGCTTTCGTTAGCTTTTCAGATTTTTTTCCACAGTGTGTTGTTCGTATTTTTTTACGTTTTCTTTGTTTTTCCTTTCTGTTAATTATTTGCCGTCCCGATCTTCATAATTTACACTTAGCTTGCCAAAATTTTTCTTGTTAAATTTAAGTTTTAGATCATCATTTCCCGTGCGAAGCTTGCTAACCTTTAGCCACAATAATAAAAAGAAACTTGAGAAATTTGAAAGCAAAAAATTAAAATTAATTTATTATTAAAAAACTTACAACATGAAAGAAAGCTCTATAGATTTGGAGTTTTTAAATGAGACAAAAATTGATCCTAATGTCAAAATTTAATGCGCTTCCTCACTTGCGAATGTTACCACTGACTCGAAAAATATAAAAAATGTTCTTAGTATTAATCTTCCCGTCTCAAAAATATTCCCTCGATCCGTGTCATCCAATTTTTGTCACCTTTATTAATCAATTTATTTTCAAAATTTTTACTAATATTAAAAAATTTTTATTTAAATTTAGGCGATTTCGTCTATTCAATCGACGCTTTCGATCCAGACGAAGGAGCCAACGGCACCGTAAGCTATTTGCTGACTGGTTCAAACGATCAATTATTCGAAATTGATAAACGAACCGGAGTGATCAGCGCAAAATTCCTCAATCTAACCGACGAATCGTACGCCGTAAACGTCGTAGTCAACGACAAAGGAAACGTTCCTTTACAAAATTCGATAAGTCTGCGGCTGTTTTTCGTCCAGTCGGATCAGGATTTCCCAAAATTTCTGGAATTGGACAACGATTCGATTGAGATATTGGAAAATCAAACAAATACTCATCTAGTCACCCTAGGGGCCAAATCGCCGAAATTCGGCGCCCCGGGTCAAATTACGTACGGCATCGTAGCCGGAAATGGCCTAAATGCGTTCGAAATTAATCAGCTTACGGGCGATTTGAGGTCGACGTATAACTTGGACTTCGATCTCGATCCAAACGTTAACGAACTGTGGATTTCGGCCTCGGATTCCGATAATCCGTCCCTCAGCGCCTTTCGACGGATCACGATTCACGTAAAAGATGTCAACAACCATTCCCCCGTATTCGACAAGGGCATCTTCGAAGTTAGCTTATTGGAAGAGCAAGATCCCGGATTCATTTTATCCGTTAAAGCGACGGATCGTGATTCGAATCAAAATGGCCTAATCAGATATTCAATACTACCGCACGCAGCTTATTCAGTCGATGAATATTTTCATATCGATCCGATCATTGGCCGCATATCTACAGTAGGACGATTAGATCGGGAGATGAAGGAAGTGTACGAATTCATTGTTCAAGCCGATGATTCGGGTTATCCGTCATTGACCGATCAATCGATAGTTCGCGTTTTATTGATCGATATCAACGATAATGCCCCACGATTCAGCCGATTGTTCGCGGCTTCTATTCGAGAAGACGCGCCCGTTGGATCAACGGTGATTCGGATCACTTCGAATGATCCGGATACGCCTAAAAATTCGAATAACACTTATCGAATAGCTGATGATGGTTCCTGCTCGCATTGTCCATTTAGAATTGATCCTTTGACAGGTGAGGTTAAAGTGAGGAATTCGTTGGATCGAGAATCAACTCCCAATGGCTATAGAGTCAAAATATTAGCCATCGATGGCGCGTGGCAGGTAGAAACTACGCTTTCCGTTCAACTTTTGGACGCCAACGACAATGCACCTCTTTTTACCCAGCCTATTTATATGTAAGTGCCCAGGTTTCAGAAATAGATGAATCTGACGTTTGAAAATATACTAGCGTAGCCAATCTGGGAGAGGGGGGTCAGCCAGGAACGTAGCTGGCCTTCTGAGTTTGGGAGGGACTAAAATTTTGAAGTCAGATATCTCAACAAATACTTATAGCTGTTAAATATGATGGTGTTTTTGAGCTTTTATCAGCGAGCTCTGATTATCGGAGATGAAAAAATTTGAAAAACTTTCAAAAAAGTATTTTGATTTCTAATATACCAAAAAATTATCTGCAAAAACCAAAATATTTTATGCAAAGCACCCGATAATTTTGTTCCTTTTAGCTCAAAAGCATGCTAAAATCTATTCTGGCGCTCTTTAAACACGCTTCGATAATTTCCAATTTTTTCCTGTGAGAAATACTCGTACTTTCAAAATTTTCGAGGGACTAGCTTCACCCATCCCCCCGCAGCTACGTACCTGGTGTCCGCCTGTTTAAAGGAGTCAAAAATTGAGTTTTTTGGGCTAAAATAACCCAGAAAGCAGTATAGAAGTTAAAATAGTGTCAAAAATTACGCTATTTCACAGTTCTCCTTAATTTCAAACACTTTTGAAGAAAATTTACAATTTTCATCTATTTTTAGCATTGATTTTATCTTATTTTTCCCATTTTTCCATTCTGAGGGAATCTATACCCCCACATCCTGTCACTCCATGTGTATGTCTTGTACCGACCATGCATGAGCGCGTCTAAATTCGTCTGAGGATTCAAGAATGTTTGAATGTCAAAATAGTGCCGAAAATTGTTTTTTAAAGCAAAAAATACCATTTTTCATCCTCCTTTCATCAAGTTCTATCCGATACAATCAAAAAATAGCCGAAAATGAAAAAAAACTCTAAATTTAATCCTGAGATGTCCTCGGATTTGAAGGATGTTTGCTGAATTCTCGAGGCTGTCTAGTCTGACAAATTATCATGCTTATTCCTGGTACTGACTGCTGAATTGAATCTGTCGATACTGTGAAGAAATCTGTTATTTTACCACCTTTTTATCCATTTTTTTAATTTTTGCTACTGATAAAAAACTTTTCTATATTTATTTAGTTTTACGATCAATGTCAACTTCGAAATATTTCTAATACAAAGCATTATATAGTTACTTTATTCAGACATTAAATATGATGGGGGCCCTCCTAGAACCTGCGGAGGACAAAAATTTTCTGGGCTCTACTGCGTGCTGGGGGTCTAGATTTTAGGGCTCGAAATCCCAGAATAAGTTATAAAGCCCAAAAAACCCAAGTCCTTATAGCCATATGTACTTAAGAATATTCTATCTCAAAATTCTCTAGCTGACTGATCCTAGAACAGGCTTACCCACGGACAGGATCGTTTTAAGCATTTAGGTTCTGCTCTTCCGAGAACTAAATTCCTAAGAATGCAATGCAAGAATTTTAATATTTTAGTCACCATCAATTTTTTAATCAGTGAAATTTCGCTGATCCTTTTTCGGAGGAAAAGTTTGCTGTTTTAAAGAATCAATTTGATTTTCTCATTGATGGTGACTCGCACTCATATTCTTATCATTACAGCGCGAAATGGGTAATTCAGGTTTATGCCTTAGGGCCTGAAAAATACTAATTTGATTTTATCGCCATATATCACAAAACGCATAATCAAAGAAATTGATATGCCATGATGAAGTAAATGTTAATTAGTTATAAATGCCGCTGTTATCAAAATTAGATTGTTCATATATATAGAAGTATAATATGCGTACGTCGTGATTTTGACGATTTTTAATAGCCCGAATTTCTAAACTTATTTAAAAAAGCATTTAAGCATAATTTATGCTTAGATTTCTTAGTTTTATAAGAATAATACGTTTTTAAAGAAGTCTTTGAGAAGTGTAATACAGAATAGAAAATTTAAAATTTAAAGATAATCCAAAACTTCAGAGCAGTTGCGAAGCCAAGAAGGATTAAAGGAGAACGTAATTATGATTAAGCAAAGTGAAATAATATTGAAGAAGAGATAAAAAAAATTGAATTTAAACAATATTTTGAATAAGAACAAGTTGAAGAGATCAAAATCAAAACTCATAAATATAAGGTTTTGGACTTTTGATCCTCTTGTAGTTTCTTTAGAACAGGGATATCCCATCAAACGTTATTAAATTAGCTGAAATCACGCGTCAACGTGGAATTCTCAAGTCTGAAACCTCAGTATCCGTAAGAAACCCAAAATTTAATTTTAATTTTTTTTTCATTTTTTTAGATTTGTAGATGCCGTTAAATAGAGCTCGATAACGTCGAAAAATTGAGTTTTTGCCTCCGCCATCAATTTATTTTTTAGCTTTTGAAATGTTTTTATTTTCTGCCTGCCCAAGACTTAGGGCGCTGCTAATGTATTTTATTTTTAATTTTTTTAAATTTTTTTATTCACTATATTTATCCTAAGCTCCGAGTTTTAGATTCAACGTCACCGAATCGATGACTTTAAACGACACGGTAGGAATCGTGACGGCCCAAGACGCCGACGGACCAGGCCGAAATTCGCGAATATACTTTCGTTTCAATCAGACTTCCAGATATTTTGGGATAAATCCGGAGAATGGCGAAATTTTCCTTAAAAATAAACCGCGCTACGACGACCGAAATTTCGTCGATAATTTGTACAAATTAATCGTAGTTGCCAGCGATTGCGGATATCCAAAACAATCATCCGCGACCTTGGTCGTAATCAGATTATTATCAGACGCTTATGCGAATCGGATTCTCCCAAAATTTTTAGAATCCGCCTACACCTTTGCTATACCGTTAGATTTGGCGCCTGGTCAAAAATTGGCAACAGTAACGGCTGAGAACAACAATAGGCCAGTTTATTACGAAATCTGGCCAGCGGATGACTTATTCACCATTCATTCTAAAACAGGTACATTATTTTGTAAGCCTAAGAGCCATGTGTACGGAGCATGAAAATTCTGGAGTCAGCCCCAAAAAATTATAGAGTGGTTTTTTGGGCTTAAAAGCTATGGGTATTTGTCAAAAATATTTTTTTTCGCTTTTCTGACGATGCTCGTCATTTCTAAAGCGTAAAGAAAGCGTGGAAAGTTTCATAAATCAAATTCGAGTAAATTGAACATACTGTAGTCAAAAATGAGTATGATGGCGCGAAGCACTGTAGATTTGACACTTTTGAGCCTTAAGATCGCTAAAAACACCTAAAACAAGATGTTTTATACGATTTTTTTGGGAAATCGAAAATTTGGAAGATCGGTATTACTTTTTACAGGGGTTAGCAGCAGACATGGACAGCATGGAAATTCTGGGGAAGGGTGGGAGAATTTTAAAGTGTCTTTTTAGGCAAAAATGATGGATTCGCGTCTAAAACATGGTTGTTAGGCGTTTCTGACGATTCCCTATCTTTCTAGAGCATTAAAACTTAAAACAATTTCGAAAAAAATTTCAAAAAAAATTCTAAAAAGTCGAACAAATTGAAGAAAATTATAGTCAAAACATCAGTATATGGCGTGAAGCGCCGAGAATCAGACACTTTTGAGCAAATATATAGCTAAAGACGCTTAAAAAGCTCATTTTCTGCGAATTTTCAGAAAATTTTTGAAAACTTCTGAAAAATCGCGATTTCTGGATAGGGAAAGAAAAAATTTCTGCAGGAGGTGCGGGAAGAAAGTGAAAATTTTTTTTGGGTTGGAAACCTCTCAACCTCCCCACCCCTAGATCATGTATGGTCAGCTCAGCAGTCATCATGGGGATCAAACTTCTCCCAGTACCGCCCAAGAACACATATTGTAATTACAGAGCTTTTTATTGGTACCCGGGAGCAAATTATCAAAATGTTATCTACTTTCTAGCAAATTGAATTACTCGTAAACCATAAGCACGGAGCGCATAAATTATTCTTTTAAAAATATTGTTCAGTTATTATCGTATTGCTTTTGAACTTTGTTGACACTTTTTAGCATATTTTTGTCTAAAAGATAGGTAAACCCTTAATTATATTTTTTAGTCAATTATATACCTTTCTTGCTGATAACTTGGCTTTTAAAATTCCATACTTCCTATGCATTTGTTGAAAACTTTCCTAAATAGATTCCTGTTTATTTTGAAGTTTGAGAATTCGACAAATAAGCAACATATTGTTTAATGTGTAAGTATAGAAAGCGCGAATTGTCTCCCTACTGAATTAACTTATTACTCGCTATTTATTTTCATATTACACATATGTACTAGTGTATTAATTTAAAAAATCTGTGCCACCCGGTACTGAAACTTTCTGGCTATCGTCCAAATTAGATAATAAATAGTAGCGGGAAATAAGCAAGTTTATGATGTCATCTAAAAACACAAATACAAGATGAGAGGGCGTAATTTATTTTAAGCTAGGGTAAATTTGAGTGAGCTTAAAAATGCTTGCCACTTTAAAATGAAAATAATTGAGTGTTTCTGAAAACCACTTGCCGTAATTCAGCATAATTTTTTAGCACAACTGTAAAATTTATCAATATAACTTTTTCGACTTTGGCGAATTACAAGTTATATTTTCATTCCAAAAATTATTTTTATAAGCTTGAAAAAGCTTAAAAGATTTTATGAATCTTTAAAGGTTTTTAGAGCAAATACTTAGTAATTTCAAAATATTTTGTATTTTTTCAGCGGGCATTTGAAAAATTTGATGCTTTGCGCTGAATCAGTCTTTGTGTTTGGATGTAAATTGATTGCTCAAAGTCAATAAATACAATGAACAAATTGTCAGTATCGTTATTTTCAGCAGGCACGCAGCTGGCCTCCTGAATTGGGGGAGGGGGGGGCAAAATTCTTTTACTCAGATATCTCAACAGCAAAAGTAATGGTGATTTAGAGCTTTTATCAGCGAGCTCAAAATATTGGAGGAGAATCTTTTGTATAGAATTTCAAAGGATTCAAGGGGATTTCAGTTATAAATGCAAAACATATAGCCGTATAAAATAGCCATACAAACGACAAACGATTCCTTTACAGTGTTTTTCTTGTACAAAGTCCCTTTGTACATGCACAAAGATGGTCCCTAAAAATCATTGTACATTTTGTATCTGCAAATTTTTGTGCACTATAAAATCGTACAATAGCAATTTTATTGTGGTAAAACAGGGTGATTCGACCTTTGGTAGTGTATTTTAGCTAATTTCTGGGTTTCTGACGCCAAAAATTACTGACAATTGTCTTAAAACGGCGTGAAGCGCCGAAAAAATGTGACATTTTCTCATTTTAAATGCAAATTCTGTCATTATAAATATATATAAGACAGAGAATTACTCAATTTTAGGATATTTTACACATTTTTACAGTTTTTGTCCTCCCAAAAATCTTTGTACATTTACAAAACCGGTCCCGAAAAGTCTTTACACATCGGAGAAAATCTTTGCTTAATTTGAAAAAACCGTGTTCTTCTACATTATATCCAATGCTCGGCCTTGTTGGAAATATTGTTAAACTGGTTTTATACCAATTTTAAAACATTGCAAAGAAAAGCAAAACGGAAAACAAATCATTCTGCGCTGGTGCGCCAGAAAATTTTAACTATTCACCATGTCTTACTCAAACTTGGGCTATCCGGAAGACAAAAGATTAAGATAAAAAATAAATTCGGCGCGAAACGGCCGGAAACTATTAGCTTAAAAGTGTGCTAAAATCTATTCTAGCATCTTCAGTCATTGTTTAACTTGAATTTTATATTTTTTTCTGACGCTTTGAGCGGAAATCGGGTTCAGAAATAATATTTAATGAAATCAGGATGAAAAAATAATTCCAGACTGAATTTCTGCGAATTTTACAGTCCGTTATAGAATTAGGTGCATCAGAAAGGATTTCAAATAAAATTAAACACAGAAGAAGAAGAAAAATGAAAAAGGCTCTATTCTGAACTCGAATAGCAAACTTTGGCACTATTAGAGAAAAGTAGTTTTACCAGCTGACCCTCACAAAAATTCTGACTCAAGCACAACTTGAAAAACAGATATCATAGCAGTCGGCTACCTCCATAAGTAATTAAGCCTTCATTGCTATCTCTGCGGCTGTTCCGCTCTGTTATAATATGTTTTAAAATAGCTGTTTTCTGAAGGAAATCGGTTCAACCCACATAGACTAAACTAAATTTTAAAAGCCGAATCTGTATCGAAAATACTGATTTAATATAATTTTATGCCAATAAATGCATCAATCGCCAAAATTTCATTAAATTAAGGACCAATTCGTAAAACTTTTTCATAAAGTGTAAGTTTTATGTTTTAAAACATCTTTAATAACTTCTCATGACTATAAAAAATAAGATCACAGCTTTTGTTTTGGAAATTTTGTTTTTAATATTAATTTAGCGGCATGAACCAAACCATTACGCCTAATGCATTATTTAAAATAGTGCAAAGTAACCAACAGAATTAATAAGTAAAGACATAAATGAACAGAATGTATCAAAACTTTTGAATCAAATCCTAGGCATATTATTTTATTTCATTAAATAAAAATATGCTTTGTTCGAAGTGATTTAATGATTTGTGTAACGTAATACAATATAATAATAATATACTTATTATATTATCTAATTATGACATAGTATATTGTATTATATTATCAGATTGTAAGGATTGCGTGACATTTGTTGTAATTTAATGTAATTTATTATGATTTAATTAAAATTCTCGGCCTTGTTTGCCATTTTTTCTCCTTCTAAATGCGCATCATTTAGGAAATTTTTAGAACGATTCGAATTCAAAACATTAAGATGTAATGAAAAAATAAAACTTTGTCGCACTCGAAACTAATCGATTAATTAAGTTTTTCAATCTACATTGCTCTTAATATAATGTAACCTGCTTTAGTAGATAGAGGAGCATTTAAGCTTGATTATGTGTCGTGACTATTTCGTTCATATGTCTGATACATTTTTCAATCGAAAAGACTATAGACATTAGAAAAGCCTTTGAAGCTTATGTTACATTTGCTTATCAAATAAAACGCTTAAACAATTTTATAATTGTTTTCTTGCAAGCTACTGGTTTTCATAATAACCTGTTGAATGTATTATTTTTATTTAAAGTACAATTAATATATTTTAAGAGTATTTTTAATTGTTTGCATGCAAATAATATTCTGGCGCTTTTTCACTTCCTCATCAGGCACTCTGCGTTCATCAACAACCGTTCAACTCGCGGAAAGTCATCGTTACAACTTTACAATCATAGCGTACGACACCATAATAAAAACCTTGTCAACACAGTGCGAGGTTGTACTGATTCCATGTAGTAAGAATACGAATTCTCCGAAATTTTCACGGCCCACCTTTAACGCATTTTTAAAACAAGATGTTAGGAAAAATGCCGAAATTTTACGCATTCGGGCCTTTGATCCAGATCCGGGGCTAAATGGTGAATTAAACTATTTTATAAACGACAGTGATGCTTATTTCAATCGATGTTTCACCCTTGAAAGAAAATCTGGAACAATTCGGCTTAAAAATTGGCCTTATTTTGGGCTAAAACGCATAAATAAATTTTTGGTACGGGTTATGGACTCGGGTTATGATCCGAAATACGACGAAGCTGTCATTGAAATCAGAATATCAGATAAGCATAGTAATTCGTTTATAGTGACGGAGGATATAATCTGCTTTGTAAACGAAAACCTACCAGCTGCTACGTCAGTTTGCCAAATTAATGCTACTAATTTCAATATGGAGGATGATCGTGTTACTTTCAGTTTCAAGCAAGATAATTATGATAAATACTTCACGATAAATCAAGAAACAGGTTTGATAACAACCTTAGCTGTGCTAGATTTCGAAGCTGAATCCACATTTCGATTTATTGTTTGCGCGAATCCTCAAGATTACGGTTTTCGAAGAACTTGCGCCCGTTTAGTCATATTAGTGGTAGATATTAATGAATTTAGGCCGAAATTCAAATCGACTGAGCAAAAGATATTGATTCCTCCCAAAATAGGTCAAAATTCTAAGATTGGCCCTGCTCTGCTAGCCAATGATTTGGATGCTGGCAAGTGTGGCAGAATTATATATTTTATTTCTAAGCAAACAGCCAACTGCTCATTATTTGGCATAAATCAATTAACCGGTCAGTTGAACATTAAAAATAGTTTAGGAAACGTACAGTTAGGACAGCGGTTCAAATTAACGATCGGTGCTAAAAGTGATTTTATGGATGGCATAAATGACGCCGATTTCGTACAAGTAGTCATTGAAGTACAAAGGGACATTGAATATGAAATTATAAAATTCGAAAAGTCTATTTTTGACTTTAATATTGACGAAGACATTGCGGAACAAACTAAAATTGGGCAGCTAAAAGTGAGTCCGGCCAATGCGCCTGTGACATTTATTATTTCAAATAGGGAAACTACCGAATGGCCATTCAAAATTGATCCCATCACTGGATCAATTAAGATGGAAAAGTTAAAAGTTGATAATCTAAAAAGATTATACAATTTTAACGTCACTGCTTGGCATAAGAACATCAGCTATGCTGTTGATGAGTGCGTGGTAAAAATTAGAGTAAAGAGGCCTAAAAATTTTCCACCCGTCTTGCCAGATTATTGGACCATTATTCACGCAATGGAAAATGAACCCCCGCATACCAATTTAACGAAAATTATGCCATTGGCAACAAATTATGACAGTCGAGATGAAACATTTCCATTCAGCTTCTCACTGCTTCCTTCCCTAGACAGCCAACATTTCGCTATTGATAACGAGACTGGAATTCTAAGAAACACAGTGACGTTTGATAGGGAAAAGAAATCAAAGTATCAAATAATCGTTTCCATCCATTCCGCTGAATACCAAAATCGGGCAAGCAGATCAAATATTTATGTGATTATAGATGATATTAATGATAGTCCAGGCACTAATAGGACAATAACTCTGAAAATACTAACTTACGAGAATTCTAGCACGTCGGGCTACATAGCTACTGTACACCCGAATGATCCTGATAGTGAGCAAAACTACGAGTGCGAGTCAAGGCGAGAAGGATCGATTTATATGGACCGACATTGTGATTTGTACTTTAATGATCATGACGTCACATTAAGCAAATTCGATATCGAGGCACGTGATAAGCTTTTTGGCAATATTAATTTCGATATAAATTTGCAGAATTCACCGATAACTGACGAAGAAATTGAAAACAGCTTCAAAGTGCAATTGAGCGCCTTTTCATCATCAGATATCCAATACATTATCGGTTCCTTCGGCGATTTGATCAGATCTTACAACAGAAGTTTAAAAATTATCGCCTTTGATTTCGTTGCTAATGAAGTTCCAAGGCAAATGCTATTTTTTGAGCTAACAATTTGTTTGTGGCAAACACGCTTTCTAATGGCCCCTCACTCCGCATCGACCTTCATCGAACATCTGATGCATAAAAATAAATCGAATGAAGTGACAATAACCAGAGTCTTTTACAGCTTGTGCCGTGAACATAATCCCTGTAAGAATGGTGGCACCTGCGAAGATATTATTCAAAAAAATTCAAAATCGAAAAGGCAATATCTGAAAATAAATCACGCAACCATCCTATCTTATCACACCATTCAAAGATTATTCCAATGCCGTTGTAAATCAAATTTTCACGGACAGCGCTGTGAAATAGCCGTGGATCCTTGCATGAACTATAGTTGCCAAAATAATGGTCATTGCGTTAAAATCGACTCGAGTGCAAACTGTAAATGTCCCACTGGGTTCAAAGGTCAGCTCTGCGAACTGGACGTAGACGAATGCAGTATAACGATGAATCTGTGCCAAAATGGTGGATTTTGTGAAAATAGCCATGGGTCGTACAAATGTTTGTGCTTAGTCGGTTTTTCCGGTCAGCACTGCGAAATAAAAAGCGGAAATTGCTCAACGAATCCATGTCAAAATGGCGCTATTTGTAGGAACGTCGCCAATTCATATGGCATGCGTTACGAATGCGTTTGCAAAAATGGTTTCACAGGTCAATTCTGTGAAATTAATCATTCGGTGATGGGATTCTCAGAAAGCTCCTCTTTAAAAATCGAAGCTGATAATGGCTTTCAGTCAATTTCGTTTGAGTTCAACGTAATCTTGATCAATGCACTTCTCTTTAATATTTCTGATCAAACCAACGCTAATTGTTACATCGCCATGTACGTGAAGGAAAAGAGTCGTGCATCTCGAATCGTCAGACTGCCGTGGAACTGCCGGCGAAACTCTGATCATGAATAAAATAATGCAGTCGAAGTGGTATCGATCGATTTTCACTATTCAAGAATCGGTAAGATACAAAATTCTATATTATGCATTTTAAGTAAGTTCATTTAAAAAAATTGAAAAAAATGGAAAATTAAAGAAAAAAGTGGAGAATGCCGAGCTTCAAAAGTGTAGTTGATGACGAACGAAATTGTGAATAAATATGGTTGAAAATGTTTCACCGAGTTCTCCCAGAGCGAATGAAAAAGTTAGTTTCACCTTAAAGTAGATCTACAAAGCCCGACGCTTCTGCCTAATCGAAGCTGCATTTCATTGTATTTCTGCAATGTACTAGAACCTGAAAATGCGTTGGCAGAAGCTAAATTCATGAGGGTCGGGGTGGGAGGGCTGAGGAGTCCAATATTGTCTTAAGGCAAAAGTGACAAACAAAATTGACTGCATTAGCAAGAAACATTACTTATGGCATTTCTAATTGCGCTATATTTATTGGCCTACAAAGTTTAGAGGAGAAACGAAAATATTTTTGAAAATTTATGGGGCCTTTCAAACTCTAAAAGGAAGGTCGTCCGAACTCGCAGAGAAGTTCGCATTAGGCACGCGTAGGGTCGGGGTCTAGACCGCACGTGGGCGTGGAAGGGGGTTTCGGGGGGTATGCACCCCTCAGAAGGCCGAATACCCCTACCCCTCTCAAAAAGACAAAATATCCCTTCCCCCAGAATTCAATTTTTTAAATTGTTTGTTGTTTTTTAGATTTTTTGACCTTGAAAAAATCTTGCACCCCCTCCCCGAAATTTTAGTGCTGCCCACCTATGGTCTAGACCAAAGATGCACAGCATGGCCGATCTGGGGAAGGGGGTCAGCTTGGCCGGGCTGAGGGTCAAATTTGAGCTTTTTGGGCCAAAATGACTACAGAAACTAAACAAGCGCTAAAATAGCGGTAAAACGACGTTATTTCATAGTTTCTGTTCAATTTGACGCATCTTTGAAGAAAATTTTTAATTTTCATCCGTTTTGGCCTTCATTTTGCCACACTTGCCCCTAAATTTTCCATTTGTTTCATCTTGGGGGAGTCGGTAGGACCCCCAACCCTCTCCCACGTGCACGTCTGGTCGAGACCCTCAGAATATAAAATGAGAAATTTTTATCGCCATTATGCCAGTTATAATTGTTTTTGAGGCCACTTTAGTTAAAAAATTTTCTGACTTACTCTTTAGCCGCCCAAATCGGTTTTGCCATGCTTCTTTAATTTAGACCTCTACATCCATTACTCTTTTATATTCCGCGATGTCTTCGATGTCAGATTCTGATAACTTATGCTGTGAATATTCGTACTATATGTATAACATAGTTCATGTATTTGCCTACGTAATATTATCCATAGTAACGTAATAATGGAATTGCACAAATACTTATTGAATTTTAAAATTAAACTTAAGTAGAATAACAAGGTAAAAAAATGAAAACAAATAGAATTACATTTAAGAACTAATAATCAATTAAATTAAAATGTAATAAAATGAATTCATTTCAAAAATTATTCAAATAAAGGAGATATGTTTTCGATTCAGGAAAATGGTTTTTTCAGCCCTTATTTCCAAAAAGTTCTATGTTTTCATGTCTTTCAGCCTGCCGGAAAAAATGAAATAATAAATGAGTTCAAGTGTTGCAGAAAATCAAGGGTCTTGCAAATCGACAGACATTATTTTACCCAATATGCCTCTCTCATTGAAAATTAATTCATGAAAATTAATTCGTAAGTTTTTATTGGTGAATCAATTAATTTAGTGAATACGAATTTATTAATTTTGATTCATTAATTTCTTGAATATAATTAATATATTTACTTATTTCAGTGATATTGCAGACAGAAAATCAGGAAAATCCGGAAATTCTGAACCGAAAAAATGGTCGCCGATATCATAATCTTAAAATTTCATGCAAACTATTTCGTTTTGTAGTAAAAGACAGATTCTCGTCAAATTTCTCGATGCAATTTTCCTACTTCGAGCCATGATGTTATTTCCGACTCTTAATAGCTTGTGTCCGCACACATTGGCGTGGGTGTTTATGGGGATCTGGATCCCCCGAGAATCTAGCGGACCTCCCCCAAAATCGATAGAACCCCTGAATTAAATTTTTGGTGCTATTTTTGGCAATTTTTCCTCGTCGGACCCTCCCCAGAATTTACTCGCTGCCCATGTATGGTCCAGCTAATGAACAATTCTGTTCTATTTTGAATTTGCTCGTCGAATAATTCTTTATTTTCTACAGAAAATCTCAGCATCCATCTCAATCTGTGGAGAATCGGCGATATTTAACAATGAATGCAACACTTCCGATTCGACAACGAGCTTTGAGCTGAACAGGTATTTCATGCAAAGTGATGAGTCCAGCATAGGTATTGGTTTGAGCGTATATACTCAATTCCTACCTAAAAAACTTGAAAAACTAAAAAAATCGATCATTGAAATATTACATTTTTCGCTTTACTGCCCCTGAATTTCTTGAGAGAAATTGCGAGATATTTTCAAACTAATTTTATACAAAATATAATTTTCAAAACAACTGTAATTGTCTGAGGGGTTTGTTCCTGCTAATACAGTTTCGTTACTCTAAACCTCATTTGACTCATCTACTTAACATCAAGCTGTCATTTTTTAACTTTACACTGCCCATATTATTTTCTCTTGGAGATTTACACGTCGTTATTCTGCATTGATTATTTGTAGAAGGTTCTTAATTTCGACAATAAAACGCTTTATTAAAAATAGCTACGTCTGATTTTTTTAAAATTTAATTATAAATCTACGCTGTTTTTACGCAATTCATTAAATAAATTCGCAGCCTAATTGCGTTTTATCCCCATTTTTATTTTTCTCAACAAAGTGTTGATAGTTTAATGTCATTTCCTCGAAGAATCTATTTTACTAATATTCAGAAACAGATTTTCGATTGACCGCTTTACTTTTGGGAGTTATTCGACAAATAATCCGTCCACATATCCATTCGTTGGTTGCTTAAGAAACGTGACAATCAATGAGTTGCCTTTAAATTTGCATAAGTCATTCAAAAGCACATCATTGTTGAATTATTGCCCAAAGCTACCGGCGAATAATTTTTGCGGAACGCAAAATTGCTTAGGATGGCCAGATTGCAAAAAGCATCGAAATCGAATTGTTTGCCGCTGTGCCCCTGATTTACAAGCCATCGACTGTTCAAGTGGTGCGAGCTTGGAATAGCCTTGTTATTAATTTCTTTTATGTTTTAATTTGTTCGACTTTGTTTAAATTTTAATTAAATTCATTATATGCTATTTTAAACTTTTTCCAATTTATTGTTCTCTGTTTCTGCTTATCTATTTAATTTTGAATTTTGCCCTTGAAATGGACTTTTTCTTTTCTGATGTTTTATCTGAAAAAGTTTCGTTTATTTTGCTTCTTTTTCAAATTCAGACCACGCTAGTTAGAATTGAAATACCATAGCGGCCGACATGAATAGTATGGGAATTCCAGGGGTAGGTGGGTAAAATTTTGAAATGCTCTTTCTGGGCTTTAAAGTGTGTACGTATCAAAAATACCGTTTTTCGGCGTTTCTGACGATGCTCTATCTTTCTCGAGCATAAAAACATTTAAAAAATTCAAAAAAGTAAGAAAAAGTCGAATAAATTTAACGAAAATCTAGTCAAAACATGAGTATATGTCGGGAAGCGACGATAAGTTGAGACTGTTTAGGCAAATAGATGACTAAAAACGCTTAAAAAATCATCTTTTCGACCAATTTTTATCAAATTTTTCGAACCTTTCGAAAAACCGCGAATTCTGGGGATTTTGAAAAAATTTCAGGGTTGGGAGGTGGAAACTTTTCTGGGGAGAGGGTGGAACCCTTAAGATCATGTATTCATAGCGGTGCTTTGTTTTTTCTGTAGCAAGAGCTTAAACAGCTGAAATATTACACATTTGTATACAAATTATTAAGGAAAATAAAATAAAAATATATTTTAAAAAAGAAAAAGATAACTCAGAAGTAAAATCAGATGGAAAATAAAACAGGACGGATAATAATAATAAGTTAAACGACATTGGAATTAGCGGTTGTAGCTCCGAACGTATTTTCAGATTTTCTAATATTTTATGTACAATTTTTTGAGATTATTCTAATACAGAAGCTCGCATGCAGTTTTCGAATTTACGTATGTCGGATTAGAATTTAATTAATTTATAAGATTTTTAGATAGAATTTTTCGGATTAATTAAGCATTTGCTTGCAGTAAGAACGAATTTTTGTACGTAAAAAAATTCTTCCTAACGTATAGCTTTATTTTTTCAGATTTTATTGTTAATTACTGATCTAGTGATTTTGCTCTGCATATTTAGTTAGTGCTTATGCACTTACAAGTTAAAATTGATATGTCCTCATTTCATTCTTAATTTTACAAATAAATTTCATTTACATATAATAGTACTTTTGCTTTTACGCCATTTTTATGATTTAGTCGACTCAACGATTGTCTTAAATGGTGGATATCTGAGTTTTGACGTTGCATCATTAAACGAGTGGATTTTCTACGAATTCCGGGGATCAAATAAGCAACAATCGATAAGCTTAGATTTTCAGACTGAATCGATGAACGGGTTATTGTACGAAATGCAGTTGGACGCTGATAAATTCATTAGAGTAGAAGTATGATTGGAATTTTTGAATTTTTATTTGGGTTTTCTATCGTCTATCTTCCATGAATAGCAAAACCTAAATTCAGGGGGTCCAACGATTTTTAAAAGTCAAAAAAGATCGAGAAATTTAATGTTATGGGCAAAAGAACTCCATTTTCGGCAATTTTTATCTAATTGTATCTATTAACATCAAAAAATTGCGAAAAATCGAAAAAATGACCTCCGCTCCAAAAATGAGATTTCGGTGGGGTCGGCAGCACGCATGGGCGCGAGGAGGAAGTGGATTCCCTCCTCTCTCTCGGAAATCTAGCCGACCCTCCTCCCTAAATAGATATATCCCAGAATTAGGCTTCTGCTCACTTATGGTCAACAAGGTTTTTGTTTAAAGGAGTTAAACCCGAACTTTTCATATCCAACTGCACTAAGTACTTTTGATAACAATTTACTTCTGTAACCAGAAATATTTCGAATCGTAGAGTTAGTTACTAGAATTTCCTATTAATACTTCAGCATCTTTAGAGGAAAATTTCAAAGCGAAAGAATCGAAAACTAAAACCTAAGAAATAAAGTGGAAACGCCTTTACACATTTTAGCGCGCGAAAATATAGTAAAATAAAGATAAATACGAGGCTTGAAACAAATGTCTATTAAATATTTAACTAATTTTCTGTCCAATCTTTTCAATCTTAAAGTTTTCTCAAGAAATAAATAATTATTTACGTTTTTAAAATTAAATTGCAATTTTTGACGGATTTTTAATTCAAATTTGTAAAACAAAATTATACGCACGCTCTAATCATATCATAGGAAAAGGATTAAAGTTTCCTTGTCTAAATTTTACATTGTATGTTTTATTATTCATAGATTCTGGAAGGAAATATTCAATGCATGTTGAGGCGACCGACTAACAAAAACCATTGGATGCCTTTGAGCTCGTCATCACTCGTGTCTGACGGCGCTTGGCACAGATTTGAGCTCAACTTAATCGCCTCGCAAACAACGGTAAGCGATTGTGGTCGAATTAGCTCATTTAATATAATAAGTTTTTGGATAAATTGTAAAAATTATTTTGGCTTTCTTTTAGTTTTAACTTTTTTTGAAATCATTCGGATTTTGACCCGTCTCAGCGAGTTATGAAAAAATTGTTTATCTGCAGATTTCCAATTATTTAATTTTAAAAGACTGCCTTTTTAGTCTCCACGGCATTCAAACGATTCGAGGATTAAAAGAAAATGCTTTTAAATCGTGCTGTGCTGCAAATTTTCCTGCAAATTTCATTTATGATAAAACTTAACATACCTAGTTTATATAACGTATATATTAAAATCACGATTTTCTTACAGCTCGAGCTAATAGTCGACAATTATACGACGCGTTATGTGCTTGAGCAACATGATAGCATTTGTTGCTCGTCGATACGGCATTTTACATTAGGTGGCACTGATTCGGCAGACGCTTCTTTCCAAAGTGGGTCAAATTAGCATGAATTAAGAATGGATTAAATCAGAATTAAAATAAAATTTATTTTAAATTGAATAAAAAACAAATTACATATAAACTATCATGGGCGTATTCAAGGGGGCGGGAGGCGGCCGCTTCTCATTAACCCAAAATAATTGGCCAGATAAAGAATGGATATAAAATTTGCAATGATTTTTGGCCATCTGTGACTATAATTTCTCATATTTTTCAACACCTATTGACAGTAGCGTAGCTGTGGGGTAGATTGGAGGACTAGTCCCCCAAGTATTGGAAGTATGAATATTCTTTACAAGGGTCCCCCAAAGGAAAAGATTGGAGATTCTTAACTTGTATCAGAAAGACCGTTAGAATAGATTTCAACTCTTTTTTCGAACTAATAAGTCCAAGATTTTTGGGCGCTTCCCGTCTCATTCATTTAAATACAACATATTTGTTTAATGTTATCGGAATCAATTTTGATTTTTCTTAAATTTTTCTTCTCCAATGCACAGATCTTGTTAAGAGAAGCTCAAAAACATTATTTTTGCCTTTCCTTGAGTAGTTTTAGTGATAATCAACTTCGAAATTTTCGCCCGCCCCTCAAAATCAGTATAATTGCGCGTATAATTGCGTATAATTGCGCGAAGCTCCGAAAATTTGTCAAATTTGAAGAAATAGATAGCTAAAGACGCCTAAAAAAGCATCTTTCCTACAAATTTTCAGAAAATATTTGGGAAGTTTAAAAATATCGCCAATTCTGCGGAGGAGGGAGGGAGGTGACAAAATTTTTGAGAGGAGGGGTGAGAATTTGATTTGGGGGAGGGGGGCTGAAACCCTCAACCTCCCCCGCCAAGATCATGTATGGTCTTTGCTCTGAGCATAGTACATCTTATCATAGTGTAAGACCATTTTAAATTCGCAGCGTTCCATTTCAATCAAATCTGGAAACATCCTTGAATTTCAGCAAATTTTTCTCCTATTCGCATTGCTTTTAAGTGACTGTGCACGAAGCGGAAAAGAAAACGCCGAATTTGTGTAGAAATAGGCCCGGAACAAAACGTGTATAGAATGGAATTGATACGTAAATCATATGATTTAAAGCTCACAATATTCAAACTATAGTATGTTTCACATGACTTCGTGCATACATTTTAAGAATTTTCATCGACAGTTAGCCAAGAGGTTACGATAATAACTTATCAGACCAATGCTATAATCACAATCGGTCAGCTTATTGTCGGAGATAGTTTTTGTAATATGCATGAAGTTACGTGAAACAGGCTATAGATACTCTTTAGCTTTTTCGGAAAAGAAGAAAACAGGAACGAAGCTCAGCCACTAAGCTCAACCACTTAGCTCATCGTCTGAATTTGAGGAAATGAACATTTTGAAGTCAAAGATCCCGTTAACCACAATGAAATAGGATAAATATTGTTTTAATTTTGAGTGTTTTGGGCAAGTTCTATACAACTGAAAAAAATTTTTTATAAAAAGTCTGAAATTTGACTTTTTCAAATCACTATACAAACGCATATGGTTTAAGACATCCAACCAAGTGGCTTCTCAACGTTTCGTTCAAGATGTACTCTTTTAGAAATTTTTAAAGCATTATACTGAAAATGAATAATTCTGCGCGAGACTTCAGAAAATTTTGTTGTTTACTCATTTGTTACTCAAACTTGAGCTGTTTTCAAGACAAGAATTCAAAAAAACGGAAGAAATTAGGCGCCAAATGCCCAATTTTGGAACTTATTACTTCTAACATGTTTTAAATGTATTCTGATGGTTTCCAAGTACGCTTCGAGGATTTTAAATTTTTTCTTCTGCTTTCATGGGGGTAGCGGTTCCCTCTGCTCCCTACAGCTACATGCCTGTCAAAGCTGCACGTGGATAGGCAAGCAATGATATCTATAAACAAAGCCCCCTACAGACTCCGTAAATTCATACTTTGAAGTTTTTTCGTTTTCTCTCAATGAATTGAGCTTGATGAGCTTTTGCACTTGGATTAATTTAAAGCGTTAGTTTGCAGTGGTGGATCCAGGCTTTTCCTAAGCTGGAGCGGTATCCCTATTCCACAAACAATCAAAAATAGTTCCAAAAATTTGCCCTAACGTACGAAATAGCGTTTGTTCGGCGTTTTACATTGACTACTTTGATTTAAAACCACTTTTCGTGCAACTTTTTTTCGAAAAATCTTAAAATTTCGACAATTTCATGCTAAAAAATTATCAAACTTCTTCCATTTAAGCATAAATCCGGCATGAAACACCGAAAAATTTACAAAATGTAGGTGAAAGCACATTTAGAAGCTTGATTTACTGCTCGATTTCATGTATTTGCAGCATTTGATGCGTAACGTCGGAAATTTTGAAAAGTTATGCTTATAGAATAAACCTATGCTAAAAACGCTATATTTCTGCTTTTGAAATTATTTTAAAACCTAAGTTCATGTGCAAAAACTGGCTTACAGGTCGCCAAGAAAGTAAATAAATGTCAGTAATAGGCAGTGGGGGGCTTTGTTTATAGATATCCGAGCCCAAATATTGCTTGCCTATCCAAACGTGCAGCTTTGACAGGCATGTAGCTGTAGGGAGCAGAGGGGACCGCTCCCCCAACATGAAAGCAGAGGAAAAAATTTAAAATCCTCGAAGCGTACTTGAAAACCATCAGAATACATTTAAGAACATGTTTGAAGTAATAAGTTCCAAAATTGGGCATTTTGCGCCTAATTTTTTCCGTTTTTAAATTCTTGTCTTGAAAACAGCTCAAGTTTGAGTAACAAATGAGTTGACACGTCAAAATTTTCTGAAGCCTCGCGCAGAATTATTCATTTTCTGTATAAAATGCTTTAAAAATTTCTAACACAGTTCATCTTGAACGAAACGTTGAGAAGCCACTTGGTTGTATGTTTTAAACGATATGCGTTTGTATATGGTTTGAAAAAGTCAAATTTCAGACTTTTTATAAAAAATTTTTCAGCTGTATAGAACTATGCCAAAAACACTCAAAAATCAAAACAATATTTTTTCCTATTTCATTGTAGTTACTGGGACCTTTGACTTCCAAAATGTTCATTTCCTCAAATTCAGAAGATGAGCTAAGTGCTAGCTAAGTGGCTGAGCTTCGTTCCAGTTTCTATTTTTCCGAAAAAGCTAAAGAGTATCTATAGCCTGTTCCGCGTAACATCATGCATATTATAAAAACTATCTCCGAAAATAAGCTGACCGATTGTGATTATAGCATTGGTCTGATATGTTATTATCGTAACCTCTTGGCTTACTGTCGGTGAAAATTCTTAACATTTATGCATGAAGTCAAGTCATGTGAAGCATACTATAGTTTGAATATTGTGAGCTTTAAATCATATGATTTACGTATCAATTCCATTCTATACACGTAAGATCAGCAAAAATTATTCGCATTTCCGGTAGATTTACAATTATATTTGATCTCATCTCATGCGTTAATTTTATTCCGAGTAATTTACTTTATTGCTAACTTTATAATGTATGAATTTTTATGCTGATGACTAGTTTTGCGGCGCTTCATATCATTAACAATTTTCTGACTGTACGGTTTCGTATATTCTTCAGTTTTATCCTTTTTTCCTTCAATTCTTTTACCTTTCACTTACTCTTTATATTTTCTCTTCATTTTTGATTTTCCTCTTCGTTCTCTACAATTTTCAGAGTTAGATCATTTTTTAATTTTGTAAATTTCTGCTTTATTCTTCCATTTTTAATTAGTTTCGATTTCTTTATTTTCCCAATTTTTAATTTTTCTGTGCTTGAATTTTTTCAAATTTCTTTCGAACGCTTTTGTTTTCGTAGAAAAATTGCAGTATTAAAGAAATCACTATCAATCAAATTGTTATCGAATTATTTAATTTTATACGTTTTGTAATTTCTAATGGGAAAGATTAGATTTGAAAAAGCTTGTATTTTATCAGATTTTTTACTGATACACTACTGTGTCTTAATTCTGTTATTGCATTGATTCGTTATAGGCTTCGAGGGCTGTTTACGACGTTTAATAATAAACAATAAAGTTGTGCCTATCTTCGATAATCCATCTGATATTTCGATTGTTATGTTTGAAACAGTTGGCAATGCTCCAACTTACTGCCCCAGCCAACTTGAATCTCCATAGCCTGTCATCAGTGCTATTCTGATCCGCTTCAGTCATTGTCCTTCAATGGCACTGCCTTTTCACGAATAGCTACAGTACTCGTGTCAACCATTCTCTTCTTTATACTAGTACTCGCCTGCGTCATCGTCGTGAGAAGATATTTGGCACTAGTCCAGGAAAAAGTGAAAGGCCGACGTGACGTCTTCGTTGGTCATCCTAAAACCAGAGAAACCTGCGCCACAAAGCTAAGCAAATTGAGTGCCATTCTAAGCCACAAGTCGCTCAACATGGAGTTGCGCCATCGAGATCAGAAAGTAAACTGTTGTAACAACAGCAACAACAACAACAACAATAATAATAATAATAATAATAATAATAATCATAATTATAGAGATTCGGGTATTTTCGACGTTTTGGCAGAAAGCCAGGACGCTCTAAATCGCACCGCAACTTCGACATTAGGAGCCGATTCGCCACCTTTCGCGTCGTCTCCTTGCGTCATTGGCGGCCGATTGGAGCCAAAGTCTCCCCAGCGAGCTTTGACCAACCAAAATTATTCCGATGCTCAACAACAATACGCGATTAGGTACGACTTAGATAACGCAAGCAGCATAGCCTCGTCGGATGCCGATATATCGAAGCACTACAGGATAATGAGATACGGCCCCTATCAAAATTACGAGCATACGATAGCGGGGCCTAAATTTCCGCCAAAAACAGCTTTAAACCAGTCTAAGTCGAATCAAGATGATCAATGTTTCAATTCAGTGACCTTGGATCGTGTTAACAGGCAATTGGATTCGGGTCAAGAGGAGAAGAGAAATGGATAGGCGATTAGCTAACGCCGACCTTTGCTGCAGCGTGACAGAATCGTCGTCGAACGGGAGTGGAAAAACCCGAAAAAATCCGCCGTTGTTGGTCGTAAAAGAAGAAAAGCTGCCGAACTTGGCACAAATAAAGCATTCCAATTTGACGGTAATTCGGATCAAAGCGGAGTCGTTAGTGTTTCGTCTTATCAGCAGGGCGAAAATTCTGGACTCGGCGCATCAAGACATCGCATTAATTCTATGACAGCGGGACTTCGATTCAGCATTGAAAGCGAATCCGACGACGAACCGCCATTTAACCCACCGGAAATCGCCGCCCAAAATGTGAAACACGCTAATTTCGGTAACGATCGATACGCACAAGTTTCTGTGCAAAATTACGCAGCCAGAACAGCGCGAGCGTTTTCGTCGTCGGACGGCAGTAATTGCAGCAGATCGGAATTTTCGACAATCGACCGATTCGCCCGTCGTACTGCAGGCGATGACGAAAATTTGGGTGCATCGTGCGAATCGGACAATGCTAATAATTTAGAAGCTTATGTGTAGCGAACAAATAACATCATGCCGTAATTTGTTAATTATTTTTCGAACTAGTCGACATTATAGTTCGATTCGTCGTGTGATTCGTTCTTAGTTTCACTTTATATTATTACGTTAAGTACAACAATAATTGTTCGTTTTTTCTTTGTTTTACTCCAATAAGGTTTCAGACGGTAGCCGCCGCCACCAGACATGCACCAGCATGAGAATTCTGAGAGAGGGGGTTGAAATTCAAAGGCGCCTTTTTCGGGCTCTAAAAATAGTGGTTACTCGTCAAAAACATCGTTTTTCGGCGTTTCAGACGATGCTCTATCCTTCTATAGCATAAAAACGAACAAATTTCGAAGAAAAAAATCAAAAAAATCGCAAAAATTGAACAGAATATTGTTAAAACATGAGTATACGGCGCCAAGCGCCGGAAATTTAACATTTTTGAGCAAATAGACAGCTTAATACGCTTAAAAAGCAAATTTTCTGCGAATTTTCGGAAACTTTTGAAAAATCGCGAATTCTGGGAGGGGTGGGAAAAAATTTTCTGGGAGGTTGAGAACACCTCAAACCCTCCAAGATCATGTATGGCCACCCACACATGGGCATGGAGGGTCTGGGGCATAGGTGGGCGGCTCCAAAGTTCTGAGGGAGTGAAAGATTTTTTCAAATGTCAAAAAATGGCCCTAAAAATGGTGGTACAGCGAAAAAACTTCATTTTTCAACGTTTCTCATCGAGCACTATCCATTGGCATCAAAAAATTGAGAAAAAAAAACAAAAAAATTTTAAAATTGAATTCTGGCGGGAGAAATTTTGGTTTCTCGGTGGGAGGTGTGCATATCCCCCAAACCCCCACGCCCAGGTATGGTCTGGGGTCTAAAGCATAAATGGGCAGCATCAAAATTCTGGGGAAGGTGTTAAAGGTCAAAGAAGCTCAAAAAATGGATATGACGAAAAACACCGTTTTTTAACGTTTCTCATCTAGCAGTAACCATTAGCATCAAAAATTTGCAAAAAAACAAAAAATTCAAAAAATTTGATTCTGGGGGTATTTTAGTTTTTGGGGTGAAATATTTGGCCTCCTGGGGGTTCCATACCCCCAAACTCCCCACGCTCACGTGTGGTATAAAGCTTAAAAATCCGACAGGCGGATTAATAAGAGAGAAAGGAGCCAGAAGGGGATCGTGAGTGATCAAATGCACGTACATAAATTCTCTAACTTTTCCTGCGCTTCGCTCCGGATTATACTTGTTAATGACATTTTGTTTACTTTCTTGGCCGTCCGGAAGCCGTAGTTATGCTCAGGGAATGGGTTTAAAGATGATTTGAAAGAGCAGAGGCAGCTTTTCCAGCACAGTTTCCTTCTATTTTCAAACAACTTTTAAAAATTTTCGATATCCACGACAAGTGCTACAAATTCTGAACGTTATTCTTCTTGGATCTCACAAATTTGCCGGTGCTTAGCGCTGAATTTTCGCTAAAATCAATCATGTTTTTGTTTGTTTTCAGTCAATCATGTTTTTGCAGTCGAAGTGCACCATCATGGCATAAACTAGTGCATATTAAGCTATGCCTTCTTAGCATTCTCTGACAGCTATTACTTTCATTTAGAGCAATTTTTTATGCTCTTTCTGAATATGTATGTTATTTTCTGTGAAAATTATTTTTGAAAGAGGTATAATTAAAAAACCATCACAATGCATAAGAATAGGCACCTGTTGGACATGATGCAAAAAAAGAAAAAGTAGATTTCTGTTGTATTAAACACATCCAGGGGATGCATTTAAAGAGCTGGAAAGGAATAAACCACTAAATTTCCTTATTAGAACCTTGTCTTCCCATCTTAAGTTTTTGTGATATCACTGTAAATAGGCCAAAAAATGCCTATTTCTTACTACTCTATAACTCCTCTTCTAGCTAAACCATTAAAAACGATGTAACTGAAGCCAAAACGAGGCTAGACAAAGTTTTGGACACATGGATAAGGTAGAACAGAAAAAAATGCCACGAAAGTGATTCATTATGCCTCCGGCATAGGACACGGTAAACGGAGGGTTAAATTGATGAAAATTTGAAAATTTTCCAGAAAGTAGCGTCAAAAACAATGAAGACAACGCAAAACGGCGAAAAACATCATTTTGCACATGAATGGCTAATTTTTGGACCTAACGCTTTTCGGAAAAGGATACCATTGCCCTTTAGGAAAATCCTACATCTGACTGTCCCCCGAAATGGACAGACCCCTAAAATCATAATTTTTGGCGATTTTTCCCCATCGACCCCTCAGAATTTGACTGCTGCCCATATACATATGTATGTCCCGCAATCTGGAGTTTGTGCTAGACGAAAAAATGAATAAATGGGAAACTTTGCGGAGATAATCAGGGAAAACGACGACCAAAAATAAATGAATTAATGAAAATGAAAAAATTTTGCTACAGTGCTCAGAATAAGCAGAAACAATTGATTAACACTTTTTTTGGCTATTTTAGCACCTTTTGACTCCATTTTGACTGTCTGGCCGACCCACCAGGTTGGTTATGCTGTGCATCTAAATATAAAACGTGGGAGTTCACAGACCACAGCAATCCAAAATATCCCCCTGAATCGAAAGACCAATGAATAGAGCATTCAAAATTTTTCGTTTTTTTGCCAATCTGAGTTAGATTCAGCAAAACGGTGTTATTGTCCTATGTACGTACGTACATACATACATCAGTTTTTCGAACTTTTTGGTCATTGGAAATTTTTCATTCCCACCTTTATCGAGGTAGGAATGTCCGTATATTTTCAAGGTGACCAGCAATAAAGAAGTACAGCCTGTTTCATTAATTTGACAGTTCTGGAAAAACTTAAAGGGGCATGGCATGGATAACAATGCCGATCACGACGATCTTTCGCATTGTTGAGCGGCAAAACTGCATCACCCACTTTTGTAAGCTAATTTACGTCGATTAAGTTGTGTAAGAAAGCTCTCGAGCTGCTAACGAAACGGACCATAAAACAAGCACATTTTGACAGATGATAATTTGCATTTCCGATACCTACATACATTGTACATATGATGCAATGCAACGCATGGATGTTGTATCGTGCTGACGTTGCATTTCCCTAAGGTGGGCCGTCCAAAAAAACTAAATCGATATTTGTTTAATTCGCTTCGTAGTGGAAACGCGAATGTCCGACAATAATAATCACGTTTTATTTAGCTTATAAGATTCAAATCGACATTAGGTATACAATTCGGGATTATTGACAAAATTATAAGCGCAAAAGAACGACTGATGTGAATTAGTAGTTGGTATTCAAAATCAGAATAATTAGGTTTACATGCATTATGTAGTTATAGATTAATTTCAAGTACAGCAGTTATTTACAATTAAGTTGAATTCGGAAAATACATAGCCGGTCCGACCGAACCCAGCATTCGTTCAGTTCACTTTTATAGTACGAGTAAATACTAACCGAATTATGAGTACGTATCTATTCGATCCAAATTGATTTTGATTTCTTATTCTATTTTTCTTTACTTATAATTAATTTATTTTCTAATTTCTGTTGCTTTCTAATACAAATCGACAGACAAGCCGTATATCGACATGCATCAATTCTTTGCTACGCGTAGTCATTGGAACGTACCTACAATACAGTGGTCCACTTCTGCAACATCAACCTTACATTTCGCATTCTGCAGTTACGAAAACTATGTTCAATTATCCTCTCATTCTGCGTTTACACTCCACTTCTTTTAGCAAAAAGAATATTCAAATTTGATCATTTCTTGCAAACTAACATCTGCCTATATTTAGCGATTTAAACTGTATCAATAAAGCAACGGACAAGCTTTACAGCGTCTCATTCGAGTTTAAACGAATTGCGTAAACGAACGGCAGACGCACGCACATACAAACACTAATCCAGATTTTAGTTTAAAGCTGTGCAAATGAATGTTTTAAATAGAAAACGACGATAATCATTCGAATTTCCTTTTTTCGCGCGGTGTAAACAACCGAATTTCCACTTATGTAAAAACAACGACGAACGAAAATTTAAAACCAAGCAAAATACGAATCAATGTACATAGATAGCAAAATTGTATTAATTTAAACGTCGTATTTTACGGATGGTTTGAGTTGTCCGCACTTTACACTGTATTTAAAAGTATCATTTAGGCAGCATCTTTGTTAGGGGAAGCGTCGGAGTTTGGGGGCTGCGCGTTTACGATTTCGCTAGTAATGCCAATCGGTACAATCAAATGATCTTGCGCCATCAAATTATATTTGATGACGTAGGCCGTAAAGCGACGGCACAAATGCGTCTCGTCCTAGTTTAAATAAGTTTACACCATTTTAGGAAACCTTTTTTCAATTTTTTCCAATGATTCTACTCACATTAGA
Source organism: Mermis nigrescens (assembly GCA_036768485.1). Lineage (NCBI taxonomy): Eukaryota > Metazoa > Nematoda > Enoplea > Mermithida > Mermithidae > Mermis > Mermis nigrescens. The sequence goes on along the minus strand of JAVLUZ010000163.1, from coordinate 75,082 downwards.
TAAGTTTAATAAGTCAAAATCGCGCCATAACTGCTAAATTTAGAAAATTTCGAATTTTAAAAAATTTCACTTTCAAAAATATTAAACTTTAAAGTCTCAAAAATAGCAAACTGGCCTCAAATTATCGATCGATACTCCTTAAATTTTCGACCTTTCAGAGACCAAGAAATTTCGACCTTATTAAACGAAGCGACAAGAAGTTTACACTTTTTAAAAATTTACTGAACGATTTAAAAATAATCGGAAGCAATTAAGGAAGAACTAATGTTTAATGACCGTGATTTTTATTTATTTATACATTAAACAGTCAAGAGAAATATGGATAATTAGGTGGCTGTTTAAATCATAATCGGATGACAAAAAAATAAAAAAGATTAAAGGCATGTTCAGAAAACAACCCACCAGGCCAAACATCACCATCACAGATGAACCGGACAAAAATTAATGAGGTAAAAAAGTCAAGAACTAATAGTATTTATTTTAGATTAAATTAAATTATTTTATTTATTTATTTATTTCTATTTATTTATTTTATTTAATTTATTTTATTTATTTTTATTTGGTTTTTTATAAAATTGTTCTTTCTCCGATGTTTGCATCCAAACATTGCAAAAACGAAATTTTTAGAAAAAAATAGTTGCAAGAGTCTGGTGAGTATTCGCCAGTTCCAGGAGAGGCGCTCAAAGGCCCCCACGCCAATTAGGATCAAAGCCCAGAAAAGGATGAAGCCTAAAAAAGGCCTGATTCCCGAAAAATAACAGTTGAAAAAATTCAAAATACGAGTAACTTCAAAAAAGTTTTTCCCGGCTGAAACATTGAATTAACGGATTATCTGGCCTTGCTGTCGCTGCTGATGCGATGACCCCAGGTCGAACTTTATTGATTTTTTAGATTAAACTCTCCCCAGTATATACCTATGTACATCAAACACAAAAACGTAAAGCACAATTAAACTGATTTTTGAAAGACTGTAAATAATCTTAAATATTTAATAATAATAAACTAATAATAAATAAATAATAATAAATATTAATAAACAAATAATAAATATAATAAATAATGAGTAATCTTGAAATGGAAATGACTTGGACTCGAGTTGCTTTTATTTTATGCATTACGCAAAAATTATCGGAATTTATATTCAAATTTACTCCAAATTTGAATTTTAGAGCAAATTCAACGTGAAATTTTCGAGTAAAAATTTTACATTAAAATTTTAAAAAACTTTCCGAACATTTTACTTCGAATTCGTCGAATAGAGGTCTGTGATGAAAATAAGCGTGCGAAAAAATGCGATAAACTCGGCGACAAACGGAGCCCAATTTGGCAATCGATGATTCTTTGATGCTAACTCTGCGTATCGAAATTTAGATCGACGATTAGAAAAATTTGAAAAATAAAAATCATACAAATGGAAAAATTCAAAAAAAATTAAAAAATAAAAATGAACAAAACAGGGAAAGATGATGACCATACATGTACAGCATGGGAATTCTGGGAATAAGGCAAGAAAAAAATTTTGAAAAGTACCTTTTTGAGCTAAAAAAGGACAAAAAACACGTCAAAAACACTGTTTTTACACATTTCAAAATTTTTGTTTAATATAAAAATTTCTTTTTGAAAAGTACCTTTTTGAGCTAAAAAAAGACAAAAAAAAACGCGTCAAAAACACTGTTTTTACACATTTCAAAATTTTTGTTTAAATGGAAAAATTTTTTTTAGAAAAGTACCTTTTTGAGCTAAAAAAGACAAGTACACGTCAAAAACACTGTTTTTACACATTTCAACAATCCTCGTTCTCTTTAAATCATAAAAACATGGGAAAATTAAGAAAAACGAAAAAATCGAGGAAATGGAACAAAATATAGTCAACAAATGAGTATATGGCGCGAAGCGCGGAAATTTACGACTTTTAAGCCAAAAATGAGCTAAAAACGCTTAAAAAGACTCACTTTCCAGTTTTTACACAAAATTAACAATTCTGGAGGGTCGCAGCCACACCTGGGGCGTGGGGGGTTTGGGGGTATGCACCTCCGAAACCAAAATACCCCCAGAATTCAATTTTTAAAATTTTCTTTGTTTTTTTCGCAATTTTTTAATGCCAATGGTAAGTGCTTGATGAGAAACGTCGAAAAATGGTGTTTTTATCGCCATACCACCATTTTTAAGGCCATTTTTTGACCTTCAAAAAATCTTGCACACCCCCCCGCAGAAATTTTCTTGCTGCCTACGTATGGTCGCAGCCACTCTGCGGGGGGGGGTAAAAAACCGCTCTCCAAGAACGTGTATGAAGATGATTCATAACAAAATTAGAAAATGGAATAAAATACATAACCAAACAAACATTTGAAATTAAAAAAAATCAAAAATGAAAACAAAACTGCAAAAATTGGTCGAAAATCGGATTCAACAGAAATAAAAAAGAGAAAAGTCTGCGAAAATTAAATTTAAAATACATATCATGCAATAAATACAACGAATCAAAGACCAATAAAAAATCGAAAAAATATCAAGAAAATAACGAGAACGGTATAAAATAAAAGATACAAAAACTAAGGAAACATAAGAGTAATAAATGAGCAATAAAAGCGAGCAATAATGAAAGAGCACCTGTAAATAGTAAAAAATAAAATAAAACAAACGTAAAAGAACAGCAGAAACCGGAAAAATAAAAAATGAATTAAAATTCTATAAAATAACCGATGAAAATTTGTACATAAGTAGCAGTGCTTTGTTTTGTGCAAGGTCCGTTCGTACATGTACAAAAATGGTCCCTAAGAGCCTTTGTACATTTTGTACACACAAATTTTCGGGTACTATAATATGGTACAGTAGCGTAATAAAAATATAAATGATAAAAAATATAAATGTAATAAAAAATAATAAAAATAATAATAATGTAATAAAAATAAGAAAAATAAATAAAAATAAATAATAAAAAAATATAAATGTAATAAAAATAATAATAACAATAATAATGTAATAAAAATAAAAATATTAAAAAAATAATAAAAACAAAAATAATAAAAATAAAAACAGAGTCGTTCGACCTTTGGTAGTGTATTTTAGCTAATTTCTGGGTTTCTGAGGGCAACAAAATCATTACGAGTCGTCTTAAAACGGCGCGAAGCGCCGAAAAATTTGACATTTTGAAATTTTTGCGTATTTCAGACCTTTTTTGCAGTTTTTGTCTTCCCTAAAATCTTTGTACATGTACAAAAACGGTCCTGAAAAGTCTTTGTACATCGGGAAAAATCTTTGCGAATACGAAAAACCGCGGTAGGAAGTAATGAAAATTAAGGAGAAAAAACCAAAAAAAAAACAAAAATAAAATAATTTTAAAACACCTATCCATTAAATACAACTATCAAAAAAATAAATAAATAAAAAATAAAGACAAAAATAAACAAAAATAACTAACTAAATAAATAAACCGAAAACCTCACCTGCTCGGAAAATATTTATTGCTATTTAACAAGCAAGCGGCGCCATCCAAAGTATGCCTCGTATAATCAATGGCCGCGCACTAAAATACATTACGCGTATAATAAATTGGGAATTTCCGGCAAGACTTATCGGTAAAAATTCAAAAAAAACAAAGGGAAAATTCGGCAAATTATGAAAAGGCGGGCCAATGCGGCGAAAGGTTTAACAACTGAAAATATTTTTAAAATAAAAAAATTGGGCAAAATACAAAAATGGCGGGTCAATGCAGTACTTCCAGCGAGATTAATGACTAGAAAGTTTTTAAAATTAAAGGAAAATTGGGCGAAATTATAAAAACGACGGGTCAATGCAGCATTCGCAGCAAGATTTATCACTAAAAATTTTTAAAATCAAAGAACGATTCGGCAAAAAATACAAAAAAGGTAGGTTAAAAGCGGGAATGTGCGCATTTCACACTTTTTTTAGTTTACACTATTTTTAGTTTACACTATTTACTTTTTAATTTACACTACGATGCATTTTACTGGTTTACAATGATTTATCCGTAAATCGCCTACCTCTTTGGGGTTTTTATGAGCGGCGCAAAGAAAAATCCATTGTTCCGTGGCTGTCATTTGAGAGCAAGTGCTGGGATTGCACTGTTCCTGAGCAAAAACTAGATCAAAAAATACAAATAAAATTGAAAAAGATAAAAATGAAGAATTAAGCGCCAAGTGACCAATTGCAGTGTAGAGTTAAACTAGAGCCAATAAGAATGGCAACTGACCCTTCGAAAAATAGCTGCTACCCCCCTGAATTGTTGATTTCTTTGTAAAAGTTGGAAAAAGTTGTAAAAAATGTGTTTTATTAGACGTTTTTAGCTCATTTTTGGCTCAAAAGTCTCAAATTTTCGGCCATTCGCGCCATATGCACACTTTTTGACTAAATTTTGTTCAATTTGTTTAATTAACTCAATTTTTTCAATTTTTTTGAGATTTCTTTTACGTTTTTATGTTCTAGAAAGAGCGAGCATTGTCTGAAACGTCAAAAATACAGTGTTTTTGACGCGTACCCTCAGGTGGGCAATGCCGCGCCACCCGCGCCACCGGGTGGCGCCAGAAGGCACTTTGGTACCTTCAGAACCCCAGCTGGGTGGCGCCAGAAAAAACAGTTTTTGATTGAGGGGTAGAATTTTTTGACCCAAAAGTACAAAAGTGAGAAAATGATACAACCAACCAACTAGCCAACCAACTGACCGGCCAACCCAGCCAACTAGCCAAGCAAACAACCAACCGGCCAAACAACCAACCACTAGCCAACCAACCAACAATAATCTGAACAAAAGGGACCCCGGTACCTTCAGAACCAAAATCCATTGCCCAGGTAAGCCGGCGAACCCATCGTTTTTTATCCCAAAAAGGCACTTTTTAAAAAATTTCATGGACTGATCCCCCTTCCACAATTCCCATGCTGTACATGTACGGTCTAGGACTCAATGAATGGAAACATAGAAAATTTGTCAGGGAAAATGAGGCAAAATAAAGAACAAAAATGCATGAAAATTAAAAATTTTCGTCAAAACTGTTTTAAATTGACCAGAAACTGTGTAATAACGTGTTTCTGCGATATTTTAACGCTTATACCAGTTTTTGAGGTCATCTTGCTTCAGGTAAAGAGAAATTTTCAATTTTCATCCGTTTTGACCTCCATTTCGCCTCATTTTCCCCCACAAAATTTTCCATTTTTCTATTCTGAGGGGGCGGTCCGGATCCCCAATCCCCACGTGCGTGTCCGGTCACGACTATTAAGGGAGCGAATCCATTTCCGATTTTCGGGCATGCATTCTATAAATTTGAAAAAAACAACTGAAACAGTAGCAGCTTGATAATTCTAAACTGGCAGAACAACAAATTGTACGCTTGTTTAAAGTTCAATAAAATATGGTATCGTACGATTTGCTGTCATCCTATCCTCTTGTTATATATATATATATATATATATATATATATATATATATATATATATATATATATATATATATATATATACAGGGTGCCCATAAAAAAGGCTACATTTCTTAAGACGTCATAACATCGGCTGATCTTAGATTAAAATTTTAAGACCAGCTGCATTAGATAAGTAAACATGTCTTTATTTGATCAACCTTAAAAATTTTGGCCAGCTTTCAGCGGTACCTGCAATACGACGATTTGTTTACACCTCACTGTATAAACCCTATGGTTTCCGCATTGTATTACATAAATGTGTATGTTGGTATCCTTTTTTGACATTTTTACAATATATCCTGTCACAAAAAATTATAAGCACATTTTTAAATCTCCAGAATAGACGCGCGTCCTACCGAGTGCAAAAATTTCAGGATATCGTCAAAAGAGGGTGCAAATTGATGGCAGGACCAATGACGCTATCGGCCTTTAAACAATATTAAAGTGGGGTGTAAACAAATTGCCCTAGCGCCCGAAGCACTGGGACTTGACCGAAATTTTTCACACATTTGGAAAGAAGAGACTTTCATCTATCGAATGCAGCCAGTTTGAAGCTTCGGAGTTCACGTGAGCCGAAGTTATGACCTGTCAAACCGGAATGTAGCCTTGTTTTGGGCCATCCTGTACATATATGTAACAAGAGGATAGGATGACAGCAAATCGTATATACGATACCATATTTTAATGAACTTTAAACAAACGTATATTAAGATTTTATGATTAAAAAAATGAAAAAAAATTATTTTACTAATCTTGGTATTCTTTATTCCAGACTATCTCATATATTTAACATCATATTGCGTAAAGGAAAATGTAAACCATGAACAACGTCTCACAGAATCAACGTTTTGAGTCGTACTGTAAAGCCCAGAGGCACATAAACGATCGTGCTGTAAACTTTAAATTCAAACCGCTTCGTTATGAAATAGTTTAAAAAATGTTCATACGACATATATTTTATACTTCACATACTTTTTACTAATTACTTGTAGTTTTACTGCCAAGCCATTCAGTTCCATGCAGAATTGCCTGCAAAAAAATCGATTAATGATGGTGGCGTAACATAAACATTATAGAATCAATGGTAAAAGAAATATGAAGATATAACAAATCAGCAGTTTGATTAGCCGAAAAAAGATATGTTGGGTTGAAAACGTCGAGAAAAATTATAAAATCGAAGGTTTCGTTGAATAAACCCTTTCAAAGACAAAACAGAATATCTAATAAATCACAAAAAACTTAAAAATCGCCATACGTGCAAAGGATTAGAGAAAACTTATTTGAAGAAGCTTAGTTTTAAAATTATATTTAAATTTGAAATTATACTTACGTTATCCATATATCCATATGTAACGGCTCGAAGTTTTCGGTGGGGGTCCACGGCCATTTTTAGGGGAGGAGGTAGATGTACCTCCAATTTTTGGCCCAAAACGATCAAAAAATTCTATTTTTTCCAAAATAGGGGTGGTCGAAAATTTTCTGACTCTGGGGGTATCTTCACATCCCCCTCTTACATGCATGCATATATCGAATCCCGTCACATGCAGAGTGTTCCACAAAAAACGATACATTTGTGTTTGATAAATATATAATGAAATATCGTATGTGAAACATGAACAAATGTGTCAAAAGGAAGCAAATTTGATTGTGCACCGAACAGAGTATAACTTGCGATCATACAATTAAAACCTTGCATGCTGGGAAACAGTGGCGGATCCAGGATTTTCCAAGGGGGGGGGCGGTACCCTGAAGGGGGGCGAACCCTGACCTGGGCGGAAAAATTAGCCGTTTTAACCCGAAAATCGCTCGAAAATCCTCAATTTTGGGCAATATTTTGGCCAATGGGGGGGGGGCGGCCGCCCCCTCCTAAATCCGTCCCTGCTGGGAAAAGTTTTTGCAAGGTCAACTTGAAGTCTTATTACGAGCGTGAATTGGCGACAAAATTTTGTGGGGTCAAATTTATTCTATCCTCGGTTCCATCAAAATCTTATTCAATGCTTGAAAACATGCTGGTCAACTAATACTTTCTGCTGAAGCGTATTGCAGACTTAATAATGCACCAAAGGGAGATCGTGTGAAATGATGACCATCTCTTACATAGTTTTCAGTAGAAAAATCGGCAATATTCTCTCAACCACGAAACGGAAAATTCTGAAGCATGAGAAATGGCCCAGAAATGTTATGAGACAAAAATTTTAATCACATACAATTCTAATGAGTAATTTTCGAGTGAATTCCATGATATTTGGATATATTTGCCGTTATCAACTCTTGATTATAGTCAATAAAATGAATATTTGACTTCCTGCGACTTGACGGCCGCTCCCTGCACTTAATTTTCTTGTAAAATATTTTTTAAAGTGTATTTACACATATAATTTCCAATTATAAAATTTTTTTTAAAATTAGATAAAAGTAAAACATTGGGATATTTTACTATTTATTTTAAATAGATTCAAATTCGTTTATTTTAATTCTGATTTTATTTAAGAATATCAAATATCAAGTTGATAAATGAACATTCCTTTTTAACTATTTCATATCACGTGTAATAATTAAGCGATAAATAATTCGAGCATTTATGATGACAAAATAATTCTAGAGCGATTGCGGAGAATTATCGTAAATTTAAAGCACAAAATGTCATTTTCTCTAGCTTTAGGATAAACCATGTCGAAATTTGGCAATATATTGCTCAATTCATACGAAATCTGAATCAAATTCTAAATCGTTATTAGAAGAGCGGTTATTCTACACAACAATGTAAATTGCAGGCCTCTATGGCTTGTTTGAAAGTTGAGATATTTTGAATATAAAATGTATTGTTTTCAATGGAACACCCTGTAGTACACATATTAATATATAAATTTACCCTTCTTCCCCGAATTTCGCGATCAATTCACCCAAGCAAATAGAAATGGACTAGAAAAAAGTCGCGCAATAATTCAATTCGAGTAAATAAACCGGACGTTTTGTTTACTGAAGCGATATCGCGACCTAACAAGTCTTAATTTTGGATCATTCGATGGAAAAACTGAATTTTCAACTTATCCGATTTTGGGAAAAAATCGCATAATTCAGGCGAAACAATATGTAAGTGTTGAAAGGAGGAAAAACCCGAATGAAACTATTTTAATCCGACGACTACAGTAAACGACTCAAGTACAGTAATCCTACGATGTCACTTAATCACACCTGGGAGTGGGGAGGGTTTGGGGTATGCATCCCCCGCGAAACCAAAATACCCCGCCCAGAAATCAAAATACTCCCCCCACGAATTCAAGTTTTTTAAGATTTTTTTCGTTTTTTTACGCCAATAGATAGTGCTCAATAAGAAACGTCGAAAAATGGTGTTTTTATCGCCAAACCACCACTTTTAAGGCCATTTTTTGACCTTTGAAAAATCTGCACCCCCTCCAGAATTTTCTTGCTGCCCACGTATGCAGCCAATGTGTCCTGAGACGAAAATCCAGCACCTAATCGTTTAAAGCTTTTAAGCTTAAAAATTCGGTAGGTAATGCCCGACTCCAGCAATATATTTTAACCGTATGCGGTGTAAAGTTGAACAACAACAGTTTTGAAACGTTTAGCGAGTACATATTTTGTCAGGCTTGACCGCACTCCTGCCTATCACCAAATTTCGGGGCCTGCAAAAATTCAATCCACCTCAAATGTTCGTATTTCCAAACGCCTTCGTCTTGAATTTCGGGCGGTGTCAAAATAGCGTCGATGTTTTCAGCATCTTTTCTAATCAATTGTTGAATAAATTGTTGCATGTTCAGGGTGCTGTCCATCTCCTCGAAAGGCAACTCGGGCCATTTGCACCAATCCTAAAATAACCCCACCCCAGTTAACATTTCAGATTAATTTTAAATCAATCTAAATTTAAATTCAAATTTTAGAATTTCGAAATACGCTTTCTTACACCTGATACATACAAGCATACAAGGAGGCTCTTACCTCGCGTTTTGTTCCGGGCCTATTTCTACACAAATTCGGCGTTTTCTTTTCCGCTTCGTGCATAGTCACTTTAAAGCAATGCGAATAGAAGAAAAAATTTGCTGAAATTCAAGGATGCTTCAAGATTTGATCGAAATGGAACGCTGCAAATTTGCAGAAGATCTTACTGTATGATACGATGTGCTATGCTCAAAGCAAAGACCATACATGATCTTGGCGGAGGGAGGTTGGGGGTTGCACGCCCCTCCAAATCTTCAACCCCGCAAAAATTTTTTCACCCCTCCTCCGCAGAATTGGCAATTTTTTTGAACTTTCCAAATATTTTCTGAACAATTTGCAGGAAAGATGCGTTTTCAGGCGTTTTTAGCTATCTATTTGCTCAAAATTGACAAATTTTCGAAGCTTCGCGCAATTACACTCATGATTTGGCTATATTTTGTTCAACTTGTTCCGACGTTTTTCGATTCAATTTTTTTATGTTTTTATGCTCGAGGTGGAGCATCGTCAGAAACGCTTAAAAACGATGTTTTTGACGCGTGCCTACCCACCATATTTTGACCCGAAAAATGGCACTTTATAATTTCACCTCCCCCTTAGCATTCTCATGCTATGCATGTATGGCTGAGACAATTGAAAAATTTCGCACAGCTACTGCATTTTAAACAAAAAATTAGTAAAGTGATGCGCACGTCTTCAGAATTGATAGGATCCTACCATTTCCGATTTAAGGTTGGAAAGTGCCAAATTTTTGACAAGAATACAAAAAATTTTATTCGTACATTGAAACTATAGATATATATATATACCTATATATATATATATATATATATATATATATATATATAGTATATATAATATATATAGTACTATGCATATCATATATTATATATATATATATATATAAATAAAACAGGGGCGTAGGCAGCAATTTTTCAAGCGGGGTGACAGTCCAAATATATTGTGACCCTATATTTAGGGATATGTCTCGACGGAGGCGCCAAAGTAAAGGTGCATTTGCATGACGTTATGCGAACAATGCTCTCTCCAGTTAAGCTCATAAAGATTCAAACTTTTCAAAAAAATTTTATTTTTTTAATAAGCTATGAAAAATGATCGTTTTTTGGCCGCGCATTTGGCCTAAATTAACGAAAATAAGTGATTGTTACGGCGCGAAGCTACCGAAAATTTTAATATTAATCAATAAAATGATGCCAATTTTCATGTATAATCCTCACTTTTTAGCATTGCAGAACATTATTATCCCCAAAAAGCGAGTATGATTGAAAGCAAAGTCGAAAATTAATGTTAGATATCGACATGCTGCTTACAGTTTCGAGTTAACTAATTAGAATAAACGAAATTATTAGTCGGAACAGTATAAATTCCAACGCTGATTCAGGCTTGGAAAGTTATTTGGATTGAGAATCGAATTAAAAGATTACTGTTTGTTAAATCCACTAATCCAAGGCAAGCATAATTTAGGAAAAATGTAGGGCCGCAAACAAGGTTAAAAATTTTTTCATTTCCTTGACCAGCATAATCAGCTTCTTGAAGAAAAATGGAGTGCGGGAAAAAGACGAGAAAGGTTATTTTTATTGAAAAACTCTTCTGGATTTTTGCAAGCAATTTCAAACAACTAACGGTTACATTACATTCATACATGTACGTAAGAGAGGAAATTCACCACCCAAAGCCCGGCCCTCTTCGCAAAAAGCTGATTACTTCCCTCCCTACCCCTGTCAAACTTTTGGCAAAAACCTGCGTTTTTGATATTTTTGCAAAGAATGGGCCATTCATCGCCAGGAAGTTAAAATTTATTATTAAAATTCCACCTGAAACTTTTTAAAAATTTAAAGCTAAGCAACTTGCTTTTGACGTGGCGTAAAAATGGTTCAAATTTTGATACCTATTTTAAATTTTCTAGTTAAAATTTACCGCATACTAAAATTTACTGCATTCCTCCATCTTCACAAAGAAAAAGAAAAAATCAATTCAAAGGGATAAAAATGTCGAAAATTCAAGGAGCTTCGCGACACATACCAGTGTATAATTTCGCGTTTATCAGACAACCAAAAAATTGATTTTAAAGGGATGAACAAGTCAAAAAAAGCTTAATTTTAAGTATGCAAACGTATCAGCATTGTGTCATTGCACAGACTACAAATTAAGTTTACAAAAGTAAAAATAAAATATTTTGCAAAATCGCGTAATTTCCATATCTTTCACTGCCACAAGTTGCAGAAGTGGAGGAAAAACGCAAAACACGTCGAAATTTTTAATCACGTGAAATTGCGTCTAAACGCATAAGATGCATACGTTTTGAAGTTTTAGAGACCTCGTGAAATAAAATCCCAGATAGTTAAAAGGCTGTCGAGATTGAAACAGTTTACAATCAAGACGACTACCAATTAATTCGCATGGCGATAAATCTTAGAATTTTCCGTTTACAACTTGAATAGTTAAAAAGTCATCAAACGTTAATATGAAGTGTAAAGTTCCTAACGCTACATCCAAACAAGCGAGAAAAGATGCAAAAATCTTTTATTTCATCGAATTAAGCGAAACGGAATGAACGCGCACAACGTTAGAAGATGTTTAGGTAAAAATTCATCGCGGGTCAATGGCGTTATACAGTGCGGCCCAAAAAAAACTACAACCCGATGTTACCGTCGTATTTTCGGCTGATACGAATAAAGAATGTGTAGACCTGTTGCAATATAAATACAGATAAAAATGTCATTGTTTGAAATTTACAAAAAATGTAAACCATCTGTTGGCTTTCTATGTGTTGCAAAGACTCCTTTGCACCACATTTCCATATTGTTTAAACCACAGAGGTTTCCCGTTGTATTACGCATTAAGAGTATATGATTATGTGAGTATTTGAGTATTTAGGCATCCTTTTCTGCAACAATGTTTAGTCAGAAAATTATTAGCACGTTGCCAGTACTTTCTTATTAGGTGTTCCGGTAGCGCATGGACCGCTGGCATCTGGCCAAAATTTATGCGCGGTTTAAACAAACATATTCTTGTCCATCTAATGCGTTAAGTCTTAAAATTCAATGATAACATTACCTATATGTAGGTTATGATATTAAACATCGAGCTATAGCCTTTTGGGTCATCTTGTAAATTTAAATCAATTGAAATTATCGAAATCAGATACAAATAGCTCAACTTAATTTTATAGTAAAGAATCGATTATTGCAAATTCGTCAATCCACTTTTTTGCATTGTTAGACTTTGCGAGTAATAAATAATGATTATCAAACAAATTTAAAAATTTCGGCGTAATTTTAAAATCGCAGTTTTCTTGAAATTTCGGAGATCTTAAATTTATAGAATTTAATTAAGTAAATTCGCTGCTTATTTAAGCAACTAATCATAGGAAAAGGAAAACTTTGATATAAAATTAATTTTCACGGCCAAGCGTACCCAAATTTTTTATTACTTTGTGAATTTCGAATTGTCAGAATTTTGTCGGAATAACCAATTCCAGAAAACAATGATGAATAACACGCTCATAACCATACACGTAGCTGGCCCTTCTATTTAGGGGGACCAACACCAATTTTGCGGGTCTAAGCCAAAAATAGCACAAAATAACGTGTAAAAAGTCCTATTTTTCCGGTTTTTTTCGAATTCGGGGAGGGTCCGACCCCCCCCCGAGTCCCCACCACAGCTACGTGCCTGCTCATAACGCTGTATATACTTATACTTTACTACAGCAAAATTAGCAGTTCATAAATATTGGCTGGATGATTTAGAGCTAATGAAAATCAGCAGTTCTGATATACATAATAATAATCTTCAAGTAATATCGAGCTATAATTATTTTAACAAGATTTAAACTAATTTATGCAAAATAAATGCTTTAATTAACAAAGGAATTTTTCAGAACTATTCAAATTATTGGACATCATTTTACATCCGTTCTAAGCTCGTTACAAATTAAATAGTCGATGTTTTAAGCCACACCTGTGATGACTCAACATTTAGGAGGATCAGTATTTTTTTACAAGGTCCGTTTGTACATGTACAAAGATGGTCCCCAAAAGTCTTTGTACATTTTGTACATGCAAATTTTTGTGTACTATAATAGTACAGTAACAATTTTAGTGTGGTAAAACAGGGTTTTCGATCTTTGGTAGTGTACTTTAGTTAATTTCTGGGTTTCTGAAGCCAAAAATAACTAAAACTTGTCTGAAACGGCGCGAAGCGCCAAAAAATTTGACATTTTTCTATTTTAAATGCAAATTCAGCCATTTCAAAGAAATATAGGACAAACAATTACTCATTCCGCCGCTAAGCGCCGAAAATTTATAGGAATTTCACACTTTTTTAAAGTTTTTGTCTTCCCAAAATCTTTGTAAATTTTGTACACACAAATTTTTAGGTACTATAATATGGTAAAAATAGCGATTTTAGTGTGGTAAACAAAGTTGTTCGACTTTTGGTAGTGTTTCAGCTAATTTCTGGGTCTCTAAGGGCAAAAATCACTAAGAATCGTCTTAAAACGGCGCGAAGCGCCGAAAAATTTGACATTTTTCCTTCTGAAATGCAATTTCTGCCATTATAAAGATATATAGAACACGCAATTACTCATTTCGGATTTTTGCGAATTTCAGACCTTTTTGCAATTTTTGTCTTCCCAAAAATCTTTGTACATGTACAAAGACGGTCCCGGAAAGTCTTTGTACATCGGGAAAAATCTTTGCCGAGCACAAAAAAAGCACTGGGGAGGATACGAGTCTCCACCAGTTTTTAAAGGAGGGTAAGCGTTTTTCTAATTTTGGCCAAAAATGGCAAAAAAAAATCCCATTAAAAAAAAATTTTGTCAAAAAACCAGTAAGACGATTAAAAATCGCGGCCTTCGGATCGAAGCATAGTTTCCCAAGGTCGAAAGTCCAGGGGGGTGAAATCCCAAAATTTAGGGCCACTAAATTAAGAGTCTAGCCTTTTTTGCAGGTCAAATATGAAAAATGGCTAAAACGTCCTATATAGCATGTTTTAATGTAAAAAAACTGCATTTTTAACTACTTTTTGTACCATTCTGACTAGTTTCGTTGCTTTTGTAAGTAAAAAATATAAGAATTCATCAAAAATTTAGACTTTTCAGATCATTTTAAGTTCATTCTAGGTATTTTATGGGTAAACAAAACAGAAATGTATTAGTCGGCGCGAAGCGCCGAAAAAATTTTAGTATCTTCGCTGCTTTTATACCCAAAAATCATGCAGAAAATGTTTGATAGCTCAAAATCGTCCGACAGTGATTCAAGTCTCGGACCCTGAGGTGGGGGTAATACCCCCCTCACCCCCCTATGGGAATGTATGGATCGAAGAAATAGAAGGACGACCAGATTCGAGTTGAGTTTTCCCCCTTTTCCCGAAACATTTATCCAGAAAAATAATTCAAACAAGATGTTAGTAGTTTAAACCGACATTAACAGAAAAAAGGCGTCGTAACCAATCGATTAATGGCTAATCACACAGTGACAACATAAGCGCGAGCTAAGTAAGAGTTTATATGAATAAATAAAAAGGTACCTAATTACCTAATCGCGACAAACAAGTGAAAAAAGGTGTTTCAAACACTTTACACATTTCTAATCCTTACCTATATACCTATAATTATCTCCCGATTTCCCCGTGAGTAAATTTTTGGCTGAATTTTCGAACTTTGCCAAATTTCCGTCACATTTTGCAACACCCACGCGGCCTAATTTTCGCGAAAAATCGCGACGCGTAAAACACAAAAGCTACGGGTTAAGTAAGACTCGGCTTACGCCAAGTTTACATTTACAAACTTTACACCCAAGTACAGCATTTGTTCATTTTTCGAGCCGAAGTGTAGAAAACTTTCGATTGGGCGCTCAAAGCCTCAGATTTTCCGACTAAATCGTCCAATTTTTCGCCCCTCTCCAAAACGGCTTGAATGGTGTCGTGTAAAATGACCTTCGTTTCGTCCAGTTCCTCTTGAACTCGAGTCATCGCGTCAGCCTGACTCGGATTTTGATATTTAGTCAACAATTCGTCCAAACCGGCATAAACCACGTTCGATTCGTCGGCCGTCGGCCATTGAATTGCAGGAATTTTGGTGGAAAATTCGTCGAGTACCCTGAAGAAATTCACTTTTGTTAACTAAGAAAACAAGTTTAATCACAAAAAATTTAAAAAATAAAAAGATTAAAATGCCCAAAAAAAATTTTAAGGTCAGCATTTTCCAAGATTTTTTGACTTATTTTATACACATCTTTGGGCCTTTCAATGTCATCCAAACTTTTGAACCCTTGCCTATTTATTTCGCCTTAAAGAATCCACAAATTTCAATTGATTGGGGAAAATCAGAAAAAACATGGGAAAGACCTCCTTTAAATGGCGATGCCTCACGCTTGTGCATACAGAAAACGGAGGATGAGGAGGAAGGATCTCCATCCATAGTCGGTCGTCCCCATCTCCCGAAGTCAGGATTATTATCCGATATTTGGCGAAAACTTGAGTTTTTTTGGCCATTTTTAGTTACTTTCAAGCACTAATTCTCATAGGGGTGAGGGGGGTATTACCCCTACCTCCGGGTCCGAGACTTGGATCACTGTCGGACGATTTTGAGCTATCGAACATTTTCAGCATGATTTTTGGGTACAAAACCAGCGAAGATACTAAAATTTTTTGGCGCTTCGCGCCGACTAATACATTTCTGTTTTGTTTACCCATTAAATACTTAGAATTAACTTGAAATGATCTGAAAAATCAAAATTTTCAATGAATTCTTATATTTTTTACTTACAAGAGTTACGAAACTAGTCAGAATGATACGAAAAGTACTTAAAAATGCAGTACTTCACATCAAAACATGCTATATAGGAAGTTTTAGTCAATTGTAATATTTGACCTGCAAAAAGGGCTAGACTCAAATTTAGTGGTCCTTAATTCTGGGATTCCACCCCCATGAACTTTTGACCTTGGGAAACTATGCTTTCAAGGCATTTTTGGCCAACAATTAGGATAAAAATAACCTCTTCAAAATTATCCGGGAAGGGCCTGACATGCGCAGAAAAGGATTTCTGAGGAATTGAAATCTTAAGGTCTTTTTTGGGCTCGCAAATAGGTGGGTGGCACCAAAATTCTGGGGTTGCAAGGTTTTTCAATGGTGATAAAATGGTTTTGAAAATGGTATTATGGCGTAAAAACACCATTTTTCAAGGTTTCTCATCGAGCACTATCCATTGGCATCAAAAAATTGCGAAAAAACAAAAAATTCCAACATTGAATTTTGGAAGGGGGGTATTTTGCTTTCTGGGTGGGGATTTGGCTTCTGGGGGTGCATACCCCCGAACCCCCACGCCCGGGTGTGCTTAGAATCAGTGAAAAAGTACACCTATCCTACGAATCTTTAGGAAAGTCGAAAATTCTAGGGAGGAAACTTTCGGAAAGGGGTGAAACTTGAACTTTTCCCGAAGGTAAAGCGTACATGTATATATATAGCATGGATATTTTAGGGATTCAGGCCCAGAAAATTATCAAAGTATTTTTTGACTAAAAAACGGCGTGTACACGTCAAAAACGCTCTTCTTAGACATTTCCGGCAGACAGTGCAAGTTCTTTGTAAAGCACGAAAACACAAGAAACTTCGAAAAAAATTTCTAGGAAACGAACAAATCGAACAAAATATAGGTCCTATGAGACATTTGAACCAAAAATGATATAAAAACGCTTAAAAAGCACATTTTTCAGAATTTTCACAATAAATCGACCATTTTGGGAGGTTCGCAGAAGTCATTTTGCGGGGCCAGTACAGTAGCCATTCTTGGAAGTCGAATCCCCCTCAACAACGCGTGAGGGGTGAAGCCCTTAGATCTCGAATGCCGTTACCTCCCCCCAAAATTTGGAGCCGTCATGTGCAAGCGCATGAGAACGAAGCTACCCTTGCGATTAAGTTTTGCGCGACGCGTTGCGGATATTCGGCATCGGAAACCACAGCTCCGGCCAATTTATCGGCGCGCACGTAAACGTGGCAAATGTATTCTTTTTCCCTGGTCAAAGATCGAGAGGGCACCGCGCTCCTTTCAACAATTAATTTGCCCGTGAAAACCATGAATTCGCGCACGCTACTGCGCTGAAAGAAGCCAAACGACTGCAAGTCGTAAGCCCCTTTCAGCAATTTTGCTTCGTTGTCAGCTTGTTTGTAATAAATTATCAGCGCGAACAGTTTCATCGTTTTAAATTTACTTTTTAAGCCAATCCGGTGGTGAGTAAGGAGCTAATTTGAAATTAAACCGATCGTCAGCCCTGGTTAGTAATAACAGCTGGTCTATAAAAGCACGATATGTTAAAAGACGGCGATTCCTGATAGATAAAAGCAAATGCAGCAACCATACATATACAACGTGGATATTCTGGGGGGTTATGAAACACCTTTTTCAGGGCTCATAAATGGTAGATACGCGTCAAAATCATCGTTTTTATGCGTTTCTGACGATGCTCTATCTTTCTAGAGCATGAAAACATAAGGGAATTTCGAAAGAAAATCATAAAAACGTCGAACAAATTGAACAAAACATACTCAAAAACATGAATATAATGGCACGAAGCGCCTAAAATTTGGCACTTTTGAGCAAATAATCCATACTTGACATAGACGCACACGGTCAAAAGTTCTGGGATGGGGTAAACCGGGTTTCCTTGACGGGGAAGTCATTTTTTACCTATTTAATGTTAAATTTTGACAAGTTTTAATACTTAATCCGTTTTATTACATTCTTCATGAAGATTTATGGTTAAATTTGCATGAAAACAGTAACGATAAGGGCGATTAAATGACCTGCAACATCAATCATATACAAAATAATGAAAAATTGGCTGGACGAATTAATTTGACAGTCTACTGCTCGAAAAATTAGTACTTGTACCTGTAACCAGGCCTGTAGGGAGGGGGTAGGAGGGCCTGCTCCCCCGGGACCAAAAATTTTTGGAAAACACCAAAGGGGGAGTAAAGGAAAAAAGCTAAGATTTGGGGAATTGTCATTTATTTCTAAAAAACATCACAAATTTTATCACTGGATATGACGCGTCTGATTGGAAGCAGCCGAAGAACGACCTCTTTAAGGCCCATCCATCTATTGTTCCTTGTACGAACTTCATCTAATAGTGTGCGCGCCAGTCTTTTTCACTGATGGTATTTCAGGACGCCGTTTTAGGGAGAAAAATACATCACTAATGCGATCTCTTTTTCCTTTGTTGACGTTTTTAAACAGTTGAGTGAACTTAGACGTATTTCAGGCAGTTTTTTGTACCCGGCAAAGATTTTTCCTGATGTACAAAGATTTTTGGGAAGACAAAAATTGCAAAAAAGGTCTATAATTCGCAAAATATTTGACGCTTCGCGCCGAAAGGAGTAATTGTGTGTTCTACAGGGTGGGGCAAAAAAACTGGTACCTAAACAATTACACAATAGTTTTACTTTAAACAATTTCCCTAACTTCTTGTTTACAAAACATGTAGCTGAGCAGTTCGTAAGTCTGTATACTAAATTTCATTAGCATTGCTTGAGTTATGGGGAAGTTATCGCCAAATTCGCGAGGTTTTGTTTTTGAAGTTGGTCAACAAGGGCTATGAGGCGAAGCAAATTTTTACACGATTCAAACATCCTTCTTGGACTTATTCTGCTATTAGAAACTTGGTGAAAAAAATCCATAAAACTGGTTCGGCCGATCGTGTTAAGGGCAGCGGTCGCCCCAGATCTGCAAGAACACTTAAGAACATTCGCATAGTTAAAAAATTAATCATCAGTCCCGAAAATACGGTTGGTCCTGCATCTTTCGCAACGGTAAAACAGAAGGAAATTGAACATTTCTCGACGTTCTGTGGGTCGTATTTTGAAGGAGAACAAGGTTGACGTCTTTAGACGCATTCCTTTACAAGAAATTAATTCGAAGACTAAATTGAAGAGCCTATGTCGATCGAAACGATTAGATTATTGCGTAACATTAGAGCACGTGATTTAGACAAAATGGTCTTTTCTGATGAAAAGGACTTTTTGATCGACACACCACCTGTCTGCACGCAAAATAATCGTGTCTACTCCACTGAGACTCTAAAACGTAACTCTTCGCCCGATCGATTAATAACAGAAACGAAACAATTTTCGAAAAAATATGGTATGGGCACCTGTTTCAAAACGCGGAAAATGTTGCATTCAATTCATCGATTCAAATTCGAAAATTTCCATATTGAAGTCCGCTCATAAAGATTTGGAAAAACTGTATCCCGAAAAGGATTACATACTACAGCTGGATGGAGCGACCGCACATACATTGGGCGCTACCATTTCTTGGATGCGAGAAAATCTTGCAAATTTTCTGCAACCTGGCGATGGCTCCCTGTTCGCCTGATTTGAATGTGATGGATGATTTACGTTTGGGGCGCTTTGCAGGAAAAGGTTTATGAGAAGCCCATTAGGGACCTTAAGAGCTTAAAACGATGCATAAAACGTTGTTGGAACGAACTATCACAAGATAGCATCAACGCTGCTATTGATGAGTTTCGCGTACAGTTGCAATTAGTCACTCTAGCTTCTGGAGGACATTGTGAAAATTATTTCGTGTGAAACCGATAAAAAGTCATTTTGTTAGATTTATTGAGCATTTTGTTCAGAAATGAATTATCTTCCAATTGTTATGCCCTCTTATTGTTTCTTTTGTCTTTGTCATTAAACATGTTAGTGAGAACATGGTACCATTTTTTTTGCCCCACCCTGTATATATCTTTATGAAGGCAGAAATTGCATTTCAAAAGGAAAAATGTCTAATTTTTCTACGCTTCGCGCCGTTTTAAGACAATTCTTAGTTATTTTTGCCCCTAGAGACCCAGAAATTAGCTAAAATACGCTACCAAAAGTCAAACAACTGTTTATACCACGCTAAAATCGCTACTTTACCATATAATAGTACCTGAAAATTTGTGAGTACAAAATAAACGGCTAAACTTAAGAATATGGTTCTTTTGGAAACGGTGCAAAACGAATACGGAATGCCAAAATTTTTTGCCAAAATGGTAGAACAAGATAAATTGGAGCGCGGAAAAAAAATTTGGTGAAAATCTGAGCCATACTTGCAAAGTTGCAGGCAACTCTCAATTTGAGTGTTGCGTAGGACGATTAAACGGCTCGATCCAAGGACTTACACATTTGTCAGAAATAAATTATATGGGCTGAAATTACGGAAGGAAGCATAGCAATGAAGGAGAAAAAGAAAAAAGGCGCGAAAAGCTGTTTGAAATTTTGAAAAACTTAAAAAAATTTCCATATTTTTTTGCATGTTTTTTCGGTTTTACTCGATAAGATATACGAAAATCTAAGTTTCTGCTTCTATTATACTCAGGCTTGAGGCTTAGTATATCTGAAAAGGTGTTTCAAGCTGCTCAGGTCGAGGTCACTCCCACTCAGGTTGATGTATAGATGCTTAGGTCGATGTATAGATGCTCAGGTCGATGGATAGATGCTTAGGTCGATGTATATATGCTTAGGTCGATGTATAGATGCTAAGCTCGATGTATAGATGCTTAGGTCGATGTATAGAGCTTAGGTCGACGTAAATTGGGTATCTACATGTGATTCTGCATTTAGCTGTTTGAATCTTCAAATACTTAGGTCGAGAAGATGCTTGCTTAGGTTGAGAAGAGGCTAATTAAAGAAACCCATAGCTTTTGTAATATTGATCATAGACGGATGAAATTTTTTTCCGCGCTTTCTTTCAACATGTTCTAAGTACTGAGCGAAAAATCCGCTCTTCTGAAGTTCATTTTTTGGTATTCTGAAAGTACCATATTCTCAAGTTACTCCGAAATGTACAAAGATTTTTGGGAAGACAAAAACTGTAAAAAGGTATAAAATTCCCAAAACTTTTCGGCGCTTCGCGCGAAAATGAGTAATTGTTTGTTTTATATATATATTTAAAATGGCAGAATTTGCATTTAGAATAGAAAAATGTCAAATTTGTCGGCGCTTTGCGCCTTTTTAGACAATTTTTATTGATTTTTGGCGTGAGAAACCCAGAAATTAGCTGAAATACACTACCAAAGATCGAAAAGCCTGTTTTACCACACTAAAATTGCTACTATTTATAGTACACAAAAATTTGCATGTACAAAATGTACAAAACTTTTAGGGACCATCTAAGTACATAAACAAACGGACCTTGTAAAAAAACACGGCTTCCAGCCAGTGATCGTACGGGGACCCCGACCCCTACCCCAAAAAACCCCAGCCTAAACCCCCGACCCCCGACCGGGGGCATGATTTTTCGAGTCGGGGGTGAACCTTTTTTGGGGGTGAAATATAACATTTTATTTGTTGCTACATAGAAGAATTGTATAAATAGCAAATAAATTCGGGACAAGGACGATTCATTCACCAGCAAAATTAATATGTTAAACTCGACACTCGCGATATTTCATAAAAAGTACGCCTGGTCACCATGTTGTTAAGACGTACATACATGTTCGCATATTTTCCATTATGAAGTGCGCCGATATTACTGCGGAATCACAGGTGTAGCCGGGGGGGAATGAAGGCACATGCCCCCCAGAGATTTTTCAGAAATTATGTTGATTTTTCTGGCGCAAATGGTCCAGAACATTGAGTTTAAAAAGGCACTAGCGTCAAAATTTTCCGGCGCTTCGCGCCGAGTCATTATCATTTATTGTTATACAGATCCAATGAATTTAAAAAGCTTGAATCTGTAAAAATAATCCAGCACTTCGCAGCACTTTAGTGATTTAATGCACTATTAGTTCATTGAATGAAACTGCACATGCTTGTTGAACATAATAGTGAAAGTGCGAAAATGTTTGCTTACCAATTTGTCTATTCTCTGCTTTGTTTATCTTTCTTTACAAGGACACATAATTCTATTTTAAATGAAAGGAAAGGCCAAATTTTCTTGTGTTTTTGCACATTTTCTGTTCTCTGAACTAGTTGATAAGAAAGCCACAAATGGGCCTGAGAATGGTCAGAACAAAATTCTCATTGATACATCTTTCAATGACTTATTGGTTGCAACTCGTTGCTGCGCTACATACTTAGCAGAGGTCGAAAAACGAATTTTAGCTCAGAAGTTTTGTGCAGTGCAGGTGTTCATCAATTTTGAGTGTTTTGGACTTAATTCAGAACCGAGATTTTGCCAATTTGCGAAAATTTAAACTTTTACTAATTAAATTTAGAGTGCTTTTTTCACAAAATTTCGGGGGTTCTGCTCTGGACCTTGCTGGGGCGCTTGAGCGCGCCACCCCAGACCCCCAGGAATACAATCTCGTTCTACATGTTGAAAGAGATTTTTAGAAGGACAGAATAGGTAAAAGGATTAGGAATTTTAAAAAATTTTCGGCACTTCGCGCCGCAATTAATTTATCTGTTCTGTATGATTTAAGCGGTATAAATTGAGTTTAAAGAGTAAAAACGTCAAAATTTTCCTGCGCTTAGCACCGCCGATTATTGTCTTAGGGCGGTAAAATATGACTGAATTTCTTGATGCTTTGCGCCACTTATGATTTCCGAACTGTTTGTCAATAAGAAGGCGTAAATTCTACATGAAAACGGTAAAAATTTCGAAAATTTTCGGCGCTTCGCGCCATTGGCTCCTCTACAATCAGTGCGCCATAGAAAACCGTTATGAAAAAACTGTGGAAGAATACGAAAAAGCGAGAGCAATTAGTGATTAAAATTGAAAATAATGCTAAATTGCTAAAACCATGTTTGAACTTGGAATGAAACTAAAATGTTGAACATAACCAGCTTTATTAGTATGCTCTACAAACAAGTGAAACCGTTTTTATCCTTTTCGAATTGGTATGTAATCATGCAATGCTAATTGTTAATCTTCAACCGCGACCCCGACCCCAACCCGAAAACCGGGATTTTTCATCCCGACCCCAACCCGATCAGGGGTGAAAATCTGACCCGATACGATCACTGCTTCCAGCGCATAATGAACATTTTCCATGAAAAACGTAAAAAATTAAATGAAAAAATAAGTTTTTCATTGCGTTAATAGATCAAAACAATGTCTTGAACTTGGAGTAACTTAAGAATATGGTACTTTCAGAATACTAACAAATAAACTTCAGGAGAGCGGATTTTTTTGCTCAGTACTTAGAACATGTTGAAAGAAAGCGCGGAAAAAAATTTCATCCGTCTATGATCAATATTACAAATGCTATGGGTTTCTTTAATTAGCCTCTTCTCGACCTAAACAAGCATCTCCTCGACCTAAGTATTTGAAGATTCAAACAGCTGAATGCAGAATCACATGTAGATACCCAATTAACGTCGACCTAAGCATCTATGCATCGATCTAAGCATCTATACATCGACCTAAGCATCTATACATCGACCTAAGCATCTATACATCGACCTAAGCATCTATACATCGATCTAAGCATCTATACATCGATCTGAGCATCTATACATCGATCTAAGCATCAATACATTGACCTGAGCGGGAGCGACCTCGACCTAAGCAGCTTGAAACACCTTTTCAGATATACTAAGCCTAAGCCTGAGTATAATAGAAGCAAAAACTTAGATTTTCGTATATCTTATCGAGTAAAACCAAAAAAACATGCAAAAAAATGTGAAAATTTTTTTTAAATTTTTCGAAATTTCAAACGGCTTTCCGCGCCTTTTTTCTTTATTCTCCTTCATTGCTATGCTTCCTTCCGTAATTTCAGCCCATATTATTTATTTCTGACAAATGTGTAAGTCCTTGGATCGAGCCATTTCATCGTCCGACGCCAACACTTGAAACGAGAGTAGCCTGCAACTCTGCAAGTATGGCTCAGATTTTCACCAAATTTTTTTCCGCGCTTCAATTTATCATGTTCTACCATCTTGGCTAAAAAATTTTGGCATTCCGCATTCGTTTTGCACCTTTTCCGAAAGTACCATATTCTTAAGTTTAGCTTTTAGAGAGGTTTGAACTAGTGATCGACCGGGGCAACTTTTTGGCCGGGGCCGGGGCGGTACCGGGGCTGGAAAAAAATCCCGGCCCCGGCCGGGGCCGGGGCTGGCCGGGGTCAGAAAAGGAAAATATTATTGCATGACACATACTTGGGGTGGGCATAGGAAAAGAAATAATGAGCGACTGCTCCATTCAGTAGTAAATGGCAAGCGCAAAGTTAGGTGTGCCTTTTCATATCAAGTTTTATTACTATTTATGTCACAAGAAACAAATTTAGTCCAGCGTTTCATTGTCTGAATCATCAAAAAAGTCTATGTCACTGCTATTAGCACACTCTATATCATTTGAATCATCGCTACTGCTACTGCTGCTGTAGCGATTGGATGCAATCACACCTGGGCAATAGCCCATCCCAGCCCATCCATGGAACGGGCTGGCACAATAGCTGGACGGGTTGTAGGGTCTATTTGGATGGGCTGATTTTGAAAAAATGCGATAAAACAGTGGAAAATCCAAGAAAATTGCCATTTTAACCTATTTTCAGCCCAACTAAGGACCAACCAATCTTTGAGAGCCCATAGTTGGACGGGCTGAAGCTTCGGCTATTGCCCAGGTATGGATGCAATAGGTAATTGATTTAATAAATGAGACATCACACATTCCCATAAGGGGTAAGGGGTATTACCCCCTAAGGGTCCAAGACACAAGTCACTGTCAGACGATTTTTGGTGAAAACCTTTTGAATTTTTTGAACTTAATTTTTTTGTATGGCAAAAGTGTACCTAACTATTAGAATTTCACGAAGTGATACATTATTTTAGAATGTGAGCTAGAGTAAATAAATAAACTTTTACTATAAAACATGCATGTAATCGCTTAAAATTTTATGAGGGTCCCTCAGTATACAGGTAACGGCTGGAAATCTAGGGCAGGGGTCCCTCGCCATTTTTAGAAGGAGGGGTTAGCATCTAGATCAAAAATGGTAAAAACACATAAAAATAGCCAAAAAAAGCGCAGGTTTTCGCCTAAAAATGGGGTAGGGTGGTCAAATATTTTCTGACTTTCAAGGAGGGTGGTCAAATATTTTCTGACTTTCAAGGAAGTTCGGGTTTTCAAAGCGTGGATGGGGGATGGCCCAAACCCCCTGTCACATGTATATTTATCGGCCATTTTCAGGGGAAGGGTGGTAAGCGGCTCCATTTTTGCAGCCCCTTACACCCCTAAAATTCTTTAAAATGGTAGAATTTGTAATAAGGAATTCTACACCTTTTTACAGTTTTTGTTCTTCAAAAATCTTTGTACATGTACAAAGACGGTCTTGAAAAGTCTTTGTACATCAGCAAACATATTCGCTGAATTTAAAAAGACCATGCTTCTAAATGTGATCATTCGGCCTGAATTTAGTTGATAATATTAGTTCGGCGCGAAGTGCCGAAATTTTTATGAGCTTTTGATGGAATTCACACATAAAACTCGACTGAGAAAGCTAAAACAACTTGTACTACAAAATCAGAAAAATTACAAAAATTGTAATATGTGAATTAAATCTTGTAATAAGCAACACTGCGCTTAGAATGGAAAAATGTCAAATATTCAGAAACCCAAAAATTAGCCAAATACACTGCTAAAGGCCGAAAAACAATGTTCTACCACACTGAAATCGTTACTGCACCATATTAAAGTATACAAAAATTTGCATGTACAAAACAGTGTTTTTTTGTATTAGCCAAAGATTTTTCCCGATGTACAAAGACTTTTCAGGACTATCTTTGTACATGTACAAAGATTTTTGGGAAGATAAAAACTGTAAAAAGGTGTAAAATTCCAAAAAATTTTCGGCGCTTCGCTCTGATATGAAAAATTCTCTGTCCTATATATCTTTAAAATGGCAAAATTTGTATTTATGGAAAAATGTCAAACTTTTTGGGCGCTTCGTGCCGTTTTGAGACAATTAGTGATAATTGGTTTTAAAAACCCAGAAATTAGCTAAAATATACAATCAAAAGTCAAAAGACCCTGTTTTACCACACTAAAACAGCTACTGTACCATATTATAGTAACCAAAAATTAGTGTGTACAAAATGTCCAAAGACTTTTGGGTACCATCTTTGTTCATGTATATACAAAGGTACATTGTACAAAAAAACACTGTCACATACTGATAGTATACGAAAATGTGCATGTTTAAGAATATATTGATATAATATGGCTACAAAAATTTGTTAGCTCATACAAAGACTTTTTCGGAGATCTTTGTACAAGCACAAGAAGCTCATACAACAAAATAGAGTCGGCTAATAATAGTCCACCACTTAATTTTCTGGTCCTCCAATTTGGGATTTCACCCCTCCCTCAACTGTGGACCTTAGGAAACTATTTGAGACATATTTAGCTTATCGGATCGGACGCAATTCTGCAGCGTAGTTTACAATCCCCTCTAATTAACCTCCGTCCTAATAACTATTACACAAGAAACGCTTTTTAAAGCACGGGGTTCCCATTCAATTAAATGTAAGTGTTTTTTGTAAAAATAGTTTGTTGAAAACGTACAATTTTCAACTAGAAATAGAACGTATTTTTCCTAAACATTTATTCAGTAAGAGCTCATTTATAATAGTAAAATAATAATATTTTATTAGCAATTACTGCCGTAGAAAATGCAATATAAATTACATGAAAAAGGATATAATAAAAGATAATGTCGAAAGAACGAAAGAAAGTTTATCAGCATGGCATAGTAATGGCTGAGACGTACAGGCGGATCGCGCTCACGTACGCCCCTTAAGAAACTCATCTAAACAAAGTTTAGAAATCAAACCCTTAAACCGTTTAAAACATTTACAATCAACAATATTTTGGGGCAGAGTATTCCAGATTCTAGCCGTCCTGTTTGCAAAGTCGTTTTTCCTACAGTCCAAATGAAATTTGTGGATATAAAGCTTTATATCACTTACCGATCTGGTACCCCTTTCAGGTGCGAGTTCGAAAAAGTCTTCAAAGGAAAGTAACTGTCTCTTGATTATTCTGAAAGCAAAAGTGAGATTAGCAAAGTTATAACAAGGTCTAAGTAAGTATACATATGGTCTAATAAGTACAGTTCTCAAAATTAACACTTGCTCATTGATAAATAAGTGGCAGTATCACAGCCTGTACAAAATACGAATTACACAAAAAATTTTCCCCGGCCCCGGCCATTTTTTGACTTTGCCCCGGCCGGGGCCGGGGATGCTCAAAAATGGCCGGGGATTGCCGGGGCCGGGGCCCTGATCGATCACTAGTTTGAACTCCGTAGAATTTATTTTGATTTAATTGTTACGTATATTATTCACAATAATCTCTTGCCTTCTGAAGATTTTTATAAGTTTTATGGTCATTCACGTACTAGAAATGCATTTCCAAATCAGATCTATTTAGAAAAATTTCGACTTGATTGTAAAAAGTATTGTTTTGCTACTAGATCAGCTAGAATTCGGAAGGATCTTGCACAATATATACGAAGTTCGGCATTGGTGTAGCTGGTTCACATATGTATTAAGATAGCCACGTTATAGGTACGTATACAGCAAGTAGTGTCCGGTAAAGCTGCCACCTAACTGGTTTGATTTGAGTCAAGTCGAAAACAAATAAGGCAGTCATCAGATTTTTCCAGTAGATTCATGTGACTGACCAAAATGTTGGTGCCAGCGTTTAAAATAAGCCAAAGTAATGGGATGCA
Organism: Mermis nigrescens; assembly: GCA_036768485.1. NCBI lineage: Eukaryota > Metazoa > Nematoda > Enoplea > Mermithida > Mermithidae > Mermis > Mermis nigrescens. The sequence continues at coordinate 47,021 of JAVLUZ010000163.1, read as the reverse complement.
ACTCGCGTCGCTCGCTTCGCTCGCTCCGCTCGTCGCATCCCATTACTCAGGCTTATTTTAAACGCTGGCACCAACATTTTGGTCAGTCCATGATACTAAACCTAAGCCTAATCAGCTGGTAAACCAGGAAAACATCACAAATACCTTGCAATCTTTATCGAAATTAACCAGCGTCAGTCGATTGGTTATGGTTCTGGACTTTAGAGCAAGGGGTCCACGTTTCGAATCCGACTGCCAGCAACTTTCTCTTGTTTCCTCAGATGCTATCGACCGGACGCATACGCCCTTATAATATGACTATCTTAATACATATGTGAACCAGCTACACGAATGCCCGAAGTTCTCCAACTGTTGAGACATTTAAGAGGAATTTGAAGAAGGTTGATTTTGGGAATTTTTTGACGGGGCACACGTGAGTGCAATCTATTTGCCTGTGTGTCCAGGAAATTTCGCATTTTACATTATGCTATTTTATTCTCCTTGCGACTTTGTTTTACCCTTGTGTTTTTTCCGAATAAAGTACCTATCAGTATTAGATGTGAAAAGCCCAAAAACATACTATTTAAAGGCTCCCGTCCGTTTTAATTAGTTTTTAGGCGGAAAAATTCTTTTTTAGATTCCCCTTTCCTGGTGAAAATCCTGGCTACGCCTAGTGATCGACCGGGGCCCGGCCCCGGCAATCCCCGGCCATTTTCGAGCATCCCGGCCCCGGCCGGGGCAAGGTCAAAAAATGGCCGGGGCCAGAGAAAAATTTAGTGTAATTCGTATTTTGTACAGGCTGTGATACTGGCACTTATTTATCAATGAGCAAGTATTAATTTAGAGAACTGCACTGATTAGACGATATGTATACTTACTTAGTCCTTGTTATAACTTTGCTACTGTGTATAAATAAGCTTTTACTGAATAAATGTTCAGGAAAATCTGCATGTTTTCGATTCCTCCACTTAACTTATTCGAACTAAATGCTACTTTAAACTCATTCATTCATGGCTGTGGCTAAAAGATTTAGAGTTGATAAATGCGTTCTATTTCTAGTTGGAAATTGTACGTTTTCAACAAATTGTTTTTACAAAAAACACTTTTACATTCTATTGAATGAGAACCGCGTGCTTTAAACGCGTTTCTTGTGTAATAGTTATTAGAACGGTGGTTAATTATAGGCGAATGTAAACTACGCTGCAGAATTGCGTCCGATCCGATAAACTAAATATATCTCAAATAGTTTCCTAAGGTCCAGAGTTGAGGAGGGGTGAAATCCCAAATTGGAGGACCAGAAAATTAAGTGGTGGACTATTATTAGCCGACTCTATTTTGTTGTACGAGCTTCTTGTGCTTGTTCAAAGATCTCCGAAAAGGTCTTTGTATGAGCTAACAAATTTTTGTAGCTATATTATATAAATATATTTTTAAACATACACATTTTCGCATACTATCAGTATGTGATAGTGTTTTTTGTGCAATGTACCTTTGTATATACATGAACAAAGATGATACCCAAAAGTCTTTGTACATTTTGTACACACAAATTTTTGGTTACTATAATATGGTAGAGTAGCGATTTTTGTGTGGTAAAACAGGGTCTTTTTGACTTTCGATTGTATATTTTAGCTAATTTCTGGGCTTCTAACGCAAAAAATTACTAAAATTGTCTTAAAACGGCGCGAAGCGCCTAAAAATCTGACATTTTTCCATTCTAAATACAAATTTTGCCATTTTAAACATATATAGGACAGACAATTTTTCATATCATTTCACACCTTTTTACAATTTTTATCTTCCCAAAAATCTTTGTACATGTACAAAGATAGTCCTGTAAAGTCTTTACATCGGGAAAAATCTTTGGTAAATACAAAAAAACACTGTTTTGTACATGCAAATTTTTGTATACTTTAATATGGTACAGTAACGATTTCAGTGTGGTAAAACATACTTTTTCGACCTGTAGCAGTGTATTTGGCTAATTTTTGGGTTTCTGAATATTTGACATTTATCCATTTTTCCATTCTGAGCGCAGTGTTGCGTAATATTTCTGATTTTGTAGTACAAAATGTTTTAGCTTTCTCAGTCGAGTTTTATGTGTGAAATCCATCAGAAGCTCATAAAAAGTTCGGCACTTCGCGTCGAACTAATATTATCAACTAAATTTAGGCCGAATTATCACATTTAGAAGCACGGTCTTTTTTGAATTCGGTGAAGATTTTTGCTGATGTACAAAGACATTTCAGGACCGTCTTTGTACATGTACAAAGATTTTTGAAGAACAAAAACTGTAAAAAGGTGTAGAATTCCCTATTGTAAATTCTACCATTTTAAAGATTTTCAGGGGGTTAGCGGCTGCAAAAATGGGGCCGCTTACCCCCTTCCCCCGAAAATGGCCGAGAAATATACATGTGACAGGGGGTCTGGGCCATCCCCCATCTACGCTTTAAAGCCCCGAACTTCCTTGAAATTCAGAAAATATTTGACCACCCTTCCCCATTTTTTGGCGAAAACCTGCGCTTTTTTTGGCTATTTTTATGTGTTTTTACCATTTTTGATCTAGTCGCTAAACCCTCCTTTTAAACATGGCGATGGACCCCTACCCTAGATTTCCAGCCATTACATGTATACTGAGGGACCCTCATAAAATTTTAAGCGATTACATGCATGTTTTATAGTGATAGTTTATCTGTTCACTCTTGCTCACATTCTAAAATCATGTATCACTTCGTGAAATTCTAATAGTTAGGTACACTTTTGCCATACTAAAGAATTAAGTTCAAAAAATTCAAAAGGTTTTCACCAAAAATCGTGTGACAGTGACTTGTGTCTTGGACCCTGAGGGGGGTCCCTCCCCCTTATGGGAATGTGTGATGTCTCATTTATTACATCTAATACCTATTGCATCCAATCGCTACAGCAGCAGTAGCAGTAGCGAAGATTCAAATGATATAGAGTGTGCTAATAGCAGCGACATAGACTTTATTGATGATTCAGACAATAAAACACTTGACTAAATTTGTTTATTGTGACATAAATAGTAATAAAACTTGATATGAAAAGGCGCATTTAACTTTGCGCTTGCCATATACATGAATGGAGCAGTTGCTTATTATTTCTTTTTCTATGCCCATCCCAAGTATGTGTCATGCAATAATATTTTGCTTGTCTCACCCCGGCCCCGGCCGGGGATTTTTCCAGCCCCGGTACCGCCCCGGCCCCGGCCAAAAAAGTCGCCCCGGTCGATCACTAGCTACGCCTATGTTACGCCGTGCCGTATGGCAACCTTTGGCTTGGCCGCCGCTTCGTTGCTTCCGTTACAACAATTACAGTAATCAAGATCTGTTGATTATACTTTGTAGCTAGGCTTAGCTGCTATTGCAGTGCAATTTTATTCTGATTTCTGTAGGAGGCCAACCTTTCTGATTTTATTTAATGTACGTAGCATCTTAAACCTAAGAGTGTAGAAAGAACAAGGTACGGTATACTTAGATTTAACAGTATGGCATACTTTTAATATTTGGTCTATTGACTTACACTGCAGCGTATATTTCACAAAAACTTACAAAGAGACAAGTTTCGGTGAAAGAACACGAAATGGATGAAAGTCAATACAAAAAATTTGCTTCTGAAAAGGCGACTAATTCTTCTTGACCCAGCGCCTGAATTCGCTCAATAAACTAATTTTCTTATTACTATAGCATTCAATTCTCTCCGTGCTCAACCGAAAGTTGCGAATTTTTCATAGTTGACAGGTCGCTAAAAGGAATTGACTATTATAGTATAAGGAAATAGTCTTGCCGAAGCGAATGCATACACTATGTTGGTTTAAAAGGAGTTTAAAAAACGTATGTACCTATGCTTTATATAAGTGAGACGGCACTTACACGTTCATCGAGCTCCGAGCTATTTTTAGCTCTTCTTTTTGCGCTCAAACCCGTAGATTTGATGCTTCATATTTAGATGAAGTGGCTCAATTTCCTCTTTTACTTGAGTGATGGTTCGGCTCGCGCAAGCGAGTGATTACTGGTGGCAGCACTCAAGCTGCCCAGTAGGACATACAATAACATAGGCTGCATCTAAATTCTGATTTCTCATACATTGACGGTTTCAAAAATTTTAAAAGTCAAAAAAGTGCACGTCTCACGCCTTTCTCTTCGTGCTCAAGTGAAAGCAAATGGCGTACAAACTGATTGTAAATTAAAATTGCGGGTTCTTCTGCAATATAGATGGTCCTTTTGGCATCGTACTTAAATTCTGTCGTTCGAACCTTGATACGGCATACCAAACTACAACGTACTTGAGAAAATATTGCAATAAAAATACGACGCACTCTTTACAACTTTACTCCTTACTTGTCAATACTATATAATATAATTCTATACCACTACATAGCATGTGATTTGATTATGCACTTTGATATACCAAGTCGAGGGTATTGTTTCACTAAGACGAAATGAAACACTGATAATCGAAAAATTGATGCTAAATCGAATTATTTAGGGAAACTTTATGAGACTATTGAAGTCAAAACCAGCCTTTAGATAGGGAAGTGGCTTAAATGAGTAAGTCTTGCTGGAAAGCGACCTAAAAATTTTTTAGTAAATCATGGAATGAGACTTTTGATCCAAACAAAATTTAATAGAAGAATAGATATCGCGAAGCGATTTCGGCAAAACGTCATATTATGAATGTTTGTAGGTAATGCAAAACGCAAGGTTTTAAGCAGCGCTTTAAAGTATATTGTACATAGGTACTTCATTACACGATGAGTTGACACTAAGGGAACAACTACCCGAAAAGAACTTGGATAATATTGAAAATAAATGATTGGAGGGAAATGGTAATAAAAAATTATATATACAAAAAATAAAAATAAGAACAAAATAAAAGTCGAAACTCATGAAGAAGAAAGTTAAAGTCAGAATGAGGACATTATTTATTGAAGTCAAAGGCATCATATAGTTTGTAAATTGAAAATTTTAATGCTATTTAAAAACTTGGAAGTGAAATGAAAACACGGTAGAAAAGCTAGTGAACAAATTATATACGAGAATAAAAATTAAATGATACATAAGTTAAAAAGGGTAAAAACAATACTTATGTAGATAACTATTTCTTCGCCCAAGAATAACTTTGTTAGAGCAGGTCGGTTAGACTTGCTTTATCAAAGTTTGCGCAAATTCATATTTTTGAATGTGTATTAGCGGATTTGTGTAACATAAACATCTTGAAAGGATTTCACACAAGGATAAATTAAGTCATAATTTTTGGTAAATTACCTAATTTCTTTGCAATTTTTAAATTGATGCTCAAAAAAATTTTCATGAATCCTTTGTACATTTTTTGTCGCATAAAATTTTCTTCAATCTACGTAAATTAGGAAGATTCATACTTTTATCCGATTAATAGATGCGGATCTTCAAGTATAATTCAAAAGCGTTTTGAGTCAACTTAATTACGGTTGCTTAATCAATGATTTTTGTAACGAACAAATTTTAGGGCAATATTATCCGATCTACGTCATCAAATAATTTTAGGGTCGCATTTTGCAGAATTATTTCATCTAAACGCAATAATTTAAATACAGTTAGCCTTCGTTCAGGCTTTTGCGATGTATGACATTGTTTATTGTGAAAATCATACATTTTACTTTTAAAACTTGTTTATTAGAATGTCGAATAATTACATAAATAAAATGGCAGCTTAAAAAGCACGATTGCTAAAATGTTGAAACATAACAAGAGTGGGTACCTATGTACATATGTACGTACACCAAATGACACCGCATAAAAGTCAAATATACTATAAAGTTAGATAGGTACTCGAGTACTTATCATACACATTCAAGACGCGTATACTTTATAAAGAATGAGGAGCAAATAACATTTTAGTCAATAATTTAAGATTTCTGACTTAGAAAGTTACTCATAACAAAGGACAACGTCTAAGCTTTAAAAAAGAAAAATTTACACACAAAATCCGAATCAGATTCTAAGGAGTAGCAGCGGATCATACACGGTTGGACTGTCACGAGCGAATTTAAGCATCTAATATGTACAAATAGAATATGTAAGCATTATGTCTTAATGTAATAATGATCTTTAAACAATATCGCGAAAATTATGTTTATTTTTACTCATATTATAATATTCGCAAAATCTAATGTAATTTAAATCCCTAAGTTTTCGAAAACGCACATCATATAACGTCTTGAATTTTTCCCCAAAATTGTAATTATACTATTAACGCTCATGTTTATGTTAATACGCTAACAGGCAAAATCAAAGGCTAACAAAGCGGTTCTATGCAATAGCATGGTCAAAATCAGTTAAAACCGGTTTTAAGAACCAGACAGAGAAGACAGACGTCAGACAAGAATGGAAACTTAAGATTAATTTAGCTTACCACACTTAGAATATCAGAGAACACGAGACTGCGCGCAAAATATACCTAAACAACTGACATTGTCTACTAACTTTTGGGTCATGTGAGTAACTTATTGAAAAGGTTACTCGAGGTCAAAAGCATAAGAATGAATTGACGGAAAACGCCCATGTATGCAGACAGATGCAAACATGAGAACAGGTGAGCAAAAGATATCCAAAAATGAGTCACCAAAACAACACCATGTGCGCCCGCCGGAATTCCTAAAAAAGCGGCGCGTCTCAATGCCTTGGCTCTTCCTACCTTTGTCTTGCGCCTGGTCATTGCCTTGTCCCAGCCTGAAGTCCCGATGTCAGCCTGCATGCATTAAAAGATCATAATCACTGACGCTTTAGCTAATCATAGCTAGCGCAATCTGAACCCACAGTTACGCCTTCTTTTCCGCCTGGTCGAATTATTGAATAATTTGGATGTTTTTATTTAATCCTCAAATAAATTACAAATTCTTAATTCGTTGCCGTTATCCTATAAATACATACAAACGAAGGATTGCCGTCGAACCTAATTCAATTATATCAGTAAAATTCTAGTTGAAAATACAATTAGAACTAAATTTAATAGAAAACATGGGTGAGATCGCGCGCATTTTCCGCACTATTTATAAATTTCGCAAGCTACTTAACAACTTTGCGCAATTTTTTTGGATTTTTGCAGATTATTGAATAGCCGAAAATACACACTCCTGGCGGACCACGCCTTCTGCTTCTTTTAAAGTCAGCAGTCTATCCAAATACTTATTCAACGATCGTTCTGCACTTGTTCCAAAAACGGTTCACTATTTACCGTGAAAGTAAAAGTAAAATATTAAACTTCGTCTGAAAATCTAACGTTTATGCTAAGGAAAGAAACAGTCGGAAACGAATGCGTAACGCAAATTATCAATTAAACAGCAAGCAAATAATTAAATTTCAAAATAATCAGATATATATTATTAAAATAAAAAGACGAAGAATCTCGACAAGTAATTGAAATTGAATCAATAAATTTTCAGAGTAAATTCACAATTCCGATAATTTTGAGCAGTTTGATGCATTCGGGGAAATAGTGTACCTCACTATCCAGCTCAGTACAAAATAACACAAATTATCGATATAAATATCAATAAGTATGGATAGCACTTACCTAGGCGCATAGTGACAAAGCAAGTAATGAATACGATTGATAAAAACGTAGCTGAAATAAATGTGGATTTGTCAGTTTTTCTGCAAAAAAGAAATGCTGAATAATACTAAACATATCAAGCACCTGACTTTCAAGTAGGATAACTTTAAAAACGGGTAAAATTATTCTGGGTAATCAAGATTTTTTTCAAATGTATATTAAATGATTAAAACAGCGTGGTGAAAAGTTTTAGAAAAACCGGACCAGTATTGATACAGGTCTCGAAATTTATTTTCACATTAGTTAGAATTTCAGCCTGCTTAGGTCGATATGGCCTCGATAAAAGTTTCAATTTAAAAATTTGCATGGCTTTACATAATTCTGAGAAATCAAGATTTCATAGAAAAAGATCAGTATATTCGTCATCAGCATAACAGAAACAATCCAAAACGTGTTACTTAAAATACAGTTATCAATCATACAGCAAGTGTAATACGTACCGAGCTTGATTACAGAAAGAAATTAACAAAAATCAGGTACAACCACACCTGGGCATGGGGGGGTTTGGGGGTATGCACCCCCCAGAAACCAAAATACCCCCCCCCAGAAATCAAAATACCCCCCCCCCAGAATTCAATTTTTGAAAATTTTTTTCGTTTTTTTCGCAATTTTTTGATGCCAATGGATAGTGCTTGATGAGAAACGTCGAAAAATGGTGTTTTTATCGCCATACCACCATTTTTAAGGCCATTTTTCGACCTTCAAAAAAATCTTGCACCCCCCAGAATTTTCTTGCTGCCCACGTATGGGTACAACTGCAAAAAAATAGTGCAGTGTATTTGTTTAAATAGTATTTATGTATACATACTAGTGCAGCAAGAACTCGATTACGTAATTTTAATAGCAAATTGGCTTAAAAATTCTGTACGAAACAAGTGCATACCTTTTCATTCATTGATGGCTGAATTTGGCCGAGTAGTCATATGGCACGAAAGCTCAGCGCGTAAACATATGCAAGAACGTTTTTACAATAAAGGATTTTTTGCAGCTAATTAACAAATGCCTGGTTTGCAAAATTACAAATATTTCATTTTGTTTTTTCACTTTATCCAATTTACTTTTATTTTATTACACGCTTCCGGCATTCACGTGCGCGCTTCCCTCTTGTTGGCGTTATTAATAGCAAAATTGCGCTGTCAATATCGCCAAATTAACGGCATGATACAGATAAATATCCTATAATAATAAAAAAGGGATGATAGCGCATCATAGACAAAACGCGGCACTCTCAAGTCGCCGACGCGTCATCTAATATAAATCTGATGATTATAGTGCGTCATGTTTCATGGCGAGCACTAATTCACTGCTAATTATTGGACAGGATAATCAAATTCAATTACAACTTATAGCAATCACTATTATTTGCAATCATTCTCGATGACTATGCTCGTAGTATACAAATATACACATAAATAGACGAATCACTTACTGAAATCGATGAAGCTCATTGTTTAAAAAAAGAGTCCATCATACAATCTACTAAAAGTAACTATTAACAAAATAGCTGGACGCGTTGGCAATTCTTTGCGCCTTTATGTACTGATGGGTATGTTTAACGTTATTTACTATTGGCGCAATACTGAGTTCTTAGCTACCTCAAATAAGATTTACAAGTTATCTTTTTAGTAGCGAACAACTGTCGCTACCACACCTGCGCGTGGGGGGTTTAGGGGTATGCACATCCAGAAACCAAAATACCCCCTCCATAGAATTCAATGTTTAGCATTTTTTTGTTTTTTCGCCAATTTTTAATGCCAATGGATAATGCTCAATGAGAAACGTTGAAAAATCGTGTTTTTTCATCATACCACCATTTTTAACAAAAAAAGATATTTGATGGTTCGCCAATTAAATGTAAAATATGCGATTTAGTTCTAAAAATTGAATATTCATTAAACATCCGATTGTTCAGCACATAGAATCTCAGCATCACCTTGATGATGCTGTCGTGATGCTATCTGGTTTGGCTGGTAAAAATTCACATCGAGACTATTAAGAAACCTTAGTTAGGTACGATTTATGTCGAAAAAATCGAGGATGTCGACTAAAAACGTTGTATGTTATGTAGAATGACTTTTTCACAATACAAGTGGATTCGTGGAGATAGCGGCAAATTTCTACGTTTAAAAACATACATATGGTCAATGTTTACTTTTAATGCGTTTCTGAATGAATAAAACGAGTTTCGTAACACTAGCACGCATGTGTTGCGAAAAATATTTAACATTATCTTTCATCCACAAAATGTCTTATTTTTCCACGTAATCAGCCATGCAACACGATATTGCGCAGCAATATTTGTTCTTGGTACAAGCTATATTCACATTCCTGTTTTATAAGCTCCATAATTCTATATTTTGCTTTTTCACGGAATGTAAATTTTTAAAATTCTTTTGTAAACACCCTTTCCCTAATGAATAACTATTTCTTTCTGTCACTCGTCTTAGTTTTTCAATGATCGTTCATCAATTTCGAAGCATTGCAAGTGATATGTATCTATACCCACCTCACAGCGATAGGCTTTTCAAGTTGACGGCTTGTTTAGTCAGTGCCTTAAGGAGGTCGGTATCCCCCTTCTTCATCTAAGACAATCGTAATTTTCTCAGATTCGGACCAGACTTTATAATCATCTGGACCAAAATTTTCCGATCCAGTTCATCCTAAGACAAGAGACCATATTCATGATCGTTTTACGTGCATCACAGCCAAGACATAGGTAGTGAACAGAATTTTCTCGAGTTGAATAATTTTAAAAATTTGTATGATCTTACAACCACGCGTGGGCGGGGGTATGCATTCCCCCAAAAGGCCGAATACTTCCCTAAAAAAACCGGAATACCCATAGAATTCATTGTTTGAAATTTTTTGTTTTTTCGCGTTCTTTTGATGCCAATTGATAGTGCTCAATGAAAAACGTTCAAAATAGTATTTTTTACTATACCACTATTTTTAAGACCATTTTTTGATCTTTAACAACTCTTGCAACCCTCGCCCTTCACACCCCCATCGGAGGTTTGACGCTGCTAACCTATGCTAACAACTTCATTCGCTGAGCGGACAAAACAAACGTGAAGGTTAATAAGTAAAATTGATAAAGAAAAACGTGTACATGATTAGGCTAGACATGTTCGACAAAATGCAAACGGAGATTACTCGATAACAAAATCAAATTTTCAGCAATTTCGTTTGCCTGATTAACAAAAACTCACATGAATTGATCGGATTTGAGTTGAATACAAAACTTAAAGGAATCGTGAAAGGCAGAATCCGCTAAGTTACAATAGAAAGAGGCATATATGGGCAATGCCGCGCCACCCGCGCCACCGGGTGGCGCCAGAAGGCACTTCGGTACCTTCAGAACCCCAGCTGAGTGGCGCCAGAAAAAACACTTTTTGATTGGGGAAAGTAGAATTTTTTGACCCAAAAATAAAAAAGTGAGAAAATGATACAACCAACCAACCAACTAACCAGCAGCTAGTCAACCAAACAACCAACCAACCAAGTAGCCAACCAACCAACCAACTAACCGGTAAAATAACCAGCCAACTAGCCAACCAAACAACCAACCAACCACCTACCCAACCAAACAACTAACCAATTTGCCAAACAAACAAACAAGCAACCAAGCAACTAGCCAACCGCTCCAACCAACCAACTAGCCAACCAACCAATCGCCAACCAACCAAACAACCAATTAACCAACTAACCGGCCAACCAACAAACCGGCCAAACAACCAACCAACCAACTAGCCAACCAACCAACCAACTGACTGGCCAACCAATCAAGCAACTAGACAACCAAACAACCAACCAACCGGCCAAACAACCAATCAACTAGCCAACCAAGCAACCTCAACAAAACGGATCCCGGTACCTTCAAAACCAAAATCCATTGCCCAGGTATGGAAAGAGCTACACTACTTGCCACGAATGTTAACGCTTTAATAAGCTTCTTGAGCTTGTTAGGCTTATATCTTTAACACGTCGGTCCTATTTCCGCCCACGCACGACCGACGTGTTAGACATATCAGCCTTAACAAGCTCTATCATCCTATGGAGCATATTAAAACGTAAACATTTGTGGCGAGCACTGTAAAGTGAAGTCGTTGTTATACACATGCCTTCATTCGACTCTTTATAGTCCAAGCTAAATCACTCCCATTGCTTGAGAGACCTACATGCATACACGGGCAGCATTAAAATTCTGGGAGGGTTGTGCAAGATTTTTCAAAGGTCGAAAAATAGCCTTCAAAATGGCGGTATGGTGAGAAAAACACCATTTTCAACGTTTATCACCGACCACTATCCATTGGCATCAAAAAATTGTGCAAAAACAAAAAATTTTCAAAAATTGGATTCTGGGGGAGGGAGTATTTTGGTTTTTCGAGGGTAAGGGGTGCATACCCAAACCCAATTGAGTTGAAATTTAATTATTTAATACAAGAAATAATTATGTATATTATTACACTAATTATGCATTAAAATTGAATTAATTACAAATCCGACATTAACTATACAGTGCTCGCCACGACTATTTACGTTTTAATATGCTCCATAGGATGATAGAGCTTGTTAAGGGATATATGTTTAACACGTCGGTCATGTGTGGGCGGAAATAGGACCAACGTGTTAAAGATATAGTAACTAACAAGCTCTATCATCCTCTGAAGCTTATTAAAGCGTAAAGATTTGTGCCGAGTAGTGAACTTAATTTCGAATTATATTATTATCTGGATATCTACATAATTGACCTAATGACGTCACAAAACTGCATGCCGAAAATGTCCATATTCATTTAATTTAATTATTAAAATTATTCATACATACATAAGACACGTATTAAATTTACGTTCATTCCAATTGTTGAGTTGGATAATACTTCTAATATTTAATTCAACCTTTAATCCTTATTTATTTGATATTCTATTGACACTGATTGATTATTTAATATTTAATTATCGTCAAATAATTATTTAATATTTTGTATAATTTTTTCGATGTACATAATTCTGCAATTTAATTATTATCATTCTTTTATAAAACGAGTATGTGAATAAAATTTTTTGAAAATTATTCATTTAACTAATTAATAGAACTTTTTCACCTGGGCCATTTGAAGGGCCATTTTTTTGACAACCGATGCCGGACTATCGGCGAATTTGACGGTAACAGGGTCAGTGCCCCCGGCCGGAACAGTGCCATTTAATTGGGCGATAGCAGCCTCGGCCTCGTTTTTTTGTCAAAACGTACAAACCCAACGCCCTTCGATTCGCCTATAAATTATCGTATTCGTACCTATATGTTTTACAGTAAGACTACGACGTAACAACACTATCTCAGAATAACGAAAAATTGGCTAGATGCCAAAATTCGTCAATCTAAAAATATTCTATATTTTTCCAAAATTAAACTAAATTTCAAAAAGATCTGAAACGCTTATACATATATGTCACATAGGAGGCAATAACAAGCGCATTAGTCGACGTACAACTGAGCCATTTTTACCATTTTTAACAACAATGGTGGAAATAATTTTTTCGCTTATTTCCAGAACATGATAATGTTTCTCTGAAAAATCCTTTAAGCTTTTAAAATATTAGAAAACCCGATACGAGCGTCCATGGGCGCTCGAATAATGTTATTAGGGCGTCTATTTTCAAAAAATTCTGGTAAATTTTTAGAATACATTTTTTTTGATTGCTCGTTGAAATAAATTTCATTTTTTTGAAAATTTTGTCCATTGTTTAAAAGCGCTAGGGCTTAAAGGCTATTTCAATTAATAAATTGAAAGAATGCCTGCAAATTTATGAAAAAAAATTTGACAAAGATCCTAAAGTTTCGATAAAAATCGAAAATTTTCAGCAATTTTTCATGTTTTTACAATTAAATTTTTTCTAAATTAAATTTTCGAATTTTAAAGTACTAATTACCGGTCGCCGTGTCGATCAAATTTCGCGAAGTGGTGATTCGACCGAATGAAACGAACATTTGCTCCAATTCGGGCTGAGTCATTCTTTTGGACAAACCACTGATTTACAAATTCACCCCTTTGATGTTCTCCGAATAGGGCCTCGCGAACGATACCTTCAAATGACAAAAAAAATCAAATTAAAATTTTTATTAATTTATTTGTCATTTTTATTGTTCTTTCCTCCACTATAACTTTGAGCTTAAACCTTATAATTATATCCAGCAACTTTTTCTTAATTAAAAACTAAACTGCTCTGCTACATAGTTTTATACATCAAATTGTATAGATATTTCAGTTTACACCAATTTTTAATGCTTTACACTTCCATGTTTTTCGGTTTTTTATAATTTGCAGTTTACTTTTTCGCGCTTTACACAGGCATTTCTTTGATTTTTCTCCCATACTCGTTCCTTGAACTTACGCTTTCATTTTTTCCGCTTTACACTAGCATTTCTTACGCTTTATTCTACATTTTTTCTCGCATTCTTATCGCATTTTTACGCTTATTATTTCGATTTTTAGCGCTCTATAGTCACATTTTTGCGCTTTACACTGCTATTTTTCTATACAGTCCCTTGATTTGCAAATCCAGTCACAATATTTTCTTAACCAAAACCTAATTCTAAAAATCGCTGAAAACGTACTTAAGTCAATTAAGTTTGATTTATTTTTATTTTACTGATTTAATTACCTTTTACTCTTAAAACTATTTCATTCCGATTCGAGTTTTATTCTTGACTCTTTTAAATTTTAATTAAATTCCCCAGTTTCCTTTTTCATAATTTTCTTCAAAATTAGCGCGATGTGTCCGCCGTTTACACCTTACACCAATAGCGTACTACATAACGGCTTAAATTTCAATCCTTTAAATTTACTACAAATTTTCTAATTCACAAAGATGAAATCGAAGACTATCGTTTTAAATTGAGAGCCAACACTATGTTTTAGATAGGTAGTTTACACTACTGTTGTAAAAATGAGTTCACTTTATCGTCTGAAAAGACGAACGAGATCGGCTAAAAACATAAATTTAATAATTCAAATTTTTAACAAATTCACCAATCGCATATTAAGCACAAAAATAGATTTATGTACAAGCTTCAGTAAACATGGAAAAACACTTACGCAACTATGCCTAAATGGACGAAAGTAAACGTCAGAAAAATCTTGACGCCAAAAAAACTTTTTAAAAGATGGTGAAAACAAACGTTAAAACACTAAACTTGCCAAGTGCATTTTGGTCTTTGAATTTTTGAATCTTATTTCTGTATCAAATTCAATGCCATTTTGCTGTAAACATCTTGATAAATAAAGTCAGTGGTCAAAAAAACTAAGAAATCAACCAATAAAAAATGAGAAAAGATTTAATAATAATTGTAAATTAATTATAGATTAAAAGTACAATAAGAAGAATTATTGCTCGTTAGATGAGCAATCTTACATTCGTAACCGGGCAGCACCAAAACTCTAGGAAGAGCAAGATTTTTTAAACATCAGAAAGTGGTAGTATGGTGAAAAAACACCATTTTCAACGTTTCTCATCGAGCACTATTGATTAGCATCAAAAAATGGGTAAAACATCAATAAAAAATAAAATTTAATTATGGGGTTCCCTACGTCCACGTGCGATCGTCACGAAAACTAAATTGATTATTACATAAGGATTTAATCGCAAATGTAATTAATTATAAATAAATAATGCATTAATGTATAAAATTTAATGGCAAAATAGAAAATGATCAATTAAGATCATTAGATAACAAGAGGTTATCTTTATGATAATACGGAAATTTAAAGGAAAAGAGCAAAATGATAAAAGTATCGAAAACAACTAGAAAATATAGTAGATTACATATTCAAAAATATTGAAAAACCGAAACAAACAATAATTTAATGATTTTGCAGTCAAGTTATGCCTTGAAAAATGGGGTGAAACCAAGCAAATAGCCTAAAAA
This sequence comes from Mermis nigrescens, assembly GCA_036768485.1. NCBI lineage: Eukaryota > Metazoa > Nematoda > Enoplea > Mermithida > Mermithidae > Mermis > Mermis nigrescens. Next base: position 31,505 of record JAVLUZ010000163.1, on the reverse strand, counting down.
GCATAACAAATAAAATGTTAAAAGAAAAGAAAAAGCCACATGTGTAAAATCGAGAATGAAGATTCAAGTCTTCATAAGAAAGAACTAGTCATTTCTATAACACATTCGCTTTTGTAAATCAAAGATTGAATCAAAATTAAAAAATGTGTTCGAATCTGTAAAAAATGACTTAGAAAATTAAAAAAAGAGCGTTATTGTAAATTGAAAAGTTCAACAAATCTATACACGCTTTGATTTAAACAGAAGAATCGATTAAAATACAGTTTTGGTAGACACTACGGCACGGAGTGTAAATGTTCAAAGCTGGAATAAATTGTTTTTTGTTTAGAGCGCCATGCAACTACCCAGGAATTCGCTCAAAAATTACGAAACATCGATCAGACAGATCGAATAATTATTCAGGATTTTCTAAATTTATACAGTTTACATTAGGACGGTTGAGATTTTTGCTCCTAAGATTACACTACATTAACAAACAAAACATCGCCTTCGTGATTCATAAAAAAAGTCGCCGTTTGTATGAAAATTTTAGAGAACTGACGTAAATTCACTAATTTTTTCTGAAAAATCCTAGTAATACGTGTGGCCGAAGAAGACGGCGAACGAAAAATGATACCTTAATCGACTTATTTTGTAAACGCATTCCATTCAGACTGTTCACGGCTTTTTGTGCGTCTTCTTGACGAGTAAAATTAACAAAGCCGTAGCCTAAGCTTTGGCCATTAAACAACTCATCGAACTCAACGAAACAAACAAAAAATTAAGCAATCAATCAATAGTGCGAAAGAAAATGATTGTAAACCGACCGATAGGTCGATAAAGCTGAAAAGAACAAGCTAAATACGCAAAAGCGCATCAAAAAACCGAAGAAAAAGGAATGCAGTCTAATAAATAAACTATAGCGATAATAATAAATAATTTCAAAATAAATAACAATTACTTTTTCTTGATAAAGTGTAAAGTCAAGCAGCCAAATTAAACCAATCACCTGTCAATTTATCTTTGACCAATTTGCACGAGTTCGCATCGGCCATCGACACAGACAACGCCTTCAGCTCGTCCTGGCTCATCGACTGTAGCAAATAGTTGATGATCAAATTACATTTGAGGTCAAAGTTCATCGACCCAGCACCGGCGCCGCCTGTCATCAGACGACTGTGGCAAATAGTTGACGATCAAATTACATTTGGGGTCAAAGTTCATCAACCCAGTGCCGGCGCCGCCTGTCATTAGAGACTGAACCGCGACGCCGACACTGTCACTGCCAGCTGCTGCGACTGCAGCCGCGGCCGCCGCCACTTGCTGCTGCTGATACTGAAAATTCGCCACAGCCGCCGCTGCGTGAGCTATGGCTGCCGCAGTTGCCGCCGAATATTGTTGCTGCGGAGGCGGGGCTTGCTACGGTAAGCATGTTTACATGTCAATAGGCAGTGATTATTTGCAGTCAGCTGCACACAATTTAGCATACAGTAAAATATTATTTGCAGTCAAAAATGTGCGTCCTAGACTGCAAATAAGTTCGGACACAATGCAACATTATTTGCTGTTGACAAATTTCAGTGACATAGACTGCAACACAGTTAAATATTATTTCCAGTCAAAAACCAAATACCTTGACTGCAAATAATATTACGCTGTGTCCGATCTTAGTTGCAGTCTAGGCCATTTGACTGCAAATAGTAAAACACTGTGCGCAATATTATTTGCACTATGGGCCGTTGTTTTTTGACTGGAAATAATATTACACTATGCGCAATGTTATTTGCAGTCTAGGACGCTGCTTTTTGACAGCAAATAAAATTACACAGTTCTCAATATTATTTCCAGTCTAAGCCGCTGGTGTCGACTGCAAATAATATTAGACTGTGTCTGAACTTATTTGCAGTCTATGCCAATGGTTCCTGACTGCAAATAATGTTACATTGTGTGCTATATTAAGGCAATCGTGTTACACGTTTTAAAGCCATTAAGTTTTGCTGACGGTTGTTCAGGTACACATTATAACATAGGTCACCGTACCCGCTCACCCCTATGTATACGTGGTCGTCAACTCATTTCCTCAAAGCCAGAAGGATTTTGACCTTTCCCATGCTGGGGCCGGGGCGGTACCGGGGCTGAAAAAAATCCCCGGCCGGGCCGGGCCTAGCCGGGGTCAGACAATGAAAATATTATTGCATGACACATACTTGGGGTGGGCATAGAAAAAGAAATAATGAGCGACTGCTCCATTCAGTAGTAAATAGCAAGCGCAAAGTTAGGCGCGCCTTTTCATATCAAGTTTTATTACTATTTATGTCACAAGAAACAAATTTAGTCCAGTGTTTCATTGTCTGAATCATCAATAAAGTCTATGTTGCTGCTATTAGCACACTCTATATCATTTGAATCTTCGCTACTGCTACTGCTGCTGTAGGAATTGGATGCAATAGGTATTGCATGTAATACATGAGACATCACACATTACCATAAGGGGGAGAGGTATTACCATTCTCAGGGTCCAAGACACAAGTCACTGTCAGACGATTTTTGGTGAAGACCTTTTGACAATTTTTTGAACTCCATTTTTTAGTATGGCAAAATTGTACCTAACTATTAGAATTTCACGAAGTGGTACATTAATTTAGAATGTGAGGTAGGGTAAATAGGTAAACTATCACTATAAAGCATCCATGTAATCGCTTAAAATTTATCAGGGTACCTCAGTATACATGTGACGGCTGGAAATCTAGGGTAGGGGTCCCTCGCCATTTGTAGAAAAGAGGGGGTTAGCGACTAGATCAAAAATGGTAAAAACACATAAAAATAGCCAAAAAAGCGCAGGTTTTCGCCAAAAAATGGGGAGGGTGGTCAGATATTTTCTGAATTTCAAGGAAGTTCGGGGCTTCAAAGCGTGGATGGGGGATGGCAGGGAAAGCGGGGTAAGCGGCTCCATTTTTGCAGCCGCTCACCCCCTGAAAATCTTTAAAATGGTAGAATTTGCAATAAGGAACTCTACACCTTTTTACACTTTTTGTTCTTCAAAATCTTTGTACATATACAAAGACGGTCCTGAAACGTCTATGCACACCAACAAAAATCTTCGCCGAATGCAAAAAGACTATGCTTCTAAATGTGATAATTCGGCCTGAATTTAGTTCATAATATTAGTTGGGCGCGAAGTGCCGAAATTTTTATGAGCTTTTGATGGAATTCACACATAAAACTCGACTGAGAAAGCTAAAACAGCTTGTACTCCAAAATCAGAAATATTACAAAAATTGTAATATGCGAATTAGATCTTGTAATAAGCAACACCGCGCTTAGAATGGAAAAATGGAAAAATGTCAAATATTCAGAAACCCAAAAATTAGCCAAATACACTACTGAAGGTCGAAAAACTATGTTCTACCACACTGAAGACGTTACTATACCATATTAAAGTATACAAAAATTTGCATGTACAACACAGTGTTTTTTTGTATTCGCAAAAGATTTTTCCCGATGTACAAAGACTTTTCAGGACTCTCTTTGTACATGTACAAAGATTTTAGGGAAGAAAAACTGTAAGAAGGTGTAAAATTCCAAAAATTTTCGGCGCTTCGCTCCGATATGAAAAACTGTCTGTACTATATATCTTTAAAATGGCCAAATTTGTATTTAGAATGGGAAAAAGTCAAATTTTTAGGGCGCTTCTGCGCCTTTTGATACAATTTTAGTAATTTTATGGCGTTAGAAACCCAGTACTTAGCTAAAATATAAAATCAAAAGTCAAAAGACCCTGTTTTACCACACTAAAATCGCTACTGTACCATATTATAGTAACCAAAAATTTGCGTGTACAAAATGTACAAAGACTTTTGGGGACCATCTTTGTACATACAAAAACGGATAATGTACAAAAACACTGGCACAGAATGTACAAAGACTTTTGGGTACCATCTTTGTTCATGTATATACGGAGGTACATTGTACAAAAAAACACTGCCACATACTGATAGTCTGCGAAAATGTGTATGTTTAAGAATATATTTATATAATATAGCTACGAAAATTTGTTAGCTCATACAAAGACCTTTTCAGAGATCTTTGTACAAGCACAAGAAGCTCGTACAACAAAATAGAGTAGGCTAATAATAGTCCAGCACTTAATTTTCTGGTCCTCCAATTTAGGATTTCACCCCTCCCTCAAATCTATACCTTAGGAAACTATTTGAGACATATTTAGTTTATCGGACCGGACGCCATTCTGCAGCGTAGTTTACATTCGCCTATAATTAACCTCCGTCCTAATGACTATAACACAAGAAACGCGTTTTAAAGCACGCGGTTCCCATTCAATTAAATAAAAAGTGTTTTTTTAAATACTTTGTTGAAAACGTATATACAATTTCCAACTAGAAATAGAACGTATTTGTCAGCTCTAAATCTTTTAGCCATAGCTATGAATGAATGAGTTAAAAGTAGCATTTAGTTTAAATATAAGTTAAGTGGAGGAATCGAAAACATGCAGATTTTCCTGAACATTTATTCAGTAAAAGCTCATTTATACACAGTAGCAAACTTATAACAAGGACTAAGTAAGTATAAATATGGTCTAATCAGTACAGTTCTCAAAAATTAACACTTGCTCATTGATAAATAAGTACCAGTATCGCAGCCTGTAAAAAACTCGAATTGCACTGAATTTTTCCCCAGTCCGGCCATTTTTTGACCTTTCCCCGGCCGGGGCCGGGGATGCTGAAAATAGCCGGGGATTGCTGGGGCCCCGGTCGATCACTACACCCTTCCCGCAATTTTGAGGAAACAGTAAAGTTTTTTTAACAATTTTTTTGTTCTTTGGCCGTTTTTGTCTAAGCATTTGAGGTCGCTTATCTTGTACCTATCCCATATGCCCGTCTAAAACTTGCCAGGAACCCCACACCCCGAATTTCTAGTCAACTCACACCCATGCGGCCAAAGTTAAGAATATTGTACTTTTAGAAAAGGAACAAAACAAATACGGAACAGGGTTGGCTGGGCATGGTTTTTTTGGTTTTTGGTGTTTTTGGTTTTTTATGGTTTGAAAATCGGCCTGGTTTTTAGTTTTTCTTGGTTTTTTTTACGTTGATGTTAAAAAATGTCGCAAGATTCATATTTCATTATTTGTAAACATGTGCAAATAGTACTCTTTACTCTAGCATAGAGTACACTAATTATTTAGGGAATAAACGGCATGAAATAGGTAGTTTATTTTCATTTAGGTTGAACTTTTTTCTGTAAGAGAGACGTAATTATAATCGTATAACGTAATGATGATCCAGGCACGTAGCTGACCCTCCAATTTTGGGGGCACCAACTTAATTTTGGGGGGAACAACTTATTTTTAGGGGGACCAAATGCCAAAAAGGCCAAAAACGGCCAAAAAGCATTACAAAAATTGAAATTTTTCCCAGTTTTTCAAAATTTTGGGGGGACATGTCCCCCCAATCCCCCCACAGCAACGTGCCTGATGATGATTATGTACATATTTGTTTGTGTGTATCGTGTCGTTTGTTTCATTCGTTTGTTATTGTTGTATCATTCGTAAAGTGAAGTGAAGTGAGAAGTGAATTGTGTACTATTGCCGTCTGTTGCCAACTTTGTTTGCGTAATCAGCTGGCACCCAACATTGTCAAAAAGCTGGTATGTGTGAAAAGCAATATCAGCCAACTCGAAGGAACGACCCTAGATATTTCTAGCGATGAAAATGAACAAAAAGAAAATGATTCTTCATGTTGCAGTTTACTCTACTGAATAAATTTGAAATTGTTCACTTGTGTTATTTTTCCTGAATAATTGGTTAGGCAACTCATGCCTGATCTTTAATTTAGTGGTTTTTAATCATAATCAAGCATTTAAACACTTATACTCACGACTAAGATATAAAAACCAAAATTTAACCATTAAAAAACCATAAAAAAAACAAAAAACCAAAATATCGGAAATTTTCAAACTTCGGTTTTTTCCAACCCTGATTTGGAATGCCAAAATTTTTGTGCCAAAGTGGTAGAACATGATAAATTGGAGCGTGGAAAAAAATTGGTGAAAATCTGAGTCATACTTGCAAAGTTGCAGGCAACTGTCGATTTGAGTGTTGGGTGTGACGATTAAACAGCTCGATCCAAAGACTTACTCATTTGTCAGAAATAAATAATATGGGCTGAAATTATGGAAGGAAGCATAGCAATGAAGGAGAAACAAGAAAAAAGGCGCGGAAAGCTGTTTGAAATATTAAAAATACTTTTAAAAAGATTTTCATTTTTTGCATGTTTTTTTTCGATTTGACCTACTTGATGAGATATAGGAAAATCTAAGTTTTTGCTTCTAATATACTTAGGCTTAGGCTTAGAATATCTGAAAAGGTGTTTCAAGCTGCTTAGGTCGAGGTCGCTCCCACTCAGGTCAATGTATAGATGCTTAGGTCGATGTGTAGATGCTTAGGTCGATGTATAGATGCTTAGGTCAACGATGTGTAGATGCTTAGGTCGATGTGTGATTGCATGTATAGATGCTTAGGTCAATGTATAGAATCTTATATCGACGGAAATTGGGTATCAACGTGTGATTCTGCATTCAGCTGTTTGAATCTTCAAATACTTACGTCGAGTTATTGCTTGCATAGGTCGAGAAGAGGCTAATTAACGAAACCCATAGCGGCATTCGTGTAGCTGGTTCACATATGTATTAACATAGTCATATTACAAGGGCGTATGTGTGCGGTCGATAGCATCTGAGGAAACAAGAGAAAGTTGCTGGCAATTGGATTCGAAACGTGAACCCCTTGCTCTAAAGTCCAGAACCATAACCAATCGACTAACGCTGGTTAATTTTGATAAAGATTGCAAGGTATTTGTAATGTTTTGCTGGTTTACCAGCTGATTAGGCTTAGGCTTAATATCATGGACTGACCAAAATGTTGGTGCCAGCGTTTAAAATAAGCCTGAGTAATGGGATGCAACGAGCGGAGCGAGCGAAGCAAGCGACGCGAGTTGCATCCCATTACTTAGGCTTATTTTAAATGCTGGCACCAACATTTTGGTCAGTCACATGAATCTACTGGAAAAATCTGACGACTGCCTTATTTGTTTTCGACTTGACTCAAATCAAACCAGTTAGGTGGCAGCTTTCACCGGATACTACTTGCTGTATACGTACCTATAACGTGGCTATCTTAATACATATGTGAACCAGCTACACCAATGCCCCCATAGCTTTTGTAATATTGATAATAGACGGATGAATATTTTTTTCCGCGCTTTCTTTCAACATGTTCTAAGTAATGAGCAAAAAAATCAGCTCTTCTGAAGATTATTTTATAGTATCCTGAAAGTACCATATTCTTAACATACTCCCAAGCATGTTCGTTATTAAGGGTTGCAAGAGAATGATACGTCGAATTTGACTAATTTAATTTAATTTATTCATACGATGGGCAAGAATAGCCAGTCGAGCAAAGGCGACCAGAAACAACATCAGCCATGCACTGTTTGCCAAAAAGCAGTAACTAACAAGGACAAAACGACACTAAGTTGCGAAATGTGCAAAGAATGGTCCCACAGCGACTGCCTCAGCATTCCCCCAGCCGTCGTACAATTCTTTAATAGCCCCGATTTTATCAGCAGCGCAAAATTCGACTTGCCTTTGATATGCGCGAACTGCAAACCTGTTTTTACGCAATTAGAAGAGCTTCTGGGTAAATTGGCGTTGCTAGAGCGTTGATTCGTTGTTTTAGAATCGAAATTGGAACAGTCACAGAAGTCGGATTCAGTCTTTCCACTGCTGGTGAATCTGTTCCCGCCCCATTTACGCCAACCGGCCCAATCATATGCAAATCCACTTCCTGCTTTGGGTACCAAAAATTTCACTGATGCCGTTGAGGACGTAATTGAAGCGCGCCTGAAACAGCGCAATGCTGTTTTGTTTGGCTTGCCAGACACCAAGGACGATTTGGCCGCTGTCTGCGAGCTGTTGGTCGCTAATGAAGGAAACGATGAATTTGAGAACATCCGACCATCGGACATTCAGTACGTGTTCTGTGACGGGCTGATTGATCCGGAAGGCACGCGACCCCAGCTCCTTAAAATTGTTTGCACGACGACAAGGGTAAAACAAAACTTTATATTCTACATAAACAAGGTAGTCAAACAGGCGGATAATAAGTACATTGCATTGAGGGCCCGCCAAGACCTGACCTACAGGCAACGTCAGGTTGGACGAAAATTGCGTGAAAATTATGAAATATAGGCATTTCCGATCATTTTATTGATTATCGTAGAGGCGTCATTATACGTAAAAGTGACTGCGAAATTGTTTTTTAAACATCTATTATGTCAGCGTAGGAACGTGCGCCCCTGATAAAAGCTCAGAAGTCTAAACACAGTATAAAACCAGCAAAAAAACAGTGTAAAAACAGATTTTTTGGTCATTCTCAGATCCACTCAGATTCCCATTCCAGCCTTCCTATTTGTAGAGCGTTGAAGTGTGTTTTATTCAATGCCAGAAGCATATGTAATAAACTTGAACATTTTCACTACCTCTTAGACCTATCAACGTATGACATAATTTTTATTACAGAAACATGGTTAAATGAATTACACGCCGATTCTTTACTACTCTTAAACTCTGGGTACAGTATTATTTGTTGTGACAGAAAAAATCGGACAGGAGGAGGTGTCGCCATAGTATTCAAATCATTTTTACAGCTAAAAAAGTAAACATCCCGGATGAGTTTTCTTTACTTGAAGTTACTGCATGTGACATGACTGTTTTTGACTGAAAATACAGAGTTATTCTATGTTACAGGCCTCCCAAATAAAATGAATTTGATCAGCAGTTTTTAAGATTCTTAGAATGGGCCACTGATACCTCTAGGATAATTATAGCTGTAGGTGATTTCAATTTTCCAGAAATTAAATGGGATAAACGATCTTCTCTCCCTGAAAATAGTATTTCTTCACAATTTTTTGAGCTTACAAACGAAATAGGGTTACATCAGTTTACACGACACCCTACTCTAGGTAATAATATATTGGATCTGATTTTCTTTTCATACAAATCATGCGTTTTTAACGTCAAAAACATTGAGCCTTTTTCAACTAGTGACCATGATGCCCTAACTTTTGATCTTCTTATTCCCAAAAAATTAGAAGTTGATTCTCCTGAAGAAAACTATGATTTTAGAAAAGGTGATTACGTTTCTATTATACATGATCTATCACATGTTAGCTGGCCTGATATTTTTTCAACGTGTGTCAGTGTTGATGATTTTTATTCTGTATTTTTAGATATTTTAAATTCGACAATCAAATGCCACGTTCCTTTGAAAAAATTACTTTCGAAAAAACGCAAATTTCCGAAATACATTTTAAATTTACAAGGAAAGAAACGCAGACTTTGGCGAAAATTAAAGAAGGGTACAAGTTTGTCGGATGACTATAAAATTGGTTGTAAAAATGTTGATAATGCGATTTCGGATTTTTATGCCAGTGAAGAGAATGAACTCATTAAAAAGGGTTCATCACTGAAAAACTTTTATAATTTTGTTAACACCAGGTTAAAACTGAAACGTTCCATACCTGATCTTGAGTTCGATGGGCAACTTATTTCTGATGAAACTGAAAAAGCCAACGTTTTTAACAATTTTTTTGGTTTTGTTTTCACTTTAGATAACAACATTCAACCACTAAATATGGAACCTGTAAAGGCAAATGATCGCCCTCCTTTGGTTACGTTTGAGCTCGGCATTATAGCCTCGGCTTTAAATAAGCTGAAGCCAACTCACTCAGTTGGTCCCAATGGGCTTTCAGCTTACTTTTTGAAACAGATTAAAATTGTCCTAATTGAACCACTTTCAAGCATTTTTGAAGTTTCATATCGGACTGGCAGGCTCCCACGTTTATCGTTAGAAGCACTGGTTACACCCATTTTTAAAAAAGGGGACCGCCACTCAGTCGAAAATTATAGGCCTATATCTCTTTGTTGCGTTTTATGTAAAGTTATGGAGTCAAAGTGATCGACCGGGGCGACTTTTTTGGCCGGGGCCGGGGCCGGGCTGGCCGGGGTCGGACAAGGAAAATATTATTGCATGACACATACTTGGGGTGGGCATAGAAAAAGAAATAATGAGCGACTGCTCCATTCAAGTGAATGGCAAGAGCAAAGTTAGGTGCGCCTTTTCATATCAAGTTTTATTACTATTTATGTCACAATAAACAAATTTAGTCCAGTGTTTTATTGTCTGAATCATCAATAAAGTCTATGTCGCTGCTATTAGCACACTCTATATCATTTGAATCTTCGCTACTGCTACTGCTGCTGTAGCAATTGGATGCAATAGGTATTGGATGTAATAAATGAGACATCATACATTCCCATAAGGGGGAGGGACCCCCTCAGGGTCCAAGACACAAGTCACTGTCACACGATTTTTGGTGAAAACCTTTTGAATTTTTTGAACTTAATTTTTTAGTATGGCTAAAGTGTACCTAACTATAAGAATTTCATGAAGTGATACATGATTTTAGAATGTGAGCTAGAGTGAACAGATAAACTATCACTATAAAACATGCATGTAATCGCTTAAAATTTTATGAGGGTTCCTCAGTGTAGATGTAACGGCTGGAAATTAGGGTAGGGGTCCCTCGCCATGTTTAGAAGGAGGGGGTTAGCGACTAGATCAAAAATGGTAAAAACACATAAAAATAGCCAAAAAAGCGCAGGTTTTCGCCAAAAAATGGGGAAGGGTGGTCAAATATTTTCTGAATTTCAAGGAAGTTCGGGGCTTCAAAGCGTGGATGGGGGATGGCCCAAACCCCCTGTCACATGTATATTTCTCGGCCATTTTCAGGGGAAGGGGGTAAGCGGCTACATTTTTGTAGCCGCTTACCCCCTGGATATCTTAAAAATAGTAGAATTTACAATAGGGACTTCTACACCTTTTTACAGTTTTTGTTTTTCAAAAATCTTTGTGCATGTACAAAGACGGTCCTGAAATGTCTTTGTACATCACCAAAATCTTCGCCGTATACAAAAAGACCGTGCTTCTAAATGTGATAATTCGGCCTAAATTTAGTTGATAATATTAGTTCGACGCGAAGTGCCGAACTTTTTATGAGCTTCTGATGGATTTCACACATAAAACTCGACTGAGGAAGCTAAAACAACTTGCACTACAAAATCAGAAATATTACAAAAATTGTAATATGCGATTTAAATCTTGTAATAAGCAACACTGCGCTTAGAATGGAAAAATGTCAAATATTCAGAAACCCAAAAATCAGCCAAATACACTGATACTGGTCGAAAAAGTATGTTTTACCTTACTGAAATCCTTACTGTACCATATTAAAGTATACAAAAATTTGCATGTACAAAACAGTGTTTTTTGTATTTGCCAAACATTTTCCCCGATGTAAAGACTTTACAGGACTATCTTTGTACATGTACAAAGATTTTTGGGAAGATAAAAACTGTAAAAAGGTGTGAAATGATATGAAAAATTGTCTGTCCTATATATATATATGTTTAAAATGGAAAAATTTGTATTTAGAATGGAAAAATGTCAGATTTTTAGGCGCTTCGCGCCGTTTTAAGACAATTTTAGTAACTTTTTGCGTTAGAAGCCCAGAAATTAGCTAAAATATACAATCAAAAGTCAAAAGACCCTGTTTTACCACACAAAAATCGCTACTGTACCATATTATAGTAACCAAAAATTTGTGTGTACAAAATGTACAAAGACTTTTGGGTATCATCTTTGTTCATGTATATACAAAGGTACATTGCACAAAAAAACTGTCACATACTGATAGTATGCGGAAATGTGTATGTTTAAAAATATATTTATATAAAATAGCTACAAAAATTTGTTAGCTCAAACAAAGACCTTTTCTGAGATCTTTGTACAAGCACAAGAAGCTCATACAACAAAACAGAGTCGGCTAATAATAGTCCACCACTTAGTTTTCTGGTCCTCCAATTTGGGATTTTACCCCTCCCTCAACTCTGGACCTTAGGAAACTATTTGAGATATATTTAGTTTATCGGATCGGACGCAATTCTGCAGCGTAGTTTACATTCGCCTATAATTAACCACCATCCTAATAACTATTACACAAGACACGCGTTTTAAAGCACGCGGTTCTCATTCAATTAAATGTAAAAGTGTTTTTTGTAAAAATAATTTGTTCAAAACGTACCATTTCCAACTAGAAATAGAACGCATTTGTCAACTCTAAATCTTTTAGCCATAGCCATGAATGAATGAGTTTAAAGTAGCATTTAGTTCGAATAAGTTAAGTGGAGGAATCGAAAACATGCAGATTTTTCTAAACATTTATTCAGTAAAAGCTTATTTATACACAGTAGCAAAGTTATAACAAGGACTAAGTAAGTATACATACGGTCTAATCAGTACAGTTCTCAAAATTAACACTTGCTCATTGATAAATAAGTGCCAGTATCACAGCCTGTACAAAATAAGAATTACACTAAATTTTTCCCCGGCCCCGGCCATATTTTGACCTTGCCCCGGCCGAGGCAGGGATGCTCAAAAATGGCTGGGGATTGCCAGGGCCAGGGCCGGGGCCGGGGCCCCGGTCGATCACTAGAGTCAATAATTAATAATACCATCATGGACTATTTTGACAGAACTGGTCTGATAAGTCAACAACAATTTGGGTTTTTAAAGAACAAGTCTTGTTCATCTCAGCTGCTAAAGTGTAAAAACATGTGGACTAAAAGTTTAGACAATCACGTTCCGATGGACATTATTTATATTGATTTCTGTAAAGCCTTCGACTCTGTTGTCCATTCAAAACTTTTGTTAAAACTTAAATCCTTGGGAGTTTCGGGTACACTGTTAAGCTGGATTACATCATTTTTAGCGGGAAGGTCACAAAGGTGAAGATAAATCGTTGTTTCTCAAACCCACAACCGGTATTTAGCGGTGTCCCTCAAGGCAGTGTGTTAGGGCCTACATTGTTTTTAGTGTTTATAAATGATTTAGTTGATTGTATTGAACATAGTGATATTATGTTGTTTGCTGATGATGCAAAAATTTTTAATGTTTCATGTAATGCTGATCTCTTGCAATCGGATCTGAATTCATTACACGCATGGACCAAAAAATGGCAGTTGCAAATAAGTTATGGTAAATGTGCAACGTTGTATTTGGGGTATGGGAATCCTAGAAACAACTACAAACTAGGTTTTCAAGATTTAATTGTTTCTGAAGGATCTATTAAGGATTTAGGAGTGTATATTAGTGATGACCTATCTTCTAGCATTCATTGTGTGAACACTGCGTCTTAAGCTTCTCGAGTTGCATCACTGATCCAGAAACGCTTCGTCTCGAAAAATATTGAATTAATGGTAAAAGCTTTTAAAGTCTATGTAAGACCCATTTTGGAGTATAGCTCTGTGGTTTGGAACCCTTATTTGATTAAAGATATTAACTGTATTGAAAAAGTTCAGCGTAAATTTACAAAAAGAATACTATGGCGACAAGGTGACTTGTCTTACAATGAGCGGTTGGGTTTGTTAAATCTTGAAAGACTCGAAACTCGGCGTATTCATTTTGATCTCACTTTTGCTTTCAGAATAATCAAGAGACAGTTACTTTCCTTTGAACACTTTTTCGAACTCGCACCTGAAAGGGGTACCAGATCGGTAAGTGATATAAAGCTTTATATCCACAAATTTCATTTGGACTGTAGGAAAAACGACTTTGCAAACAGGACGGCTAGAATCTGGAATACTCTGCCCCAAAATATTGTTGATTGTAAATGTTTTAAACGGTTTAAGGGTTTGATTTCTAAACTTTGTTTAGATGAGTTTCTAAAGGGGCGTACGTGAGCGCGATCCGCCTGTACTTTGCTGATAAACTTTCTTTCGTTCTTTCGACATTATCTTTTATTATATCCTTTTTCATGTAATTTATATTGCATTTTCTACGGCAGTAATTGCTAATAAAATATTATTATTATAACAAGGAGACCTTCATCCGACTATTTCATTTTACCTGCTACGGAACCGGAGGATTGGAAACAGTAGGCGTATATCCAACTGGCACACTGGACATGCCAGCCGATGCACCCGTGGCGTTGTAGGCCGCCAAGCTGCTTTGATCCATCATTGACACAGCCAGGTAAGCAGCCATTTTCATAATGTCAAATCATGTAACGAATGAATTCTAAATGAACGCTGACAGTTGCCTGAAGTTTTCTACAGTAAACATGGTATTCTGCCTTATCTGATTGAGTCACACAACGATTCCTGCATAAATTCTAGTCTGCAATTTATTATGAAAACCTAACTTATCCTGTATTTATGAAGCTCCAGCGATCAGCATGCCTGATTGCTGTGATACCTTATTTGCACATTGCAGCAACAGGGCAGTGAACGCGCGGATTATTTTTATCGAGCTGTGAAAAATTGTAATTACAGTGAAAAACGTTTAAGCACGAAATGCTTTTCATGCATTCTTAAAAAACTTATGCATGGTATACATATCGTGACATCACGTAGCTCAACTTCGCGCACTCACGTACTTACATTTGAGAAATATAAAACAAGTCGTCCATGTTGCAAAGCGTTCACTCGTGCACGCTTAGTAAACGTGCCTACCGTATAGATTTTTTATAGAAAAACAAATTAGCGAAAACTAAAGTTTAAAGAAGTTATTCAATCCAAAAATGACACAGAATCCGTAAACATTGTTTGCAGAACTACAAACAAAATACATACTTACTTGCACAGCGGTTCAATAAGTTTAATCAAATTGTAAAATTGAGACAGTGCATTGCCAGTCGATTGTATGTAAACTACAAAACCATTGGCCAATTTGGGCAATTTTAAGAAAACAAGGCGGTAATAATACGTAGGCACAATAGGATTATTGTCTGTTTCACATAACTTCGTGCATAAATTACGAGAATTTTCAACGACAGTAAGCCGAGGATTATGGTAATTATTAATAAGATCAATGCTAAAATCGCAATCTGTCAGCTTATTGTCGGAGATAGTTCTAAAATTTATGACTGAAGTTGTTTGAAACAGACTGCAGATGCCATAACTGATTGGAAGTGTGAATTAGAAAGTGTTTTAATACATACGCATGCGAAAGCGCTGAAAGCGATCAATGCAACGCACATAAACGTCAACCAGGTGTAAACAGCGTTAATCACGCAAACTACTAGCGATCTTAGTATTAAAGTCTATCAAAATAGTCCAGCTAATTGCTCAATGCGAATGTTCAAATTCGTGGTGTAAAGAAGATCGAATCGATGTGACGAATTCTACGGGACTTATGTCCTCGTGTAAATCGGTCACTTTACACCGCTTTACACTCGGACACCGCGCGTGATCATGTGAGTCAAGATAGATAAGGATGCGTCGCTTTCATGAATTTTGATCGTCTCCAAACAAGCCGTATGGTGCTAAATTGCCAAAAATGTCCAAAAATCTTCCGTCATTCAAACGGTAGCTATTGATCAGTAGTGTAAAGTCGGTTAGACCATGCGACAAAAGTTGCCGCAATACTTCTCTCAGCGGCAACGTGGTTTCTGTCGAGGCAACTTAATAAAAAATGAAAAAAATTAAATCAAAAATAGAGTAAAGTGTAACTTTGGAGGCTTCGCCTGCTTTTGAGTTATTGGAGTGTCTTAGCATGCACAAACGAGTTTGCTGATTAGGTACTTGAAGTATGTACGGATAGCTAAACCGACAGCACGCCGTCGGGGAAGATACCCAACACACAACAACTATGAAAGCAACGAACCCCACAAAGTACCTTCGGGGCTTATCTAAGTACCTAAGCTACAACTAGCGCTGGTCAGGAAGCTGCGGCCTAAAACCTGCACTCTTCCAATTGACCCTGAATACTTACAACCTAAAATCTCCACGGACGTATCTGTCCTGGTACTTACGGAGATTATGGGAAGGGAAATCCGACCGCGGTTCCTAACACAGGAGTAATTAGATAACCCCGGTATTTGCCCTAGGTCCTTGGACCTTTTTAGACCAAAAGAATAATATTCGCGAAAAGAATCGAAAGGGTTTCGCACCAGATTACTTATGGCAAAACTAATTACGAATTTTGGTTCTAATAGCACTCTGTACCTAAATCACAACAACAAAGAGCTCTTATCTGGGCTGTCATCCACTATAAAAATTATGTAATAATTTTTATAGATTTTTGGTTCGGAATAGGATTGATGAATTTTGATGAGAATGTATAACGAAAAGGTTTTACCCCAAAAGAATCCGGCAAGAAACAAAGTCCTGGCCGGCCTAATTCGCAATTCCTAACTGCCTGCGGTATAATGCACCTCTAGACAGTTATTTTTCTTGCTTTTATCATAATCAAACCAATGTACAGGCTTAGGCGCTGATATAGTCGAAGACGACACGCCGGGAAACAAAAAGGCAATTCTGCCGCAGCCACCAAACTAATACTAACTGGAGGGAGGCCTACAGTAATATAAGAAGAAAAGAAAAAGAAATGTTTGTATAACAGAAATGGGTGCTACTTGCACATGGATTTTTCGGGTCTCTGCACAGGCTCAACGTGAAATAGCGGTCATGTCGCCTATGTTTTTAAATGTAAAGAAATGATAATGGACTTATAGGGGTTCCACAGTAAAATCGCGTTTTCGTGTCCCTCGCAACACGTGGCGATGAGAAGTCTAACCAATTGACACTGCTTGGCTGGAATGCCTCCGCATGTCCAACTGTCGGAAACTATCCGACTGTAAAGTAATCGGAACGTTAAGGCTGGATCGCCAAAGTGGAACTAAAAGACCGGATGGTCGAAATAAACACACTAAGATGCCTTATGGCCATAAGTGTAACGGCACGTGTAGATACACTATCTACACTTCTCCCCTCACCGGCAAAAAATTCGGATCACGAGCCGAATTTTTTAATTGGAATGAAAATTGTTGAAATATGAGAAAAATTGTTGGGGATCCAACAAATTTAAAATTTGAGTAATTTTTTGAAATTTTTAGGTTGGGCCCATAGGTGGGCAGCACCAAAATTCTGGAGGGGGTGAAAAAATTTCTGGAGGGGTGAAAAAATTTTTAAAGGTCAAAAAATGGTCTTAAAAGTGGTCGTATGGCGAAAAAAACACCATTTTTCGACGGTTCTCATTGAGCACTATCCAATGGCATCAAAAAATTGCTAAAAAAGCAAAAAAAATTTTTCTGGGGGTATTTTGATTTCTGGGGGGGGTATTTCAACTTCTGGGGGTGCATACCCCCCAAACTCCCCACGCCCATGTGTGGTTGGGCCCCCTGTGGATGGGAAAGAATTTTGATTTGAAAAGTATGGCAGCTGAATCCATGACTGAGCCTCTATCAAGTAGTGCAGAGACCTGAAAAATAAATTTGAATAAAAGAAAAATTTAAGTAGATTTTTGGTAAAATTAAGATAAAATAAGGCCGCAACTTGCTCTGAGCAAGGCCGGGAATCAACGAGATTATAACAACAAGATTAAAATGACGAGATTATGCAAAATTTAAAGACAAGAATCAAAGGCACATGGAATGATAAAACGCGAACTAGTAGTTTTTATGACAAGAAAATTTACAACAAAAACGCGAATAAAAGACATTGATCCAACAAACGGTAAGCTGCTGGCCATTGGCACAAACGCAGAGTCCAAATATAGAGTAAAAGCCAAATGTGGCTACTGGCGGCGTTTTTAATCTGGTTTTGTCGTTGGAAAGAAGCGGGATGACCGAATCGAGCGATGCGACGAGTCGCTAGAGTCCGTATCGCGGCACTGCGAAGGGCGATCCTCATCCAATAGATTGATGCGCGGTTGCATCCAATCGCGCAGACGGCAATGTTTGTCGTACGAAATAGCATCGGGCAATGGTGCTCCGAACCCGTAATAGACTTGCGGCTGACTAGAAGGTGTAGCCGGATGGCAAAATCCTCAAAATTTAGATCGTGGTGCGGTGGAGATGGGAAGCGCCCAAAACTGCCAATCGATTGCGGTGGTGAGCGCGACCGTTGCAGTTGTTCTTGACCACAAAATTCGTTTGACCGCAACGATTGAATGGCGCTGCTGCTGCTGCCGGTTGAGGCTAGCGGCTGACCGTGGCGACCAACGCGTTGGTGATGGGCGACAGCCCAACACCTTCACGTTGATGCTGCGGTGACCGCTGCTGCAATGTTTCGTGATGCCAATGTTGATAACCGCCGATGTTGTCAGTCGACCGCGACGACCAATGCGTTGGTGAATGGGCAACGCCCAACACCTTCGCGCTGATGCTGCGGTGACCTTTGGCGCGGCGCTGATTGCAGTGGTGAGGTTGAACGCGGCTGATGCTGCTGCGGAGGACGAGCGGAGCTGCCAGTGAGCTGTGGCGATCTACGCGTTGGAGACGGGAAGCACCCAAAACCTCTGCTAGACTGCTGCGGCAACCGCTGCTCTGATTCCTCACGCGGCGTCAACGTTGCCGGCAATTGAGGCGGATTCTGCCTGAAACGAGACAAAGAAGAGGGTCTAGGTTCTCTATCCGATGGCTTTGACAATAACGCCAGTTGGCGATAGATCATTGCTTGCCTCTCACACTGTTCTTTCCGTTTCTGATTGGCCCTATAAGCTCGTTGCGTATGTTCGTATTTGTTCCGGACGTATCGGCTGGCCCCTAAAAAAGGAATAGCTTTGTGATAGGCTCGTAAGCGTTCCATGTATGCATTCTGATCCTCACGCCTTATTTTGGAGGCCATGGCTAAGGAGCCTGGCTTACGCGCAATAGTGACGCGTGGCAATGTCGGCATCGGTTGGGTTTTACATTCAGCTTTTTCAATTATCATTCGCGCTCGGCGCATTTTGATCTGAGCCTGCAAAGAAAGATCAGAGACGTTTTGTCTCTTTTTTGCTTGGGGTCCACTTGGGCCCTGCAAATCAGCAACTCGTTTCTGCAATTGGCATCTCTGCTGATTTTGGCAGATATTGTCCAACTCATTGGGTAGCTTTTTCTGAAGATAGAACGATGAGTGCTGTCGAGATTTGTGATGACCAAATTGGGCAGGCACCGTTAAATCTGGATCCGTGGCTTTGCGAATTTGTTGAATGTCGTGATGCAGCACAACTGGATCCTTGATTTCTTATGCTAGCTCAGGAAATTCTGGGAACGCTTCCCTCGGAAATTGCTTCTAAGTCGGGCCAAGGAACGCAGCACAAAGCATGCGGCAAATTTGTTCACACATACGTCAAGCAATTCCAGGGTCGCCATACAAGGTGTCAAACGTGTAGGAACGTTGATCCATATAGTGCAACAGTGATGTAGCTTGCAACACGTGTGCAGTAGCGAACACTGGTTTGCGGCTGAAAATGGTTTCGTATTCTCTCTCAAATTCGCAAAACGCTTCAAAAATATCAACCATTTGCTGATTTGTCAAGCACAATGGCGCCATATGATCAGGCTGAGGCTGAATATGGTGCGGAAAAAATTCAGGCTGGACTGTGACGCCAATTCAAACATTCCATTGCGGCGGCGTTGGCTGGAATGGATGATTTGCGACATTTTGAATGTTCACTTCGTATACCATTTAGCTGGTTGTAATGAACATGCAATTTTGCGTAAACAACAGATCTGGATAGAACTGGCAATGGAAAACAGAAGGCTGTGTTATGAAACGCTGCGCAACCTGGTTCCTAATGCCCTTGTTCTCTTCCACTTCAGTGGGCAATCGTGGCAAAATCATTGGCCTGTCCGGTGGATTGGCGATTCGGCAATATTGCAAATATCGTGCATACATCGCGTTGTAGCACATTTGAATATCGTCACGCAGGTACAACTCCACGCCTGCCTCTTGTCCAAGCCATTCGCGAAAATTGTGGAAATTATGGATAGGCAAGCAAGGTTGATTTGTTTCTTGCAACTCTTGCATGGTTTCTTGAAAATAATTGGCAAAGGTGGTTGTTCGCCATTGTTCTTCTGTGTCCTGGACTTGCATTGGTTGCTGGACCGGGGCTTGAACGCCTTGTTCCATTGGTGTTGGCTGCGACATTCGTGGAATACGCTGCGATGGCAATGGTTAGGTGGCAAATGGCAACGTCATTGAAGCCATGATATTTTGAATATCCGTAGGCGCCATGTAGGTAGGCTGAGAAGGCGCCACTGAAGCTGGAAGAGCTTCTAGGGGCTCAAAACGCGACTTTTGTCTACGTGCTGGTTGCAAAACAAAAAGCAAAGTTTTGACATAAAGGGGCCGACCCAACGTAAGCGGTGGTCACGGCCGCAAGTGGAAACCTATCGAAAACATTTGTTTCCATTGGCTCAGTCAGTAGTATGGAGGGGGTCGCAATCGCTTTTTGGGGTTCCGCTCTATGCTTAAGCATTACAGGTCGGCCTACAAGCCATCTTCTCGGGGTTCCGCTTTTTTCCATGGGGGAAAATTTTTCCAGGGGGAAAATTCAATAGTGGAAAATTTCTCCGGGTGAATTTTTGATGTCTTTTTGGTAGTAGTAAGGCATGTTTCCCTAGGTTACAATGCTATAACATAGCCTGTGTTATAGCATAGGCGGAGGGGCGTGGCTTGCTCGCTCAGGGTGCAATGCTGTAGCATAGGCTGTGTTGTAGCATGGGGAACATTGCCAGACATGCCCGGAATTATGTGGGACTAGTCACCCAGGCTGGGGGAGGGGCGCCCGCCCAGGGCCAGGGGCCCAGGGCCAGGGAGAGGAAAGTGCGGGTGACCGCCTTTGGCTACACCCGCTTATATTTATAGAATTAGAAAAAGTTAACCGAGCCTGGAATCGAACCACCAACCTGCGTGTTTAAAGACTAGCTGCTTAACCACTGTGTGATTCTGCTTGTTAGTAAGAATCGAAGTACTATTCATAAGGCTATCAGCTATTGGCAAATGTGTCTGAACATGTCTGGGCGTGCCCGGGCCTGCCCAGACCCCCTGAAGTCTATAAATATGAAAAATCGGAAAAATTTCGTAATTACTGATTTTTCAATTTCTTAAAAACAGCAATTTTTCGTGTTTCTAATCTTTGCGAGCATCGCCAGAAACCCAAAACTGGCCGCAGAAACCAGGTTTTCATATTCAAATCAGCCTGATTTGCATAGTATGCAAATTAGGCAAATTTGCATATTTCAAACTTGGTTCAGGGCATGTCTTGGGTTCATAGTGCTGCTCCTGATGATTAGAAGCCCAAAAAGCGCTGTTTGAGGCTTCAGATTGGTGCCAGGGGATGATCTAAGCCTAAGCCAAAGATGGGGCAAAAATTGCGGAGCGAGCAAAGCGAGCGAAGCAATTTTTGCCCCATCTGACTCCAGGCTTACATCATCCCCTGGCACCAATTTGAAGGCACATAACTAAGCCTAAGCCTAAGCCAAAGCTAAGCTCAACTAAATGATTAGAAAAAATTACACCACTCACTATACTAATACTCCAGCTCATCCTGGCTGGCGCTGTCATCCTGGCTGTCGCTGTCATCCCCTGATCTTGGCGCACTGGGGTTACATGGATTGTACAGCTGTCCAGCCATGCGAAGAAACTCGATTGTGCGATCAAGTTGCCTTTCCTTGCACTGCTTGTTGAACATGTACCGAGCTAGATTACCGGGTACATGCGCTTTGATTCTCCCTGATGATGTAAAACTAGACTTGGCTGCTCGCCAGGAGGACTCAATGGCGTTAGTATGTGTCTGTGTGTCAGGATCTTTAAAATGAAGAGAATGGTTTACTTTCATGTGAATGTAGCCATGGTCTCCCAAGCAGTCATATGCACACCTGGGCGTGGGGGTTTGGGGGTATGCACCCCCCAGAAACCAAAATACCCCCCCCAGAAATCAAAATACCCCCCCCCAGAATTCAATTTTTGAAAAATTTTTTCGTCTTTTTCGCAATTTTTTGATGCCAATGGATAGTGCTTGATGAGAAACGTCGAAAAATGGTGTTTTTATCGCCATACCACCATTTTTAAGGCCATTTTTGACCTTCAAAAAAATCTTGCACCCCCAGAATTTTCTTGCTGCCCACGTATGGTCATATGCCTTCCAAAAGTCAGAGAGAATCGTCGTACCCGGGTTAATCCAGTCTCGGATTATGGGAAGCAATGTGTTAGACCCCCGGGCCTCAACGGCTACTAAACACGCTGACCGGAGCCCCGTTCATAGCCGCCAAAGACCCATTGGCCCTCCACATAATGCCCCCTATGATATTTTCGCTTACCGAATTTGGATTCATCAATCTCGACGACCTTACCAGGCCCACCGAGTTTTTCTGGATTGCTGAAGAATGCATCAATTACGACCTCCTGGCAGTAAGATGACCAGTTGACCAGACTTTCTTTCGCCATCTCAAGCTGTTCGCCAGTAAATCGCAAAGATGCACCTCCGACCCAGAAATTGACAAATCCAAGGACTTTCCAAATCGGTAACTTCGAATTCTCAAAAAACGTGTGCTTGCGCAAGCCCACTCATACTCCGCAAGGCCGTGCCTTCTGCTTCCTGACCACCACATGCGCCCGGCACGTCCATATCCAACCATCCACCCATGATTCATCCTTTATCAGAACCATCTTCCCGCCACATGTTGGACAGTCGTATCCGCCTGCATGTGGAACCAATCCCAGCTCCGCCAACTTCTCCGGCAACACATCTCGATCTTCGCAGAATTTAACAATCTTTAATAGATTCATAATAATCGTTCCCTGAATAACAAACATTTGTGTAGGTAATTATTTCTGCAGCGCATCACTTCATTTCTATAATTGATTTCAAGTGCAAACAAAATGTACATCGCGATTTAACAAACTATTATTCATCATGCTCTTGACACATTGATCATGCCACCCTTTCCCATGTCCAACATATTCACCCGTCAGCTCACTTGATCTAAGTGACTTTGCGCGCTTGGGCTCTGCATCCCCCTTTTATAGGTAATTTTTCCTGTTTTTCTAGAAAATTTGGCGCGAAACATTTTGATTCGCTGGTGACGGATTTCGCAGAGGTCAGAAAAAAAACGAAGTTTTGCGCTCTTCCCTACCAATCCCATGACCGCCTCTTCATTATTATCCAATCAGACCGTAGCCCACAGAGACAATAGCAAGTCTTTCGATTTCTGCCATACAGTAATTTTTGATCATAGATTATTTTCTTAAAGGAAGGTACTTGATCATTTTTGGTAGGGCTTAACTAACAACAGAAATAAGCTTCACTATCAACAGAAATATGAAAAACTAACTTATTTTGATTGTTTCATGTCTTGCAGCCGTCACGTGATATTCTACAGTAGAATGAGTAACACACAGTCTGTTTCATTGCACTTTATACGTCCCACATGTTATACACATTTTATTTTTTATATGTCCCACATTTTATACGTCCCACGTCCCACATATAAGGTTTATGTACCTACCAATGAAAAACTAGCTTATTTTTTTGTTTCATGTCTTGCAGCTGTTACTTGATATTCTACAGTATAATGAGTTTCACATAGTCTGTTTCATTGAACTTTACACGTCCCATATTAATGTTTACGTACCTATCATAATGTTTACATACCTACCATTTGAACTCCTTTACACTAATGCGGTTCTCTTCATAACAGTTTAATGAGTTACAAGGGGTCAAACACATCCGCCAATATCTTTCTTATACCAAATCAACAGAACTAAGCTTCACTATTAACAGAAATATGAAAAACTAACTTATTTTGATTGTTTCATGTCTTGCAGCTGTCACGTGATATTCTACAGTATAATGAGTAACACACAGTCTGTTTCATTGCACTTTATACGTCCCACATTAAGTTTTATGTACCTACCAATGAAAAACTAGCTTATTTTGTTTGTTTCATATCTTGCAGCTGTTACGTGATATTCTACAGTATCATGAGTTTCACATAGTCTGTTTCATTGAACTTTACACGTCCCATATTAATGTTTACGTACCTATCATAATGTTTATGTACCTACCATTTGAACTCCTTTACACTAATGCGGTTCTCTTCATATTCTACAGTTTAATGAGTTACAAGGGGTCAAACACATTCGCCTATATCTTTATTATACCAAATAAACTTATCACATGACTAACTGATGCTTCGACATCTGTTTATCGGTTCAGGATCGCTTCACTCGTTCAGTTGTTCTGCTTCCCCTTCGCTCTGTCATATTTCCATCAGCTTTGCAGCAGGCGTTCCGGTTTCTTTTCCTCAGCTCGGTCTTTACTCTTCTTCCTTAAATCATCCACCTCTCACTGCTTCGCCGCTTGCTGTTCGCTGATTCCGAAACTCAGTTATTACGAACTCCACCCGAAAAATTTTCCTTTAAATATTGTGAGAAGGTTGACATAAGGGCAGGCCCATATCCATGATTTTATGATTTTATATAGAGGAAACCGAAAATTTAGAATCCAGATATCTCGAGAACCAAAAGGAGATAAACGAAAATAAAGGCAGTTTTGAGCGTATCTCGGCAAGCTCAATATAACGATGAAGAAAATTTTTAAATAATTCTAACTTTATTTTATATTGATCCCTATACAACAAATTTATTGAGTGATCTCTCATCATTCAATAGACGAATAATTTCTCAGCTTCTATCTTGTATTTAATTCTTGTCCTTTACAAAGGCAAACAATACAGAAACAATTCGGCGCAAAGCGCCAAAAGAAATCAGACATCTTTTACATGTCTATATCAAATTTGAACGGTCTTGTGTAGGCTCGAAGACAGAAAATTTAGATAAGCAATAAATCCGACGCGAAGCGCTGGAAAAAAATTTCGTGATCCGGCACTTCGCGCCGGAAAAAATTGACATGCTATCCATGGCTAACTCGAATTTTAGCGATTTTGATCGGTTCAGAAGACAAAACTATGCATGAGCGAAGCAGTAAATGTGAAGCGTGCTAAGCGCCGAAAAATTTTGCGTTTACTGGCTCGAAAGTACGCTAAAAACCTGTTTTAGCGATGTTTCAGACAAAATTCCTTCGAAATTTTTTAGCGAATCTTAAAAGCGTGATCGAACAGTGCATAGAATATGAACATTGAATGAACACAACACATGATTTTGTTTGTCCTAAGCCCAGAGGAAAAAAGTAATTACCGTATCTCTTGTTATCCAGCAATTTAAAATTATGACTTTCTTTCACTAGCGGATTCCTGGAAAAAATTTTCTCGGGGGCGGTCCGAAAATTTGAAGTCAGATATCTTGAGAACCATTAGGAGATTAGTGAAAATAAGGGCAATTTTGAGCGTATCTCGGTAGCTCTAAACGATGGTGAAGACAAATTTAAAACTAAAATTTCAAAAATTTTTAACCTTACTCAATATTGACATGCAGGAAATTGATCATTTAAGCTATCTGAACAACCAATTGCTTATAATGCACTTCACGAGTGATTTCTTATCTCCTGTCTTTGTATTTAATCATTGTGCTATACAGAGAAAGATTATACAGATAATAAATCATTCGGCGCGAAGCGCCGGAAAAATTGACATATTCTGCAAGTCAAGCTCAAATTTGAGCGGTTTTGAGCGGGCTATAAGACAAGAAACATAGATGAACAATAAATCCGGCGCGAAGCGCCGGAAAAGAATTTCATGTTTTTTATGTTATAACTTAACTTTGAGCTGTTTTGAGAGAGCTAAAAGGCAAAAATATAGCTGAACAAAGAATCCAGCGCACAGCGCTGGAAAGAAATTGACATGCTCTCTAAGTCTAAATCAGATTTGAGCGATTTTTAGCGTTTAGAGGACACAGCCATACATAAACAATACATAAATCCAAAGCGAAGCGCCGGAAAATGTTAAGTTTGCATAATTCAAAAGACGCTAAAAACCTATATTGGCGGTGTTTTAAAAGCGTTTAACTAATTTTCCATGTTTCCCTTTCGGGGACCCTTTGTAGAAACAAAATTTCTTTTCCATTTTGAAGATGGGGTGGTCTTGCCCAACGATCACACATTTACATTACCCGACTATGCCTTGGACACAAAAAATGCAAGAAATATCCTCGCTTTTACAGCTGAAGGATCTGGGGGACGAGCTCAAACGCTCCCAGCAGGACCCAAGGCGGAGCCCCGGAAAATTTTATGAAATAAAATTTTAAAATGAACGTTAAAACTATCACAAAATCGGCCCAATTATGGTTCTGAACTCAGCCTAAAAACAGTTAACCAGCCTTTTCATACTTACAAACCATTACAAATTCTTGCTTTGAAATGCGTTCTGAACTGAAAAACGAAACAAAACGAAAAATTGCCGGTAAGTGACACACACCTTCAACACGATGTCCAACCAGCGTTATGAGTTTCAGCCGATAAATAGTATAGTACATCAAATCAGTGAAGCACTGGAATATTTTGACTGCTTCAAACACAATGCTGGAACGCTAAAACGGAAAATAATGATGAATCGGCGCAAAGCGCCGGAAAATTTTGACGTTTTGGCGTTATTAGCTCAATTTTGGGCGCATTCCAACGTAAATCTGCTGCTCAAAAAATTTTCAAAAAGGGTTATGGGGGGCGGCCGCCCCCGCCTCCCCAAGATCCGCGCCTGTTTCTTTGATAGTCATGGAAAATCAGATACCCCCGTAGCTTCTAGTTATTGCGTTTTTCTGGATTACTTCTGTGGCTCGAGGTGATAAAGTACAATTTTGGGATCTCTACTCTTTTACTCAATTATGTAGCTCCTTTAGGATACACACAATGTAAAGACGCCGTATATTCAGCGCAAAGCGCCAGAAAATTTTGATATTATTATCCAAAGCTCGGCTCAATTTTGCTGTTTTCTGGAGATCAGAAACGGAAGAAATAAATCTGGCAAGGATGCGCCAGAAGATTACGATATTTTTTATCATTCTAAGGACAACTTTGAATCTTTCTGAAAGTTTAGTGATGCAGAAAGTATATCTGGCGCGAAGCGCCAGGAAATTTCGGCGTCTTTATCTTTTTATCATTTCGATTTCGCATCGCATCTTTTTTAGGATAAGAATTTCAAAAAAAATTGTATGCCTATGCTATCTGAAAATAGCTTTTAGATTTAAGTGATGGCGCGGAGCGTTGAAAAATGGGTATTTTTTGCTAGCAACGTACAAAACAAATAAAATTCTGAAAAAAAGTTTCACAAATAAAATTTTGAAAAATTCAGGATAAATTCTCCCTCAATACGGGCCTGCGCACAAGTAGTACTGCACACTTTGCAAATTTTACTACCCGGGTACCCGGCTATTTCATTTATTGGGTATGCGGGTATACCCGGGTAGGACCTTAGATGGAAGAGAATGCAGTGAACATCGTTCATTTACAGTTGACAGTGAAATCTAGGCCAAAGTTATATCTAAGCAGTTGAATTATTGAAAAATTAATGCAACATTAAATAGAATCGAGGCTGTAATCTGAAGAATCCGTATGCATTTAATGAAATTTAAGTCATTTTCATAATTCAAAGCAAAAAATTGTGAAGCAGGTTTTGTATCTGCATAGCGTCATTAAATCATTTGAAGCAGGAAAACACATTGATGGAAAGTAATTTTCAAATCAACAGGAAATGAAAATTTATTCAAAAACAAGTTCATCTGGAGCTGACTGCAGAGGCATAGCCAGGATTTTGGTTCGGGTAAGACTACTTTTGCATTGAATGCCAGTAACGTTATGTATAGTAAAACTGAGTTTTCCGACCTTTAGTAGTGTAGCCTAGCTAATTTATGGGTCTCTGACGATCAATAGTGTAAAGCGGTGTTAAGTGCCGAAAATTTTTGGAATTTCTACCGTTTTAATATAGAATTTACGGCCTTTCTATTGACAAACCGTTCGGAATTCATAAGTGGGGCAAAGTGCCAAGAAATTTAATCAAATTTGTACAAAACAGTTTTAACAGTTCAAGCTTCTAACAAGAAAACTTCGAATTACTAACTTTGCCTGAAGATATTTTGAGTGACTCAGGCTTTTAAACGCAATGCTGGAGCTTTACAAAAAGAAAGAACAGTAACTGGCGGCGCTATGCGCCTGAAAATTTCGACGTTTTTGCACATTAAACTCAATTTATACCGCTTAAATCATACAAAACAGACAAATTAATGCTGGCGCGACACGCCGGAAATTTTAAGAAATTCCTAACCCTCTTACCTGGGTTGTTCTCCCTAAAATCTCATTGCACATGTACAACGAGATTTTACAGCGACGGGATGTCTGGGGTGGCGAGCGGAGTCGGGGGCAGAGTCACAGAAATTTAAAAAACATGGCCAAATCTCGGTTCTAAGGCAAGCCCAAAAACACTTAAAATTGATGAAGTCCTACTTTGCACAAAACTCCTGAGCTTAAATGCGTTTTCCGACCCCAGTTAATTACATAGCGCAGCAACGGGTCGCTGCTATTAAGATATAGAAAGATGTATCAATGAAAATTTTGTTCTCACCGTTTTCAGGCCCATTTGTGGCCTTCTTATTAACAAAATGCATTTCAGAGAACAAGAAATGCGCAAAAACATAAGAAAATTTGGCATTCCTTTCATTTAAAATAGGATTATGTGTCCATGTAAAGAAAGAAAAACAAAGCGAAAAATAGACAAAGTGGTACACAAAAGACAAACAAAGCAGAGAATAGACAAACTGGTACACAGCAAGCATGCGCAGTTTCATTCAACGAACAAATAGTGCATTAAATTACTAAAGTGATGTGAAGTGCTGGATTATTTGACTGATTCAAGCTTTCAAATTAATTGGATCTATATAACAATAAATAATAATGACTTGGCGCGAAGCGCCGGTAAATTTTGACGTTTTTGCCTTTTTTGAACTCAGTTTTCTGGACACACTTTATTGCAACAAAAAAACCAACAATGTTTCTGAAAAATTTTGGGGGGGGCAGGTGCCCCAAATGCCCACCCCCTCCTGGCTACGCCTGTGGCTGACTTAATTTGGAACATCGATTGGCTTTGAACCAGGTCTAACTAAAACAGTTGTACGCACGATGTGAACAAAAGTTGCAGTTTAAATTTATATAATGGTCACAGAAGTACATAAATTCATTAGAAAAAAGCGTTGCTAGCAGATAATTTCTTGTTTAAATTAATTTACTATAGAGAATAAGAAGAATTCGGCACAAATGAAATAATGTAACTAAAGAGCTGAATAATGGAATTTGCCTAGAGCGTATGCGCGATATATTGTGACAATAGATAATATTAACAGACTCACTTATTCAACATTTTACGGTTGATTATATCAAATCACATTTACATTGTGATTCAATCGCACTTTAGAAGCAATATGTTTCTTGGTTTCTAATTCAATTCTTAGCACATATTGCATAACTGCAGTGCTATTTTTCCATTTTATATTAGGGGAGCCCGGGTAGTAAAATTATTTTCTACCCAGGTACTCGGGTACCTACCCGTTCGGGTACCCACATGCAGCTCTACGCACAAGTGCAAAAAAATTCGCCATTTTGTCCCAGAAAAAAGAATATTGTTGATTGGTAGGTAGGTTGGTTGGTTGGTTAGTTGGTTGGTTGGTTGATTCGTTGGTTGGTTGGTTGGTTGGCTGATTCGTTGGTTGGTTGGGTTGGTTGGTTGGCTGGTTGGTTGGATGGTTGGTTGGTTAGTTGGTTGGTTGGTTGGCCATTTGGTTGGTTGGTTAGCTGGTTGGTTGGTTGCTTGATTGGTTGGTTGATTGGTAGGTTGGTTGTTTGGTTGGTTGGTTGGTTGGTTGGTTGGTTGGTTGGTTGGTTGGTTGGTTGGTTGGTTGGTTGGTTGATTGGTTGGTTGGTTGGTTGGTTGGTTGGCCATTTAGTTGGTTGATTGGTAGGTTGGTTGATTGGTAGGTTGGTTGATTCGTTGGTTGGTTGGTTGGTTGGTTTTTAGTTGGTTTGGTTGGATTGGTTAGCTGGTTGGTTGGTTGGCCATTCAGTTGGTTGATTGGTTGGTTGATTGGTAGGTTGGTTGATTGGTAGGTTGGTTGGTTGGTTGGTTGGTTGGCTGGTTGCTTGGTTGGTTGGTTAGTTGGTTGGTTGGTTGGCCATTCAGTTGGTTGTTTGGTTGGTTGGTTGGTTGGTTGGTGACTTAGTTGGTTGGTTGGTTGGTTGGCTATTCAGTTGGTTGTATATTCGGTTGGTTGGTTGGCCATTTAGTTGGTTGTCTAGCTGGTTGGTTGGTTGGTTGGTTGGCTTGGTTGGTTGCTTAGTTGGTTGGTTGGTTGTTAGTTGGTTCGTTGGTTGCTTGGTTGGTTAGCTGGTTGGTTGGTTGGCCATTTAGTTGGTTGATTGGTTGGTTGATTGGTTGGTTGGTTGGTTGGTTGGTTGGTTGGTTGATTGGTTGGTTGGTTGGTTGGTTGGTTGGTTGGTTGGTTGGTTGGTATGGTTGGTTGGTTTGGTTGGTTGGTTGGTTGGTTGGTTGGTTGGCTGGTTGGTTAGTTGGTTGATGGAATGGCCATTTAGTTGGTTGGTTGGTTGGCCATTTAGTTGGTTGGTTAGCTGGTTGGTTGGTTGGTTGGTTTGTTGATTGGTTGGTTGATTGGTAGGTTGGTTGGTTGGTTAGTTGGTTGATTGGTTGGTCATTTAGTTGGTTGGTTGGCCATTTAGTTGGTTGGTTAGCTGGTTGGTTGGCTGATTGATCGGTTGGTTGATTGGTAGGTAGGTTGGTTGGTTGGTTGGTTGATTGGTTGGTTGGTTGGTAGGTTGGTAGTTTGCTTGGTTGGTTGTTAGGTTGTTAGGTTGGTTGGTTGGTTGGTTGTTTAGTTGTTTGGTTGTTATTTGGTTGGTTGGTTGGTTAGCTGGTTGGTTGGTTGGCCATTTAGTTGGTTGATTGGTTGGTTGATTGGTAGGTTGGTTGATTAGTAGGTTGGTTGGTTGGTTGGTTGGTTGGCTGGTTGGTTGGTTAGTTGCTTGGTTGGTTGGCCATCCAGTTGGTTGGTTGGTTGGTTGGTTACTTAGTTGGTTGGTTGGTTGGCTATTCAGTTGGTTGTGTATTTGGTTGGTTGGTTGGCCATTTGGTTGGTTGTCTAGCTGGTTGGTTGGTTGGTTGATTGGTTGGTTGGTTGGTTGGTTGCTTAGTTGGTTGTTGGTTGGTTGGTTGGTTGTTAGTTGGTTGGTTGGTTAGCTGGTTGGTTGGTTGGCCATTTAGTTGATTGATTGGTTGGTTGATTGGTTGGTTGGCTGGTTGGTTGGCTGGTTGGTTGGCTGGTTGGTTGGTTAGTTGGTTAATGGAATGGCCATTTAGTTGGTTGGCCATTTAGTTGGTTGGTTAGCTGGTTGGTTGGTTGGTTTGTTGATTGGTTGGTTGATTGGTAGGTAGGTTGGTTGGTTAGTTGGTTGGTTGGTTGTTTAGTTGGTTGGTTGGTTGGTAGGTTGGTAGTTTGCTTGGCTGGTTGTTAGGTTGTTAGGTTGGTTGGTTGGTTGGTTGTTTAGTTGTTTGGTTGGTTAGTTGGTTGGTTGGTTGGTTAGCTGGTTGGTTGGTTGGCCATTTAGTTGGTTGATTTGTTGGTTGATTGGTTGGTTGATTGCTTGGTTGATTGGTAGGTTGATTGGTTGGTTGATT